>JAWNNQ010000881.1:0-16534 GCA_035044765.1 Leucophenga montana | reverse complement strand
TCGCAAAACTTAGCGGCTATCGCAGCAGTCCAACTACGGATACAACGGATACAACATCGTCATGTCTGACGGATAACTCAACGTCTCACCTAGACGGATACCACATCGTCATATCTGACGGATAACTCATCGTCTTACTTAGATGGCTCATTCTCAGTCCCATCTGGACTCTTAGGCAGGCTTAACTCTTCATTTTCAATGTCTAACTCGTTTGGTACATGACCCTCTGGCATCTTTCGAATATCTTCATGGCAGTACTTATATGTCCGTTTGTTTCGTAATGATTTTAACATATATCTGTCACCATCTAAAACCACGGCTACTAAAAATGGTCCTCTAAACTTTGCATCTAACTTAGTCTGATGTCTCTCTTCATTTTTAAGTAGCACATAGTCTCCAACTTTGTGTCTCACAACCGTTGCCTTACTTCTGTCGAATCTCGATTTATCATAAGAAGCCAAGGATTCCATACTCTTTGTGGCTCTAGCCCTTATATTTTCCAAATTAATTTCGCTTTCTGTATCGCACGGTGGAACCAACCCTAGAGGACGAGCTTCTTTACCAACTAGCATCTCTAATGGACTTGCTTTAGTTGCACGACTAGTTGTGCAATTCAGCGCAAGTTGTACCTTGCCAAGAGCATCTTGCCATGATCGGTGGCTCGATTCATCCACGTTCTACTTGACCGTACGCACGGCTCGCTCCTGTGGCAATTAAAGGAAGTTTATTTTTTTGTGACGAACAGAATTCGGAAAATCTTGAGCTGGCGAAACACCTACCCTGGTTCGCTATAATACGGGTCGGTACCCCAAATATAGAAACGGATGATTTTATAGCATTCACACAGCTCTCAGCATCTAACTTTAGAGTATGATGCAGGTAAACGAATTTTGTGAAAGCATCAACCTGAACCACTCAGTTTTCCAGCAACGTCCACGTGCACAGTATGCCAGTGCACAGATTTGCAAGTTATGCAATTGTCGACAAATCTGCGAACATATTTACCCAATAAAACTGGTAAACTTTATCAAGCGTCTTCATCCATCCCAAATGCATTATTGATTCATGCACTTGGTTTATCACTGACCATTTGAATGCACGGGGCACAACGGGCAAACAACGAGTTCTTCCATTCCTTTGAACTTTGCGATGTAACACGCCCTGCCTTAATTCAGTCTTAGCCAAATCTTCAGGAAGTTCATTTGATTTTAATTTAGTGACAATGTCAACTATATCAGAGTCTAATCGCTGTTCCGCGAGAAGCCAGTCACTTGAAATTTCTGCTAGATTTACTCGCTTTTCGGGAATTTTACATATAGTGGAAGTAGAGTTTGACGGTAGAGGGTTTCTTGAAAAGAAATCAACATGAGCCATGCGTTTTCCTTCTCTGTATTGGATGTCGAAATTGAAAGATTGTAAATATGCCCACCAGCGGTGAACCCTAGGAGTTAGATCCATTTTGGTGCGCGAAGCTTTCAAGGAATTGCAGTCAGTGTATACCACAAACTCGCGACCAAGTAGATAGTGGCGAAAATGCTTCACGGATTCAACAACCGCCAAAGTTTCCAATTCGTAGGAATGGTACCTAGACTCAGCCGAGGATGTTGTTTTGCTGAAGTATTCTACTACATGGTTTCTATTGTTGATCCGGTGTAAGAGCATAGCACCATATCCGTAGGAACTCGCATCAGTGTGCAACTCTATCGGGTATTGTGGATCGAAGATCACTAACACGGCTCATCCGTGAGAATGGCTACTATTTTCTGTCGAACTTCATCATGCTTCGAGTTCCAAGTAAAACTACCCTTCTCTCATTATTTCGGAGAAATCAGGCACAAATTTACGAAAATATGAAGCCAGACGAATAAACTTCAGAAAACTGCATTTTGTTACATTAAAAGAATTTATCAGCACTGTAACAATCTGGCTATCAATTTACTTGATAATTCAACAACAACGAGGCGGCTTCAGCGAGTGCACCCGTTAGATCTGTCATGTCGAAGGACATAGGTTAAGAGTAGATTATTATATGTTAATATCATATGTAATATCATGTACAACGTAAATGTAAAAATTAAGTACTCAGAAAATTTGATTATAGTTCCTGTATCGAACTGATGGCAAATAAAAAGATAATAAAAAAACATTAAAAGAAAATCCGGCTTCAGTAAGAACGTTTAGAACAATTTCTAATCTTTCAAAACCCAGCTCCTTTGTCGGTGATACTATCATAACATCATCCATGTAAACAATTACATATGAGTGAGCAAGATCTCCCAGTGCCTTATTAATAGCGCGCTGAAAAACATATGGTGCATTTTTAAGGTCAAAGGGCATCGTCAAGTATTCGTATTGGCCGTCAGGCGTTACGAAAGCAGTGTATTCGATGGCATCTGCATAAATTGGTATTTGATGAAAACCACTTGCCATGTCGAGGCACGTAAAATAATTTGGCCCACGCAGTCTGGCAATTTGATCACTGATAAGCGGCTACGGATACTTGTATGAAACTGTGCCGGATAATATTGCTCCATTAATTCCCTCAATCTAGCTCGAACTGTCTCTCTCTCATCAGGACTGAGTCTATACGGCCGCCGTTGCACCGTCTTTGTATGGTCAACTAACTCGTAATAACTCGTGTACGAGGAATCCCTGTAATGAAAGATGTAGAATATTTTTCAAGTAATTTAATTAGTTCGTCTTTGTCATTTCCAATCAATTCAGTGTCAAGGAACAATCGAGAACAAATATTAACCGATTTAAACTACGATCCTATCTGGCGACAGCATAACATTAAAACCCTGATTGAGAACTTCACGTCCGATAACAATATCATTTTTTAAATGTTCGTCCTGCACTACATGGAACAAGATTTCCATAATATTTTCATTAATGGCTACGCTACTTAAAATCTGCAATGTACTGTATATACCACCATCGCCTATACCCTTTAACATAACAACATTATTGAGGCGTTTGCCCGATAACTTATTGCTAATCCTCTCCTTGATAATCGAACATTCTGCTCCAGAGTCAAGACAAATCGGATAGATCTCACCTCGCTGCGTCATGCTTCCTATTGGCTCCGACACAAAGCACTGGTTCACAGTTTTCTGTTGAATTGCTCCCTGTTTGACTTTACCGTTGTTCGTGCATTGGTTGGAAAAGTGTACCGGCTGGCCACACCGAAAACAGGTCACATTCGGCTTCTCACTCTGCGTTCTTATCTTCTCACTTTGTCGCTTCTTAGCTCTACAGTTCGCCATTTTGTGTCCTGGCTTTTTACAAAAATGGCATATGATGCTTGACGGTCTTGCTTTTTTGTGATCAGGTTCAGTCATATCCTCACGGGTGGTTCTGCGCTTCTTGCTTCTGGTCTTCACATTCGAGGTAAAAATCATATGTTCCAATCGGCTGTCAAAATTCGCCATATGTGCAAGCACGGTTGAAACGGCTATTTTTTCGACGCTCATATTTCGCCACTTCGTAGTCAAGGATGTCACCAAACGACTCGCATATACTGCATGCCACTCTCTGTCAGTCGGACGGCTGTGCAACAAACTTAAAAACAAGGCCGCCGGTGGCTCTTTATTCTCGTACCGCTGAATGAACCACTCCGTGAACTGCTCCCACTTGATGCTTGATAGGATATTTGGGTTAGCCACTGCGAAGCACTACCCTCCAATGAATTGCTCAACACCATAATGAGTCGACTTCCTTCCTAAGGCTACTCCGACAGTATGATATCAGCAGTTAGACAACATTGAGACGCATCCACGCCCTTGACCTCAGCATTAAATTTTGGCAGCGTGACGACTTTGCTTGTTTGCTGCACATTCGTCGATGTCTGCACTACTTTTGCGAGTTCAATAAAATTTCGGTTTTGCATCTCGAGAATTACGCGCCACTGCCTTTCAGAAATGTAGGTGGTGGCACAGATCCCACTTCTGATGTCGGGTTAGCACTAATTTCCGAGTTATTTTCCATTATTATTTTTAATAGTTTTACTTTTGTAAATTTTGTTCACGAGCTGTGCGCGTATAACGAATTCCCGAGAGTAAAATCTGTGCTGTCCTTCCTGCGGTCCAACTTGTTAGTTCTAATTGTCAAACATAATGACCACGCATATTGTAAGGCACTCATTACCATCTCACTCACACTCAGCAACACTAGGGACTAAGTTCAGCAGCAGCTCGGTCCATCTCACTCGTTTGGACCTTTCTGAGTCACTCTATTTACAACACTCTTTTACCAACACTGCAATAACTGACAAGACGTCATGACGAAGCAAAAAGTGTAGGCCAACAAAAGAGTAGGCTGCTAATAATTTCACAGCGCCACGACACGATTAATATATACAGAATCAATATAGGAAATCATTTCAAAAATGCATACATTGAGTATATTAACCATTTGCGCATGACATGGGGGATGGGTTCGTTTGCAGAACTGGAAAGTTCCTTGGCCGTTTCTCTTGGGAGCGGTCAAATTTCGATTCTTTTGCAAACGGCTCAAGCAGATTATGAGAAGGCAACCCCTCCCCTAAATTAGGGCAAAAAAAGGTGAAGACACAAAGGAAGCGTCAGATATAATCCCCCAATGATGACGATCCCCGCCAACGATTTAAGGACCATGATTTACGGATCACCTGGAATGTCCTGTCCCTCCACTGGGCTTGTGCAGATATCCAGCTGGTTGATTTCCTCGACAAATTTAAGGCTGACATCACCGCAATACAGGAAATGAGATGGATAGGACAGGGCTGCTCGAAAAACGCATCCTGTGAGATCTATTATAGTTGCCATGCGAAGAAGCACGAATTTGGATGCGGTTTCGTGATTAGTAGGAAACTACGAGGACTTGTCGCCAGTTTCATATCTGTGGACAAGCGCCTGGCCGCAGTACGTATAAAGGCTAAGTACTTCAACATTAGCCTGATTTGCCCCAATCACGATGTAAAAATCGTGCTTGGCGATTTCAACGCCAAAATTGGGAAGGAAGGAATCTTTGGCCCAACAGTAGGAAAATTTAGCATTCACGACGGTACCTCTAGCAATGGAAAGAGGCTAATCGATTTCGCCGCAGGTCGGAACATGGTAATCAGTAGAACCAGATTTCCACACCGAGACATACACCAGGCTACTTGGCGCAGTCCCGATCAAAAGAATCGCAACCAAATTGATTATGTTGAGATCGACGGAAGGCATGCATCGAGCGTGTTGGACGTGCGAACGGTACGAGGTCGCAACATCGACTAGGACCACTGGCAGCCAAGTTACGCACCAGGTTCATGGTGCATTCCGCACGTTCTAACACTCAACGAAAGGTAGCCGTCGGTAAGCTGCAACCACAACAGACCGCCGAAGCCTTTTCAGCCAGACTCTCCCAACTGTTTCGGGAATCCTCTCCAGCTTCTGAAGATATAGGTGAGCAGTGGAGCCATATCTTCCACTCCATGAATACGGCTGCCAAGAAGGTCATTGGGTACACCAGAACTGTGACGAACCGTTGGTATTACGTGGAGTGTCGCCAAGCTACTGCAGAGAAAGACGCACGCTTACAAACGAACTCTGCAGTCGGGAGCAACGCGAGCTGTTAGAGAGCGATATCGTGAGAAACGGAGAGAAGAGAAGCGCCTTTTCAGACGCAAAAAAAGGAATAAAAAAGGCGTGAGCTTGAGGATGTTGAAGTGTTATGTCAGAGAAATGAATCTCGAAAGTTTTATCAAAAAGCCAAGCGTCTGACCGAAGGTTTCAAGCCCGGAGTTTCTTTCTGCAAGGACAATAATGGAAGTCTGCTTATAGATGCATAGGAATCACTGAGAATATGACGAAGTCACTTCTCTAATCTACTTGAGGGCGATGAAGAGAATAATACCTCCGATAGAGAAGCGTACATATAACCACCAATTGATGATGGCTCTCTTGTAGAGCCACCGGAATATGGCGAGGTCGACTCAGTAGTTAAAAAGCTGAAAAATAACAAAGCAGCAGGCTCCGATGAGTTGCCAGCTGAGTTTTTCAAGACCGGTGGCGAAGAGTTGGTAAGGCGTATGCACCAACTCTTATGTAAAATATGGTCCGATGAATGCATGCCCAACGATTCTCAGTGTTCTTTGTCCTATCTTCAAGAAAGGAGGGGTCTCCTGTCTGCGCGAACTACCTTTCAATAGGATACAAAATTCTGTCCAGCGTACTGTGTAAACGGCTGGAGCCATACACGAATGCACCGATAGGCCAGTATCAGTGCGGCTTCTGACCAAAGAGGGCGACCAGTGACCAAATTTTCACTTTACGCCAAATTCACATAAAATGCCAATGCCCATACGTAGAACCGAAATTAACAGCGACAACAAGCGAATTAGAAGTAGAGCCCTCTCTCGAACTACGAAGAAAAAAATCTATATGCAAATGTGTATCAAGTATTTTTTTCGTTTTTGTATTTATTTAAAGCTTCCATTACCGTTGAGATTATGCTTTACTTACTCGATGCTTTACTTTCTCGTGCAGTCTTATACCCTGCCCTGGAGGGCCACTGGGTATAAAAAACGCAAATTGTATGTAACAGGCAGAAGGAGGCGCAGCAGACCCTATGAAGTGTATATATTCTTGATCAGCATAAAAACTCGAGTCAATATAGCTATGTCCATCTGTCCGATCGTCATTCATATGTTTGAACAACGAGATCTCGGAGACTTAAAAATAGAACTTCCGACTTTGACTAGTTCGCTATGCATCCATAATATTCAATTTTTGAAACTAAATCGAAGAAAACATATTTAATTTTTTTTTATTTTATTTGGAGGGACGTACGTACAAACTATATTGAATCCTTCAGGGGGGCAAGGGCGGATGAGGAAGAAGAGGCAGAGGGATAGGGGAAGATGGGGGAAAGGGGACAAAAAGATATAGGCGCAGGGAGATGTAACGCTATAAAATGGGTCGCTGGAGGGGTGTGTTACAGAAAACACTTTCGATTCAAAATCTCCGATTTCTATTCATTATATTTAGTTTAATGAATGAAATCTTCAAAGTATTCAGACTTTGAGGCGAAAGCGATTTCTTTATCACCTCTGATTCGTTGATATTTCTGCTAATATGAATATGTATATATGCATTTCATTCTCTGCATATAGTGATAATGACACTCATTGCTGATTCTCGATGCACTGAACAACATGTTGCAGTCTCGTGAGTATTCACCACTCTCACCATTTTTAGATTATGTTTAAAAATTTTTGAAGTGAAACTTCTTTTGGGACGGTGTGAATTGGATTTTATCAAATGAAAAAGTGTAATGAAAAAGAGACAACTATATAAAGCTGCGAGAGAAAGTGATAAAACGCGTTTCTATATAGTTTCCCTATCCTTCGTCTCCTCTTTGTGCTATGGTTTGTGCGTCCCCACTACTCCATCGTCATATACGGGCCCGTACGCGAGAGAGAGAGAGAGAGAGAGAGAGAGAAAGGGAGGAAAAGAGAGAGCACGTTGAAATCTATAGTACATTATTAACCGACTTCAAAAAAGGAGGAGGTTTCTCAATTCGATCGTATATATATATTTTTTTTTATGTGTGTTCGTCGTTGTTGAACCGATTTTGATGATTCTTTTTTGTTGGAATGGAGATATCCCAAGGGTGATAAGCAAACCAGGATCTGATGATGGCATCCCAGAGAAATCGAGGTGAACCTTCGAAAATCGTAGTGGCGACTAGTGCGTTCTCAAGTAGCCGTCGTTTCCTCATCCGAGAAGCATCCTACCCATCACTAAAAATCGTAAAATAAAATCATTTTTAACAAAAAAGAGTCGGCTGCAAGCTACATATGTATCATATATAAATTAATTATATTGTAACAGTGGCTTCGGTCGACTGGCTTTATTGAGTTCCGTTTTAAAACTAAACTTATCATAATTTATTCTACACCTAGCTTATCCGGTGCAGCGAGCCACGTTCTATTGATGTTGCGCCTCGTGCAGCGTATCCGATTACGTTTGCACTCAGCGCAGTCATTTACTGCTTGCTGCAGTGGTCAACACTGAAGTGCAACATTTGGATTTGCTCTAGGTTTTGCTCAGGTACGGTACTGATAATATCTCAGCGTAACCTGTTATGTTGATAGCAGATGCCCCAGGCGCTGCGGGCCTCAGCGCCGTCGTTGTGTTCCCGTTAACGTAGGTGGTGTCGTTACCTTGTCATCGAAGAGTACCAAATATATACCGTTGATGATGATGGGGGGGGGGCTGGCCGATTTCTTCTACGGTGGCCAGTTGGTCATTTATAATGACAAGGCCCTCACCTATCTCCTTGACTGGTGTTAGATCGTTTTGCTGCGTTGTTGATGGCTAGTTGCACCGCACAAGACGGGGCCGTTGATGCAGAACAGAATGTTGGTATTGTGATGCTGCAGTTTCTTACCGCGAGCTTGCGGTCATGGCACTCGGCTAGCATGGATTCTTCGAAATGAAGCATGGTGTTTCTTCTCGCGACTGGTAGTATTATTAATTTCTTACATTTATATTTAACAATAGGGTATTTAATTAAAAAGTATATTACGTTATTATATTGTAAAGTCTTAACTCTAGATGTTGCCATTATATCGGCCACCGATATTTCCGGCCAGAACTATTTCTATTTCTGGCCAGAAGCACGTCATAAAGGCGGCCTTTAATACCTTGGTCACCAATATTGTTAACCTATTGATTTTTTTCTGGATTTCAGTATTTATTGTAATTTGCCGGTTGTGTGTGTCAATCAGTATGTCTTCGGTTCTGAGTTGTCTGTCAAAGTCGTCATGAGTAGATAGGTATTGTTCCTTGAGACGCAGTGACACGGTGGCACGACGTTCCACCGGACAGACATACGTGTCACTGGACAGACAGGCATGCCTCTGGACAGACAGATGTGTCACTGGGCAGACAGACGTGTCGCTGGACAGACATACGTGTCACTGGATAGACGGACGGCCGCACATCGAATCAGACAGACATACGACCGCACATCGAATCGGGGTTTGGATTTTCGGGTGGACAGTTCAGACAGACGGATGCGTAGACAAAGATATAGTTTGAATGGCGAATTTGTTTGTTTTGTTTAGTTTGTTTAGTTTTTATTGCGTGAGAACGAAAAAAGGTGGTTGAAAATATATCAAAATGTGTGAGATGCAATTGAATGGCGAGTTGCGATTTCTTTTTTCAGCATCGACATTTGCTCATGCCTGCGAGTTTTAATTGCTTCATTCTGATTGGATAAATCAATAACTAAAATAGATGCTCTGCTTTTAAATCCTGAGCGTGAGAGGAGGGGGTGTGGTTCATTTTGAGCGGCTAATTTCTTTTTGAAATATATCTTTCTATTACGTGAGAACGAAAAAAGGTGGTTGAAAATATATCAAAATGTGGTTGTTGCTGTAAAATACAATTGATCTGAGTTGAAGCGTGAGAACGAAAAAAGGATTTGGACAGATTCAATCGACAGGGGGTGACTGATCTCACACACCTGTGTAGACCGAGTGACGGACAATGCGGAAGTCAAATATATAGAAAAACACCATGCATTGTTTTCTACGGTCACTGAAAAACTACCCGAACGGCATATTGCTCATGTTGGTATGTTGTTGTTGTTTATTTTCTTTTCATTTTTGTTGTGTAATGGGGAAAATATATGAAGACGAGTTGCGATTTCTTTCACAGCATCGGACAGACAGATTCGCATTGAACCGGGGGTGGGCTGACCAGTCACCTGCGTAGACATGGCGAAGATTGTGTTTCTTTTCTATATATGTATTGCTGATGCTGGTGATGTTGTTGTTGCTGCAGCTGCGGATTTATCCCGGTGTCTCCAGGTGCGTTCGGCTTATCGTTATTGATGATTATAGGGGTTGAAGATGCTCTCAATTTTTAATTTATATTAATGTGAAAAGGCCAAATGTGCGGCTGAAAATATATATCATTGCGTGGGTATGCAGCTGCTTTATTGTTCATTCATCTTGTAAAAAGGTATTTTTTATTTTTTTTTTGACATTTTAGTCTAATTTTTTTTTCCTGACCAAAATGTTTGAAGACATGTTTATTCATGTATATGGAGAACATTTTGCTTGTTGATGTTGTTTGTGCAGTGCTTAATGGTAGGGGGATTGTTCATAGAAAAGTATAAAAGGGGCACACATTTCCGTTTTTTTCAATCAGTCCAGTCTTGTGCGTCATCAAGTGCAGTTCTATTAAAAATTCCAAAGAAGGAAGTCGCAGCAACTGAGAATATTGTACATACTAAAATTCTTAAGAAGGAAGTTGAAGCCACTCAGCCCAGTTGGAGGAATTTTCGTTTGTCACCAAGTCGGTCAAATTTTTAATAAAGAAACTAAACAACAACATCAACAATAAATAAATACAAAAAACAAAAATATTGGAGACTACAAAAGAGTTTGCCAAATTAAAACTCATAAGAAATGGCTTTAAGAACCGCATAAGGTATTTGCTTATGAGAATAAAAGTGAAGGGTGTCTTCTTCCAAACACATTTTTGTTGGAAGCTGAACCTATCATAATAAATGTTGTGCAAAAGGAGCTACGCAAGCATATAGCGATAAAATGCAATTTAGTAATATTTGCAGAATATATGCTTGCAATAAAAGAAGATGATGATATTACCATCAAATCACACCAAACGATGATGATACCAATCATCCATGAAGATGATTGTGATGATGTGTATAAGAGACACATTGATTTGGTGTGCGAGAAAATGGCACAGTTCCAAGAAAGGGACTCAGGATGGGCAGTTTTAAGGATCTTAAGGCTGGAGCTCAATATTAATAAATACGAACCTCTAAAGGGAGGTATATATATTCCACTCCCAAAATGCCTGATGGATAAAAAAGCAATAGTAAACGTTCAAAATAACGACGTCTATTGCTTCAAGTGGGCCATTGTATCGGTTTTAATGCCGATTGAAAAAGACGCATACCGCCCTCAAAAATACAAAATTGGAGGAAGTATCGACCGGGTTGAAATTGCCATCAACTCGGAGATAAATTTAAACTTCGCTGGTCTGACGTTCCTGCTCGAATTAAAGCAAATAAGACAATTCGAGCGGATGAATAATCAAATAAGCGTCAACGTATTTACGTATGATGAAGAGAAGAAGGCGATCCTCGGGCCACTTTATCTCACGGAGAGTGAGAAAAGTAAGCATATAAAGCTCCTTTTTCTAAGTAAAGTTAGATGAGAATAAGTTAAGTGAAAATGTAGTAGCTGTGCAGGAACATATTCCAATTGCCTACATCTATTACATTAAATGTGCATATGATTCACGCATAAGTAAACTGGTCCAAAAAACTTCTGTAAATGCAGCACAGGAATTTATAACAAGGCTGATGTCCGATGTTAGAAACTTATATGAAAACTATTTAGCCCATATTATTCCCATGAGTCTGTCCGATGCCGAGGAAAGAAATTTCAAATCAGCATCTGTCTGTCATGTTTGCGAAAAGGCCTTAGATGAGAAAAGAGTCAGAGATCATTGTCATTTAACGGGTCAATACCGTGGTGCTGCTCACAATGCATGCAATTTAAATTTTAAAATAGCACCTTTCATCCCTGTCCTTTTGCATAATTTTTCTCGTTACAAGGCTCATTTGTTTGTGAGCGAATTAAGTAAAGTTGAAGGTAGCATAAAGGTATTACCAATCAACAAAGAGCTGTATATTTCTCTTTCAAAATTTGTAAATATACCCGAACATAAAGTTGATCTAGAAATCAGATTTTTAGATTCATTTCGCTTCATGGCGTCAAGCCTCGAAAATTTATCTGAAAATTTAGTTGAATCAGATTTCAAAATTGTCAGGGAACACTATTTGGATGACACCCAATTTAATCTGAATTCGTAGAAATGGTGTTTTTCCCTATGACTACCTTAATTCAGCTGAACGACTTGTAGACACTAGCCTCGGGAAAATTTTGTTAATAGTCTAACAAATAAGGAATGTTCAATAAATGAATGAAAACTTTAGGAAAATTTGTAAAAAAATCCATTTCATTATTATACAGCTCCAGGATTATCTTGGGAAGCAATGCTAAAGTACACATAGAATTAATGACTAACATTGATATGTACAATTTTCCTCAAGGCAGTGTGCCTACACAGGTTTAGTTCAATACTGTAAAAAGTGTACAAAAGCCAATAAAAAATATTTGTCTGATTTCGATGCATCTAAACCATCAGAGTTTCTTACGGTTGGTCCATGTCACAGTATTTGCCTTATGGGGGGTCTAAGTGGTTGAGCGATGACGAAGTGATGCATTTTAATATTGATAATATTAATCAAATTAGTATCCAGACAGCATTCACGATGATCATAATGATCTACCCTTCTGCCCAGAAAATAAAAAAGTTACTCCAACTAGCTGCACAAAATTAATTGCTGATCTCACAAATAAAGAAAAATATACGATTCATTATAGAGCTCTCCAACAATGCTTGGAAAATGGGCTCAAATTGAAGAAAATGCATCGTATTCTCCAATATAAACAGTCTCAATGGCTTAAACGGTATATTTATTTAAATACTGAGAAAAGGAATGAATAATGCAGTTTACGGGAAAACAATGGAAAATGTTGACAGGAGGAAAGATTTTAAAATAGTCACAACATGGGAAACGCAGAGGCGTAATCATTTGGGGGCTAGGGCATTAATAGCAAAGCCCAATTTTCATAGTTGTTCTCAGTTTGCAGAAGAAATGATGCGATTCAAATGAAACGCTTACATACCTTCTATGATAAGCCAATAATTGTGGGGGCAGCTGTATTGGAATTCTCAAAACATAAAATGTATGAGTTCCACTACAGCTATATGAAACAAAAATATGGTAGAAATTTAGTTTTGAACTACATAGACACAGATTCATTCATATGTTCCATAAAAACAGAAGATTTTTATGCGGATATTCAACCTGATTTACGCTCAAGGTTTGATACATCGGAATATTCGATTGAGCGATTACAGAAATTCAATTTTGAAATCTGTACTCATAAAACCTTGGGCATGATGAAGGATGAAAATCATGGTAGACCTATGAGTGAATTTGTAGGTCTAAGATCAAAAATGTATTCTTTTAGTGTAAAAGGCAATAAGGAGACCAAAAAGGCCAAAGGCGTTAAAGCTAGTGCATTAGACAAGTTAAATATACCAAGCTATAAGAATTGTTTAGAAAACAATGAAAAAATTGTAGATAAGATGTCTGTTTTTAGGTCTAGATTGCACAGGTTATATACTGAGCAAAGTAGTTTTATGTATAAAATGAACAATACTTACGCTTATGGTCACAAATCCTTAAGATTAAGCATTGAATATCAGTTTCATATGGAAACTGATGATGATGAAATTGAAGCAGCTAGCATGCTGATGCATGTAGAAGGTAGACTAATGAAAAGAAAATATAGTCTCTACTAGTTTCTGATGATGAGGAACTTGAAGCAGCTAGCTTGATATCACATGTAGAAGATATGTTAAATATTAAGAAAAGAAAACAATTTTATATTTAAATAATTTTAATTATCTCTAATATAAGTAATGTGTAAATAATTTTTAATTATCTCTATTAGAAGTAATATGTAAATAGTTTTAATTAAAAAAAAATTATACTAAAACTAAATGATTTTGTTTAAATGAAATATTTCGTTTTTTATTTATTTTTTCATTTTTTGAGAAAAATTAGCATCCAATAGAATATTAGCAGAAATCCCTGTATCAAGAAGAATGCCAAGCTGGTGGTTATACAATCATCCCACAATCTCCGACTGGGCGATAAATGATGATTACAATCATGATCATCAATCGTAATTCGTACTTCATCATTAATATTGTTGTTCTCCGACTGAATATTCATACAAAATGTATGTATGTATTTCTTGGTGCATTGGAGTCTTCAGGATACGTATTCATACTATTATACAACTAGTTTCACTTTATTGTGAAATTGCTGATTAACTTTAAAAGCTGCTGATTAACGTAACATTATCTTTCTATAGCGTGTTATTATATTTAAGGCTAGACTCATATATCTTTGAGTATGACAGCAGTGACAAGTATCCGGAGCACATGTAGCATCATCACTTGACCATGGGCAGTTAATATAATGTTCGCCAAACCTAGAGTTCATCTTCCCGTACTCTCGAAGATATGTTAAGGCTTCCCATAGGAACGCTGAGTGCTCTTCAAATAACTCATTATAGTGGTTTTGCAGAAAAACGAGGACTTGCTCCCAGACTTTTTGGTTGTTTGATCCCATTTTTTTCTTCTTTTTGTATTATTTTGTAGTGTTTACTATTTAAAGTCAAACTTATAACTAAAGTAAAAAAACAGACAAAACATTTTCAAACTATTTTACATTTCATGTCTTTCTTTCTACACTATTTTTACGTTTCATCTATTTCTTTCTGCCGTATTTGAACGTTTATCTCTTTCTTTCTATACTATTTTACGAACTAATGGAGAATAGTCCACTGAACGATCATGTATGAACAGGCAGTAAGCGTTGATGGTCCTGGTCGCAGGTGCTGCAGCAAGATCAATGGTAATTTTTATATCAATGGTAGTTTTGATTGCTTTATTCTGATAGGATAAATCAATAACTACAATAGGTGCTCTGCTTTTGAATTCTGAGCGTGTGAGGAGGGGTTGTGGTTCTCTCATGTAATAGCTCTGTTGAAAGTTGGCATACATCTCATAGAGAGTCGCAAACCTCTCTCTTTCCAAATTTATGTTCAAATCATCATACGGATATATTTCAGAGTTCAGGTGTACTTTAACGTTTGTTAAATTGTTGGCTACAAATTTGTCATTTTCTTCAAATGCAATTATAGCGAAACGAGGTCTCTCACTATTACACCAACTATTAGCTGCTAATTTCACGTTCCACAAATGATGTGTTCCTTCAATGATTGTTGGATTCATATAGCAATCCCAGCTGCGAAATGATATTGGGAGTTAGTTTCCGTTTTTAATTAATTTCATCGTCTCCAGTTTAGCACAGTCATTCAGATGTATACGAGGTATTTTCCATGATATATAGTTTATTGTTAGCTTTAATTTATATGCTCGTATTTCACCATATAATGAATTTTTCAAAGATTTTCCCATGAGTAGAACTAATTCATAGTTAAAGTTTAGCAAGATTTTGTTAAATTCTTCAGCAAACCCAAGTAGATTTTTCAATGGTACAGAAAAATTAAAATGGGTGTTTATTCGATCCCTATCGCCTCCTTTGTACCAGCCAGAGTTGATTAGCTTATTACTTTCCGATGTATTTAGACATAACCAACATTACAAATTTCATCAAACATGTAGGCCATACAGTTATTCTTTAGTTTGCAATTGTCTGTCACTGCTCCATTTTCCAAGGTAATCAATCCATCAATATTAATAAAACTTTCGCTGGGCAATACATATAGATCCTGGTTCTGTATAGTGATACGCACCTCATCATTCCTTCTGAAAGATTGTATGTAAGGAGAGTAAGAGTGCAACTCTTTTTTTATAATATTATCATCCTGATGAGGTTTTTCTTGAACATTCAGTATATTGTTCTTTTTGCTTGATTTTAAATCCCAATAATTTAAAAAATAATTTATTTTCGTTTGTAAGAGAGTACAAAACAGTACAAAACTAGACAAACGTCCGGAAAGCGTGTTCGCTGCAACTCCTTTTCATAGAATCCACCTTTTAATTCATGCCCTTGATAATCCTCCAATATATAAGTTGTATGATTTGTATTTTGTATAAATTTTACTTTGAACATCTCTGTTGGGTGTATATCCCTTTTCAAATACATGTTTGTATTTATTTGTACGAACTCTGTCAGAGACAAATTTCAGATTGGATAAATTAACTTGACTGGGTGCAATTTTTATAGTTCTATGGGGTTTATTGTTATATTCATCAACATGCTTGTACATGTCAATCCATCTATATGTGACATGAAAGCTGAATTCTTTCCACATCATCCTATTTAGCGTTCTGTTGAACCTTTCCACAATCGATGCTTTTAAACCACTATCTGTTGAATAATGATTAATATGATATTTCTTCATTAGTGTATTGTAGAGCTATTTGCCATCATTCGTTTGTATATTTTTTGGATATCGTCCAGATTGTATAAGGTTCTTCACAACCTCAGCAACTTCTGCACCATTTTTCGTTTTGAAAGCTGCATCCCAAGCAAATTTTGAAAATGTGTCGATAATTGTCATTAAAAATCGATAGCCTTTATTTCAGTTTTTATATGCTCCCATTTCCACTAAATCCGCTGGCCAAAGATCGTTTATTCCCTTCATAACAACACGTCTGCGTTTTCAATTTTTACGTGCCTGCGCATGCAACTTGTTGTATTTGAGGTGTCCGAGTAAAAGACGCGTGTTGTGCATTACTTGAGCGTAACTTAACGACTGACTTTATTAATGCGTCCTTTGTGTATCTATAATAATTGGTATATATGTGTGTGGTATGTGTATGTATGAAAGATATGAATGGGAGCATGAGTG
>JAWNNQ010000880.1:0-92031 GCA_035044765.1 Leucophenga montana | reverse complement strand
TCAATTTTTCGTTTGAATATCCGTAACACAAGTAACTATAAATGCATATGTATGAATATATATATATATATATATATATATATATATATATATATATATATATATATATATATATATATATATATATATATATATATATATATATATATATATATATATATATATATATATATATATATATATATATATATTTATACATATATGTATGATTTCGTGGTTTCGAATTAATAAATATCGCACACGACTTGCAACCGTTTGGTTCTATTATACATAGGAAGTTTTTGATGTCGATTCAATTATAAATTACATTTTACTTTTTTTTAATATACATATGTACATATATTCATTAAAACTATGACAAAAAAATTTTTACTGCTGGAAGCATTTGACGGACTCAGCTAGACAGCAGATAGGAAACCCAATGCTTCGCCTCCTACTGGATATTGTGTATGTTTTGATGGATTTCATCGGATATGAAACAACGCAGTAACTTGTCCAAATACAACTTCTAAGTTGTCAAGCTTTTGCCTTTGTGGTTAATTTTGCCAACCATTTTGGCAGCTTTCTATGGCTCACTCTTTCAATGACTCTGACATATAAATTTAATGATGCAGAGAGATCAAAATTTTTCGGTAGTCAATTAACAGTTAACAGTTGGTGGTTAAGGGGATCATTGTTGCATATGAAGTGACAACTCGGGAAATTCAAAAAGTACCACGTTTTTCATCTGCTCTTAAAAGACACATGAATTCTCAAAATATTGTTTTTTCATTTCATTAAAAGTAATTACAATAACAGACTATTCCAATTTTCGTTTTTAGTCTATAAAAATAATTGTTTTTTGTATGTAAATTTCTTCTTAAGAAATATTTATAAAAAATTCTTGACGAGGTAAAAACGAAGTGACGAAAACATACTTGCAACACACAAAATTTTCATATCTATTTTTCACTTCTATGAATTTAATGTTTTCATAATTATTTATTTTTTAATTTTTAATTATTTATTAAATGTCGTGCCATACGTGAATAATTTAATTGTTATTGGCGACCTATAGCCCAGCCATATTAGGGTTTCAACTCGGAATGAAAGATAATAAGCTGTAAATTGGTATAAACCTTTGTTTTGGAGTTCTATATGTTGTCTCAAAAGTCTCATATAATATCGTGTTCGCGTGTTAAGATATTCAAGGTCAAAGGTCGCGAATATGTGGCTTCAAATGAGATTTGCACCTATTATAAAAGTTGTAGAGTATAAAATTCTCTACAACTTTTGTTTGTACTTTTTTTCATACGATTAACCGTTTTTGAGATAGAGCGGAGAGAGTTCACGCACAGTCATATATGGCCTGATGCAAGGTTTAGCCTGAGTTACGGTTAATTGTATGTTGTATGAAGTTAATTTTTTACTAAAAAAATATTATTATTATTAAACAATGGCTATTATTTATGTACTAATTATTAATTATTTATATTTAATTAAAATAAGTAATTTAATTATTTATATTCTCTACGACCATTTTCTATTTACAGCCGGAGCAAATGTTCTATTGAATTCAAGGTCACTTTCCCTTTTTAAGGGACCACTTTGTGTTAGCCAAGTTTATTCGTTAGTTTTAAATTGTACCTTCGCAACGCCGGACGTACAATTTTAAGAGCTATGGCTGATTTGTGTTTTATATGTGATAAGTCACTTTCAGATGTTCTTTCTGTGAATGTTGTATGTGGTTTACAAACTTTAAAAACTGCAAGTATTGCAAGAAAAGATGGACATATAGAGTATTTGAATTCTTTAAGATCTGTGAATGTGCATTCCGAGTGTCGAAAAGTGTACATTAGATATTGATTTGCTCATTATTTTAATTGGACGTACTCAATCACATCAACAGGAAATTTTATTTAAAAATGTTGGCAAAGGCAATGTTAAAACACAAATATATTCTTCTAAAAGCTTTGATCAATATCCTCGTTTTAAAAAACACATCTTGTGTTTTCATGCAAGACTCGGCTTGGGGCAAAAAATTAATACAAAATAAGTTTGGGGACCTCATTATCACCAATCCCCCTTAGGGTGTGTATTTCGAACCCCATATATTTTTTAAAATACATTTTTTAAGATCTTTTTATTGGTATTTAACACGTCTAATAGTGATGCCCCCGATCATATTTGTATTTTTCAAAATATGATTTTGCTTAAACCAGCGCTAACAGTGAACAGCAAGCCTGACGAAAAATATCGGACAGAAACAGACCAAAATCGGGACAAACAATATATATGTTTTGATAGAAAGAATTAATAAATTGAATTTGAATTTACTGCGTAAATGCTTGTATAAATAAATAAATACATTAATTTAGCGGCAAAATAAAATTTTAATTTTTTTCTTTTAACCCGACTGAAAAAGGAGGGTTATGTTTTCGTATGTACTCGTATGTATGTAGGTAATAATCTTTATTGCTGCGTATCATGGAAGCGGATGGATCAATTTCTTCAATTAAGTTATCATTAGATTTGTCTTGGAAGTCCAAGTGTCCAAGGGTAGATAATTTAACTTCGATAGAACCGAAACTTTAATACGATTTACAGATTGATGGAGGCATTGATGGATCCAGGAAAAGGGAACTGGGGAACGTAACCCACTAAAAAAATAATAATTTTTTTTTCACTTCATTTTCATAAAATAACTGTACAAAAATTATAATATCTACCTTAGCGTATTAATAATTGGTATACGAGTATAAGGTCTCGTCTTGTTTTCTCTGCATTTTTTTTCATCGTTTTTTATACTATAGTAATGAAATAGTGTTGTCAGTTTGCAACTCATTAAAGGAGATATCATAGACACCATAAAGTTTATATATTCTTGACTCGACGAGACGAGTCGATCTAGCTATGCCCGTCTGTCTGTGTTGTCGTCTGTCTGGATGTTGCGCATTTTTAAGATATCCGGTTGTAAATCGGTGGGGTCTACTACGCCTCCTTCTGCCTTCTGTATGCTTAATAATTTACTAAAAAATTTATTTACATTTTTATTCGTATATGGTACCATATCCAAGAATATCTCAACTTAAAAAATTTACAAAATTTGGTTTTTAAATTTAACAAACCTTTCGTTTTTGCTTGCTTTTAGATCAAATCAGCCTGACCATTAATTACGTGTTTGAAACGGCTTATCAATGGATGATCTAAAAGGGTTTTTGCGCCAGGCCGGCCAGGAATTCTTGAACGCTGCTGGCGAGGCCGCCATGGGAGCTGCCAAAGATGTGGTCGGCTCGGTTATTAACGAAATTTTCGTAAAAAAGGAGGCCGAAACGAAAAGAATTTTACCGAGCATTAAAAATATGAGAGTAGTAAGTATGACAAAACAAATCATAAAAAAAAAAATAATAAAACAAATTCGAACTGTTGATACATACATACATGTATGTATATCATTTTCATACTTCCAATAAACAACATTGCGTTCTTAAATTTTCTACTGCGTAAGTAAATTATTCGTAAAAGTCACTTTGTCATGTCAATGTCATTGCTTTTAATGTAGTTTAAAGAAATGTTGGATCGCCTTTATTTTTTATACTCTAACAAAAAGTGTAAATAGTATTATAATTAAGTCATAATTTTTGAAACGTCTTAAAAGAAACGTCGGATATATTCCTGATCAGATCGACAAGGTGTGTTGTTCTAACCATGTCCGTCTGCCTGTCTGTCTTATGTGTGCTCCATAATCCCTTAATCTTTGAGATACTGGTTATAAAAGGTCTGGAGACCTTTTATAACTAGAAGCAATATATTAATGAATATGGACGTGAGTTGGACACTAAAAAGTGTAGCTCCCATACAAAAACACTTTGAATTTATTATGCTGTATCGAAAATGTTTTAATTTAAACAATTATTTTTTAAATAAAAATTATTTTTAAATCAAACAACTGTGGGTACTCTGATTAGAGTTTTTCAAAATATTTTACTCGTGGTTCAATAAATGTATGGTTATGAATAACACTATTTCAGTATTTTTTTTGGAATATAATATTTTTGTTTCGTTGGATTTATGTCTGCTAACATTTGATTTTAGATTTTTTAGAATACTACATCAATACGTAACTCTTTCAGCAACTCATTGCGTTTTTATTTCACGAATTCTAGTGAAGATTAGTGACTCGAATGTCACTTGAATAATCCTGGGAAGTACAATGTGGGAAATACATGTTCTATTCTATTTATGCAGTAGGCACTGCAATCAGCAATAGTTTTGTAGCGATCGCGTCTTCTGTTGCAGGAGTCAAATGATTGCGATCCTCAAAAATTTTTTTTTTAGTATTTTAAGTCAATTATGTTTAGTAAATTGAATTACAAACTGATTTGTGATCACATATGCAGCTATCACCCGTGGGGACATCGAAAAAATTTGCGGAAAATACATGGGGTTGTGAAAAATTTGTTTCATAATATTTCATGGAACTAAAATGATTAGGATATATATGTATAATTACATTTTCTTGATGGAACGAGCAAGCACACATATGTAGCTTATAGTTTACTGATTTGACTCACTAGGTGTGAGCTGCACGTTTCGAAAGCAACTCTTGAGCAATTGCAAACTCTGTCAATATTATATTGATAATTGTTAAGTCTATGCAACTTTTCCAAAATTCAATTCCAGCTTTCCCGAGCAAACGGAAGATTATTTAAGATTCACTTTCACCGAAGTTAACTTAGTTCAATGGTATTCTACAAGGTGTGTCGCAAAAGAAACAGGACTTTTTAAAAATAGTTGTTTCTGGTGGCGCCACATATTGATAGGTACATGCGTTGGAAAGGTACATCCTTCACTGACATCTTGTAAAAATTGTATGACAATCGGACCACTACATGCGATGACAGTATCTTTTGGGCATCGGTTGAAAAATGAATCTCGAACAAAGGACAAATATTATTAAGAAACGTTCCAAATGAAACAAGTTTATGGTGACAATTGTCAATCCCGTAGCAATGTTCACAAGTGGTTTAAACGTTTTCAAGAACGTCGTGAAAACCTCTGTGACGATGAAAAGTCGGGCCGTCCAAAATCAGTGGTGAATCAGTGATCGAAAACATTGAAAATGTGCGTGAATTTATACAAAATGAGCCGAAATCTTCGTTGTTATATGGAAACCAATAGGTGGCGTCACCAGAAACAGCTATTACCTCATAAAGTATATATATTCGTGATCAGCAATATCCAGGACATCCTTTTGCTCTTGCCTGTGACAAACACTTAAAACTAATTGCCCGTAGAAAGTGAGAGAAGAGAGCGAGAGAAAAAGAAAGACAAACAATAGCTAAGCAGTTGCCTCAATATATCTCGCTCTATCTCCTAGACTTTTACATTAATTGATTTAAAACTTTGGAAAAATATTTTGGACAATAAAAAAAATGAATTTTTTGATTTTTTCAAACCCATGTAAGTTAATAATATCTGATAATTTATAATATTGATTAATTAATAACATATACTTATATCACGTGAGGCATCGGTAGCTCAACCGTCTAGCGTACATACCAACATCCAAACGACTTTAGTTAAACCCACGATTCAAAATTTGTTTAATTTTTAATATGATTCATTCTAATTATTTTATGCCCAATTAAAACTATTAACAACCTTCCAATTTCGTGACAATTACATATATGAATAAACTAAAATTCACCCCGTTCTGTTTTTTATCTTATATGGAGGTGTGGCACTGCCTATTTTTCAAGTAGATACTTTTTCTCCCGGTTCCCTTTACATATACACCAAATTTCATTTATTTACGACAAATATTTGGTGTGTTGCTCCCGTTGCCCTTTGTATACATTCATATGTAAAAAATTTCATCAAACTGTTTCTAAAAGTTGCTGATACGACAAATTTGTTTCTCTGTTATATGAGCGTGGCATCGCCCATTTTTTTTTTCAAAATTATATATAGCCATGAACCTTCTCTTAATCGATTGTGACGTACTATATGATTTTCGTAACGATTGGTCAAATAGGTGCTGAGATATAACGCGTTTGTTTTTTTTTTGTTGTCTTATATTTGGGCGTGGCACCGCCCTATATATTAAATTATATATATATTAAATTATATATATGTCCATCTGGAATAATATACCTTTCACATAATGAAAGCATTTTTCAAAATCCTATCCCTCTGTCTCTCTCTCTCTCTTTCTATCTTTACAATATTAGTGTAGATTTTATTATATTATAAATTGTTAAATATAAATATCCTTTAAAAAATTTAAAAACTTAAAACTGACACCAGCGTTGTCGATCAAAAAAGGAAAGTCTGAAGAGTATTAAAGTTTCGGTTTCATCGAAGCTAACGTTTTTTTTTTGTTTTTAAAATAATATTTATTTTAAAATTGGTCAACATACAAAAGTTGAATCCAATCATATATAAATTGTACACTCGTATCAGTAAGTATTTGTGGCTTCGATTCCTCAATTGTCTAGAGTTTTGCGCAACGGCCTGGGTTCAACACATGTTCAATCCAAAATTTTTTAAAATTTGTATAATCTTTCATTCGCAACAATAATATTATATTGTTAGTAGTGATTTATTTTAAATTTTAATAGTTGTCATTAGTTTATTTGAAATTGTTTTTATTGTTTTAATATAAATTGTGTTTTAATTTGGACCTTTATTTTATAGAGAAAAAAAATATTTGGTGAACCTAAAGATGGGTAGTAAGTTAGTATGAGAAACAAGAAGTCACGATATTAGATTTCAAGTTGAAATTGGCTGTAACAACAAAAATTTTACATATAAACTTACAAAAGTACTTGGCGGATTTGTATGGGAGCTACCCCTAATTGTGGAGGATTCAAACTCACTAATATATATGTAAAACATCTGTCCATAAGAAGCCACCATATTATATTTCAAACTGATTTCGCCTGTACTCAATAAATTAATCTTAGAAATCTCAAAAGTGGGTGGATGGTTTGTATATGTGTGCTCATAGGAAGCCACCATGTCATTTTCTAAGTTGATATTAACTGCAATAATTAATTCTTCTACGAACACAATAGTTCATGCAGACACTTAACCTAACTTAACTAATATTACTAAATAGAATAAATATAATTAGTGCTCAAATAAATAATACGATGTATTGTATTCATAGTTATAACACCTTAACAATATTAATATTTTAGATGATAGGGATGAATATTAAATTACCACGTTTTCTCTTTTCATATTGTATTTGGCAGTTGGGTATTCATTTTCAATAATTGCACTTGATCAATATCAAATTCAATTCAATTCAAATCGCTATATCGTCCTTTACATATTAACCATTTTGTCGAATTCACTTTCGCAAAAGCATCCCGAAAGTGATATCTGGAACAAACCTGTTAATCGATATTAATAAAACATTTAGGTGAATAGTTTTTGCTTTTTTCTTCTTTTTGCTTCATTTGCTATTTGCTTCTTAAAAAATGTTATTTATGTATATAAATTGATACTCGTTGTGCTGCACATACTGCTTGTTTTAATATAATTTTCCTTACGATAGTATTTTCATACTCCTTAAATTTTATTTTATCAAAACTGTGTACTTAAAAAAATTATACACTTTTTCCAGTTGGGAGAAAAGAATTCAGGCCTTCGTCCACATACAGAGATACAGGACTATGACAGCCTCTTGAACAATTGCCTTTCCAATGGATCGTTATTCGAAGACCCTCTATTTCCAGCCAGCAATGACTCATTGATGTTTTCCAGGCGCCCAGATCGTTTTGTTGAATGGCTGCGTCCTAATGTGGGTTTGCATTTCGGATTGTTTTCATGTTTTGTCATATGTAACGTTTTTCTCAATTGTAGGAAATCACGGATAATCCGCAATTCTTTGTTGAAGGCTACTCTAGATTTGATGTTCAACAAGGCGAACTTGGAGATTGCTGGCTGCTAGCTGCAACGGCAAACCTAACTCAAGAATCGAACTTGTTCTTCCGCGTTATTCCGCCCGAGCAGAGCTTTGAGGATAACTATGCGGGTATATTTCATTTTCGCTTCTGGCAATATGGAAAGTGGGTAGACGTTGTAATTGATGATCGACTACCAACTTATCGTGGTGAGCTGCTATACATGCATTCAACAGAGAAAAATGAATTCTGGAGCGCATTATTGGAGAAGGCGTATGCGAAGTAAGTCCCATCGTTCATAAATATTAGAGTGCTGCAAGAATTAATTTAGTCAAAGTGTTTTATGAATATTCATTTCATTCACTGCAGAATAAAGTTCACTTCACTAGCAATCATTTTGAATGAATGAATGTACGGTTAATCGAAACTTTCAATTAGTGGTCGGTCATGTTCGGTTATGTTCGGATGCTAGCTGGCGCAAGGTAGAATGAGTGGGAAAGAAAAGTAAGGTTACACTTATATATATATAAGGAAAGTGGTAGCTAGTTGGTAACAGAAACCATTATAAGTATAGTGAGAGATACTAAAATCAAGCGGCGCACAGTGGGGTATTTGATGCCTAAACTGTAGATTAATTCACACATACACATATATACATGTACATATAAACTAAAAAAAATAACTTTTGCATTAGGCTTAGTATAATTTTATTTTTTTTTTTTAATTTTTTTCTGGTAATTCTCATTGATGGGCCATCTGACTTTTTTCAATTAAAAATCATATCTTGTGAACTAATAAAGATATTTTCGAAAAAAGTGCTCAAACAGGGTGCTGCGAATACAGGGAGCTATGGTATACGTTACCAAAGTTGAATTTCAAATATTTAAAAAAGAATTTAATTTAATTTTTTTTGTTTTTTTTTTCTTTCTGTAATTAAATTTTATTAAACTAAAAAATTAACTCCATTTTATGTTTTGACTAACTAGAACTAATATATGTTATGTACATTATTAAAAAATTTTTTTTTTTATTATTTGAAAGGTTGGAATTAAGCATCAGAACCTTCATCGGTCCTGTCGGAGCTAATTTCACTCTCTTCATCAAAGTAGCTGGTTTCCTCATCGCTGCCAGCTGACTGAACAACTGTTGTTGGCTTTAGTAGCCCTAAAGCTTCTTTTGGCAAACGATTTAATTTTCTTTTTTGTAGTTTCCGTTTGCTAGAAATAACAGTATCAGAGCTGACTAAAAGCATATTAAAACTGTCTTGGTTAGTACTGATCCTGCTAGTCTTTTTTGCGAAATGCTCCCTATAGTTTTTGAAGTCCTTATTGCGAGCTTCTTGTGCTTCTTCCGATAATTGGCCAATCGGTAACAGAGCATGTTCAATGATCTCTGGACAATCATTATTGTGTGAAATTTTTTAATCAAATTAAGATCAATATTTGTTATTTTTGCAGAAAGTTCAGCATTTTGAAAAATGGCTGATCCACAGTTAAGCCAGCTTCCTTCTTAAAAGCTGTTAGAATTTTTGTTTTTGTCTTTAAAACAATTTGCTTCGCTTCAGTTGATCTTGCTTGCCATTTTTTTATTGACAACTTATAGGTCAAATGCAAAAGACACTAAAAAAATCGTATCCAACCGTGTAGAATAGATATCCGAATTCTAAGTTCTCTATTCTAATATCCTTCTTTATCATGTCATCAATATTGTTGAAGTTCTTACTCGTAGAGCCGCATATAAAACATTTTTGGGTCGATGTTGTTTCTGTTAAGGCATTGCATACTTTACCATCAATCATTGACAGTATTAAGTTGTGTTTAACCTCCATAACTTTTTCTCCAAACATTACAGGGGAGTTATTAAGTTGTCTTATTTCTTCCATCACCCTATCCCTTTCCTGTCGTGATGTGGCTGTAGTTTCTTTTACAAAATCAACTTTGCAACTTTGAGCTCAAATATTTGGTAAAAATGTTGGTGAATGTTTATATTTAAAAAATAAAATTCTTAACTATATGTCCACATAAAACAAAAATAACATACGTTTTTTAGACTATTAGCAAAAAAAAAATGTTTCGAGTACAAACAAAATTTTCTTTTTAATTGAAATGGACGAACGTAATAATAGAAAAATTCCTTGGACATTTTGCAGGATATAGCGCCCACAAAATGCACTAAGCTCAAAAAATTTTATCTTACGCATCAATTAAGAATGAAATCGACTCTTTGAACGTACAATGTGCAGCCCATGTTGAACCTAAAATTATAAGTTAAACAGGTTTTTATATAGATTAATCTATTTTGACTTGGTACCACTGAATTAGTGGAAATCTAAAAAAAAAAATGTTGAATTAATCTACAGTTTATAGGCATCAAATACCCCACTGTGCGGCGTGTAGTTATTTTTGCTCAGTATTGCTCACCATTGAAATTATTTTTGTAGGCCTATTTTTGATTAACATATTGTACTAATGGTGAAATAAACCCCAGTTTATGAATAATTATTAAGTATCTGCTTGGAATTCAATCTCTTTGCTAAGCCCTTATCTATGCTAGTCTCTGGTCTCTTTGACGGATTTACGGGTTAATAAAGTGCGTATTTCTGATATTTACTTGGATTTTTTATAGCCAATCCTCTCTAGAAAATTACTTCACAACAAAACTCTTTTAGCAACTTGTAGCGATTTCCTCTAGTATTGTTTAAGTGCATCATTTTTGTTATATATATAATTTATAATCTTTGCTACGAGCAACATCACGCCTTATTTCATCGTATCTTTCCTTCTCTATTCGATTCAGCCTATCTGCCGCTAACATCCGAATATAAGTTGACTTGTTCATTGAGTGAAAAGAATGTTAACATTTAAGAATTGGCTGCATTCATCAATTTTGAATGTAATTGCACAAATTATCATAAAACTGCAGGAATTCAGGGCACTAATGTATACTTTAAAATTTTATCAGTTTGGACATGTATATGCCAATTTTTATATTCAAAATGATTTCAATGAAACTTTTAACACATTTTTGGCAATTTTGAAGACTTAGAAATACATTAGAGAATACGAATTACCAAGATATGCTAATGGGGGAATAATATTGTTAATGATTAAAGATATTTCCTTTATTTGTAAAAAATGGGATTACAATTCACACCGACGACAAAATATTGAAAAAAGACAATTAACAAAAGTTTTCATCACATACATATTTGTTTGTTTACTTTGTTTGTTGCCAACTTACACCGAATATCAACAAAAACTGTACAGATATGTTTTCCAATTTTTTGGGAAATGTCACAATGGTATTTTAAAAGTGTGATTAAAGTCGCTATAAAACCACATGTCGATGCTTGTAGATGTGAAGAGCAAAAAAAAAACGTTAACTTCGCTTAAATCGAAACTCTTAAACTCTCATTCAAGCTACCATTCTTACGAAATTACTAATCATATTGTAAAACATAAGCGTAGTGGATTTGTAAAGGGGTTACCCCAAAAAGCGAACGTGGCATGTGATACTTCATTAACATTCTGCCAGATATCTTAAAAATAATCAAAACAAGCATGCGTAACAGCCACTGTTACACGAACATGGTGAAGAATATGTATATACTTTATGAAGTCTACGACGCCTCCTTTGATAATACCATTTCACATTGAAATATGGGCGGTGCTACGCACATGTACTAGTACTCAAACTTTATTAAACTAAAACTATATAATAAAAAAATGGTTGTCTGTAAAGTCGGTTTACGGACGATAATTTTACGTGATAACGTCATAAGAAAACATTGATGAAAAATTGCATACATTGCATTTTATGAATTGAATTATTATCACTGAATTATCATTATTTTGTATAATACAAAGAAGGCGTTGATTGAAAATTACAATTTTTTCGATAAATTCACAATTTATTTGCACTAGTTACAAATGTGTGTCACATTTGTACCCTGGCAGACGTCGTTTTGTCCTTCCCCCTGTCCCTACAACTATAAATGTATGCTGCGAGAGAAGGAGATAAAACGCGTTTCTATATAGTTTGGCGTTGCCGGCATCAAGCACAAAAAAAATTTAATTTTTAACTATTACTATTAAATACAA
Organism: Leucophenga montana; assembly: GCA_035044765.1. Taxonomy (NCBI): domain Eukaryota; kingdom Metazoa; phylum Arthropoda; class Insecta; order Diptera; family Drosophilidae; genus Leucophenga; species Leucophenga montana. Next base: position 80,036 of record JAWNNQ010000880.1, on the reverse strand, counting down.
CTACAAATAAATATAACTCGTGCATATTTAATCGCTGTATCTCGCCCCCTCACGCTTGCATTTCAAACTCGTTCTCTCTCGTTCTCTCGCACTTACGCTCTTAATGTGCGTGTGTTTTGTGTGCGCAGCAAGTATTTTTTTATTTCTGCTTTGTGTTACTTATATTGGCTGCTAGCTCCTAGTTCTTTACCTTTGCGGCTGCGTTAATTCGTATAGCAGTTTTCTAAGTTGCGAGTCCAAACCTCGGACGAACTCATAAAAATGATTTTATTGAAACAAACATATAATACGCTTACAATGTTAATTTCATATATTCTACCATGGCATACCGCACCCCACCGCGCGCTAGATAACACTAATACGCAAACACACACACACATAACTATAGCTTTCACAAGCCAATGCAAGCAGAACGATTAGGGCGGACGTGCCTGAATATCGCTTGTTCAGGCGGAACGTCAGAAATGGGCATGGCCCTTGCGCGTAAATCGATTTAATAGACGTTATCACGTCAAAAAGGATACTTTCTTATATTCACTAATACTATGACATAGCTCTAAAAACCGAATTTTATTTTGCTTCATGTTTACAGCTGGCCAACTTTATTTGTTTTTTACCGCCGGTGTGAATTCAGCGTTAAACATAAAACAAAAACACAATGAAAAGGAAATAAACCAAATTATTAACAAATGCACCTCCTAAAAATATGCTATGATTTTATTTTTAAACATAAATTAAACAAATATACTTATTTTGCCTGCACAAATCTGCGCAGGGTATCTGTACGAACAAAAATATTGGAGATTTTGAAAACAATAAATGTGGGTTTGTGATTTGTATGTGATACAAGTTTTGAACATACACGTTCAAATCTTAAAACTGGGTTTTGACGTATTTCTATATACATATATAACGATTTGATATGCACATGTGGACTTCTTGTTAATAAAATATGATATATGAGTATGTTTTGATAGTCCCAAATTCAAAAATGCAAATTGTCGTGGGTTTTAGCTTTTTTTTTGTTTTTATTGTCCTATTTTTTGCAAATAAAGGTAATATTTGTAATTTGTTCAAATTTCATTTACCGCCGTTGTAAACTCAACTTAACAACAATAGATCATAAATTCTAAAAATAAGGTGAGGGCCATTTTCACGACATTGCCTATATCTCACTCTCATCCAATTATTTTTTTTCTAATTTATACTTTGTATTGTATACAAATGAATGGACTGTCGACCTGTTCAGCATGTAGTACCTGACCGATGAATAAGACAAAAATAACCGATTTTCAACGATAACAGCAAAAAAGTGACCGGTTTTCAACGATAAATCGATTCATACTGACGGACGGGCTACTCGTATCAATTTTGAAGTCGTGAAATACACTACTCAATATTATTCCCCCAATAGCAAATCTTGGAAATTCGTATTTTCTAATGAATTTCTAAGTTGTAAAAATGGGCCTTACAAATATAGCTTGAAGTCTTTGTTTGTGCTAATATATAATATATCAAACTCGAATATAATATTTTGTATTTGTTGAAACTGTATTAGTTTATTTTTTTTTCCAATGTTACAGACTTCATGGATCGTATGAAGCATTAAAAGGTGGTACTACTTGTGAAGCTATGGAGGATTTTACTGGTGGTGTTAGTGAGTGGTACGACCTTAAGGAAGCACCAGAGAATCTTTTTAATATCCTACAGAAGGCTTCTGAGCGAAACTCAATGATGGGTTGTTCCCTCGAAGCAGATCCAAATGTTCTGGAAGCTGAAACACCTCAAGGCTTGATTCGCGGCCATGCATACTCAATTACCAAGGTGTGTCTTATTGATATTGTAACTCCAAATCGTCAGGGTAAAATTCCCATGATTCGCATGCGAAATCCCTGGGGAAATGAGGCTGAATGGAATGGTCCGTGGAGCGACAGCTCACCCGAATGGCGCTACATTCCAGAAGAGCAAAAGGAGGAAATTGGCCTAAATTTTGATCGCGATGGCGAGTTTTGGATGTCGTTTCAGGACTTTTTGAAACAATTCGATCGAGTCGAAATCTGTAATCTTTCACCGGACTCATTAACCGAGGATCAACAAAACAGTGGCAAGCGCAAATGGGAGATGTCCATGTACGAGGGCGAGTGGACGTCGGGCATGACAGCGGGTGGCTGTAGAAATTTTATCGACACTTTCTGGCATAATCCACAGTATATAATCACTTTGATTGACCCCGATGAAGAAGATGACGAGGGCAAGTGCACTGTAATCGTCGCGCTGATGCAAAAAAATCGTCGATCCAAACGTAACATGGGCATGGAGTGCTTAACTATTGGTTTTGCCATCTATCATCTGACGGACCAAGATCTTGAAACACGTCCCCAAGGCTTAAACTTTTTTAAATATCGTTCATCGGTGGCTAGATCACCACACTTTATAAACACCCGTGAGGTATGTATCATAGAAAAAATTACAAGTTGAACCAACAGTAAGATTTATAAATATTACAGGTGTGCGCTCGATTCAAGCTGCCACCGGGACATTATCTCATCGTGCCGTCCACTTTCGACCCGAACGAGGAGGGAGAATTTTTAATTCGTGTTTTCTCTGAAACCCAAAATAACATGGAGTGCGTATACTCAAACAATGATCAAGAATTTGTATATTAGGTGTAATTTGGTTGACCTGCGTTTGGTATAAACCAAAAAAATATATGTATATATATATATATATATATATATATATATATATATATATATATATATATATATATATTTTTTTTTTTTTTTTTTTTTTTTTTTTTTTTTTATTATATATATATATATATATATATATATATATATATATATATATATATACATAGAATTTGTATATTAGGTGTAATTTGGTTGAGCTGCGTTTGGCATAAACCAAAAAAAAGTATATAAATATATATATATATATATATATATATATATATATATATATATATATATATATATATATATATATATATATATATATATATATATATATATATATATATATATATATATATATATATAAAAAATATATATATATATATATATATATATATATATATATATATATATATTCATATTCGAAACGTTGAGATTATTTATTAAAATTTGTTAACATTCCACGAATACCTCTATTAATAACTAAAACAATGCATGTATTTGCACTTGTGCGTGGAGTTGTTCGGAAGAGAGAACTGTGCCACAAAGATTGTTATGCTTTTCACTCGAAAATTTACTAGTATTATACTATAATTGTATACTTAGTTTACAACGCATTAAAGGGTCGTGGAATACCCCACAAACGTTTTTATTCTTAATCAGTTCAACGAGACGTGTCGATCTACCCATGCCCGCCTCTCTCTGACGTCTGTATTTACAAAGATTCGCTCCCAGTTCTGGGATATCGATCTGTAACTTGGTGTAGAGACTTTGTGCACCAACCGCATATACTCAATTGCTGTTATTCCTGTTACTGTTTTGATTTTTTATACCTTGTACAAAAAATATTTGTAAGCAAATTAAACGTCAAATTGTATGTAAGATATCGAAGTAGAAATCGGAGAACCCATGCAGTATATACGTATATTAGTGATCAGCACGACGAAACGTGTCTGTCTAGCCATAAACTATCTAGCCATAAAAACCTTAATGGGGTGTGTTATATTCTCCAAAACGCCAAGTTTTATTCATAAAACTAAGTATTATAACCAGAAGCAGTGCACTATTAAAAATTACAGTGATGTGCAATTAGAAGGTATACATAGCTCCTATACACAGAGACAAGGGTAGAATAAGATTGTGGGAACGTATGTAACAAGCAGAACGCGGCGTGATAGACCGCATAAAATTTATTCGTGTATATTCTTGATCAGCATCGGAGTTAGCCTTGTCCCGTTGCAATTCGGGTTGTATAAAACGACAGATCTCAGGAACTATGAGATCGAATTTGTGAATGTGGATTTGTGGATGCCACACCCACAACGACTACAATACGGATATTCGGATAGTTTTCTGTACAATTAATTTTTTTTTAAATTTGGGTCATTCACCTAGATAACGGTATATTTGAACCAGCGTACGGAGTGAATTTTTTTTTTAAATAAATCAAATATGGCGTTTATAATTAAATTAACAACAAATACAACAACATTGTCATACATTAGCTCAATAATGGGGTTTTATTTATATGGCGCTACCCCTTACAGTGTGGCTAGTATGTTCTTTATCTGGAGGAGGGAATAGGAGACTCCTAATATCCAAACTTGAAGTCTCTTATCTATTTTAGTATCCAAGGCCTGGTAGTTCAAACAAGATCAAGAATTTGTACACGCTTTATGCGGTCTGCCACGCCCTCTGCCTTTTACATACATTTGCACAAACTTAATATACTCTTTTACCTTATGGGCATAAAATCATTTCACTCACATCAGCTCAAACAAGCAAATTTTTGTTTACTCAAATTGATGGGTTATTCGCCGTACATCCCTGTTTTGGTATACAACGAATTCTTTTTGTTCCCAAATGTGCTGAACCAACTACGTGACCAACAATTTTCAACGCCAGGATGCGTTGAAAATCTGATTTTGTAAATAAACAATGTGAGTACGAATAACTTAAAAAGTTCAAAGCTCACGATTGGCATGACCAATTTGACATGACAGCACTAGTTTTCTCATTAGTAGAAGGAATCCCTCGTATTACCAAAAATTACACTACCGTCTTGTGTTTCATCATTACATATTTCATTATAGCATATAAATTATTTTTTATCTATATGTAGAGAGAATGATGACCATGTCGGCTATGGCGATGGGCATAATTTGGTACGTTTCGCCACGCAAGTAAATGAGTTTACTCGATAATTAACTTGTCTATCCCAAAGGTCACACCCGGCCAACCGTTTCCTCAGAAATCAGTTGATTTGCAGCGTGACAGTTTACGGCGGTTATTTGAAAGTATAGCTGGCAATGATATGGAGGTCGACTGGATGGAACTTAAACGAATTCTTGATCATTCAATGAAGGATGGTAAGTACGGGGTTTGGTATACTTATCCTACCCTTAAATGCCAGTGGTTTGAATTTTCGTGATGAATATTGCTACATTAAGAAACTTAAATATCTTTGTTTTCGATTAATACCTGTATATCGTTGCTGCGCATTTTTAAGAACTGTTTTTTTAGAAATCTGGTTGGATGCTCTATAATCTTAGAACAAAAACCGCGTAAATACCGGCTGTTATTTACGCGTCTTTTGGTTCTAAGATTATAGCGTATCCATATTGATATACCGCGCTCAATTTCGGGTTAGCTCCCATACAATTCCACTACCCACATTTGTGGTTTTGTATGAAAAACTTCTTTAATTAAAGCAATACCAGACTGGCATTCGTAATGATGCTTTTTTATAGACGGCCGCTTCACTAATGGGTGTGTCTCGCCCACTTATTGATGTGACCCCATACATACTTGTATGCTATTGTATGAAAAACTTCTTGAATTAAGGAAATATCAGCTTGAAATTCGATATGGTGGCTTCTTATTGGTCATTTCACAAAAATATACTAACATGCGTGTCCCGCTCATATTAGGGGTAGCAGCCCCTATACATACCTCCCACGTTTATATTAACAACAATACTGTAGAATTAATGCAGAAGATACTGTAGACTGTATTAGGGGAATCTCGTTTCTTTTTAGTAGCTTATTTTCATTTCAGAAAAATGTTTTGAGAATATGCGGGAATTGTGTTCAGTGTAGATTTGAACCTTTGGGGCCATAGGTGCTACCCTTTCTGATAGGTACGACATAGAATTTGTTGTTATCTATGAGTTCAGAAATTTTGTTCATAAGTAACTTTTTATTTATTACCACTCTTTGAGTTTTTTGGGGTCAATTTACGTTTTATTGTAATGTAGCGATCAATGCTAGTCTGCACTGTCACTGGAGTTCTTGTGTCTTCTTTTTGATATTTTCTGTTTTGCGGAACAACAGCCTGAGACAACTGCTGCACAGGAGAAGGCAGCTTGTAAGAGAGATGATTTTGTTGTTGTACCACCTCTTGAATATGTTGTGGTTGTTGTTGCATTAGCTGTACACACGTAAATGTGCGATTGTGTGTTCCCGACGTTGGGGAAGGCCCTTTCGGAGATTTTGTCACTTGCATGAGTATGTGTTTTTAATTAATTATTTATTTTTAACTTTTTTTTTTCATAAATTAAAAAATTAATTTAAACAATTTTTTGATTTGAAGTTCAAAGTCAGCGTAGGTCTACAGGAGCAAACGTGTAAAGTATTACGTAATTTTTCGGCACTAAATTTTTGTCACTGAACAAAGCTTTGCACGGTTGCACGGTTCCACTTTGTAAAATATTTGTGCTTTTAATTAAGTTTCAAATACATTAACAATTAAAACACAAAATTGAACATCTAAATTGTCGTACCTCAACACTGATCTTCTTGCCCCTCGCTAACTCTAAATACATCGTAATACCACAATCCAACGATGTGATGCATCTTGGAATTTATCTTGAATGATAACATTCTTATTGGTAACACATAAAAATCAATAAAATCCAAATGAAGTTGAAAGCCAACTCCTTGCACTGTCTCATTAATTCACGCTCATCTTTAAGTCTACAAAGTACTACTTTACAACACCGTCATGAAACCAATATGAACTTATGGTTGCCAATTATGGAATAACGCAAGTGTCAGCAATATACAAATTATTGAAAGAGGTCAATCGAAAATGATCCCAATTTTAACTGGTGCACCCTGTTACATTCGAAATGCGAACATCCATACTTACTTACTTAGGTGGCTCTACAACCATCTATCGGTCAAGGCCGCACGTAGGAAATCGCACAATTCGGTGTAGGTTAGTGCGCGCCGGCGCCAGTCGCTGGCAATCCGGAGCTTTTTCAGCTCATCATAGACCTGATCTTGCCATCTTAAGCTCGGACGTCCTCTCTGACGCCGTCCACTAATCAAGTTCAGGTTTCCGTCGTAAACCTTTAGTGCTGGAGCTTCGGTGTTCATACGGATGAGGTGACCAGCCCAGTGCAGCCGCTGGAATTTAATGCGCTGGACTATGTCAACCTCATCATACAGCTCATACAGCTCGTGGTTCATACGGGTCCTAAACTCGACGCCAACTCTAAGGGGATGTCAGTGTCCATGCTTCTGCGCCATACAGCAGGACCGGGATTATCAGTGTCATAGATTTTTATCTTCGTAATAAATTCGTTTATATCATAATGATACCATTAGTAAAAATTGATATAGCTCGTTTCGAACGCATTTATATGTACTAGAGTTCTTCCAGGGGTCGAAATTCGACTATTTGTCTTTAAAGTATCCAATAATAAAAGTATTCATACTTCAGGATTGTCACGGAAAATTCTTTCGCCTGTAAATCAACGCCTCGTGGAAGCCTCGTGGAACGAACGCCATCGTGTTTTCACACGCATACGAACGAACGTATGCTGCAGTCGACTGCTTGATGCTAAAGAGAAATCAAAATTTGAATTAGTTACGTTGCATTGGTGATGTATCTTGTCACACTGTACAAATTAGGATTCAGAAATTATTCGCACTTTATATCATAATGATATCAATATTCCATTAGTAAAAAATGATATAGCTCGTTTCAAACGCAATTATATGTACTAGAGTTCTTCCAGTGGTCGAAATTCGACTATTTGTCTTTAAAGTATCCAATAATAAAAGTATTCATACTACAGGATTGTCACGAAAAATTCTTTCGCCTCTAAATCAGCGCTGCCCAGCGTTTCTCCTTTTGGACAGCCATGTTCTAAGGGCCGCCCAGAAAGAGTGCGGCAATAAGTGAGAATGGGAAATATATTTTCAATAATTAATGCACAGTTATGCAATTAATTAATGCCCAGTTATGAAATAATTTTGGTTGGTGTATCTCTTTTTTGTTTTAAATATTTGTTTAATTTCTCTTCTTTTATAATTTTACCAACAATTACACTTTCAAAACACTCTCAACTGATGCTTGTTAACATGTTTGCAAGTGCGCCCGTAATAATTTCGAGCCTAACGTCGAGCTGCTCGATCGACATGCTATAAAATGTGAATCGCCCTTTCGAGGACGACAGAGATATACAATAGTTTTTCTCTATTCTTCCAAAGGAACTGATATAAACAATAAAAAAATTTAACAAATTGAGAGCGCTGAGAGAGAGAGAGAGAGTCTTTGTGATTGACCGAGGGCGTTACCTGTTTTTTAGCAATTTTAGTCGTAATATTTTAGAAAAAAAAAATACATTCGTCCGCGCTCCTCTTCACATTGTTCCCAACAAAAAAATCAAGCGAATATGTTGTGTTTATTGGGGTTGAAAAGTGTGTGAATGATTTCCACTTGCATATTTATATTTAGATTGAGTTTATGCAAGAGTTTTCAAATCACTAATTTTTGAAATTCGCGGTTCTACAGTAATTAAGATAATTGCGAAACACAGCAAAATTCATATTTAATTACATAGATTAATATACTCTATTTTCAAGAGATTCTCAAATGTCTTAATTGAAAAATTAGAATTATCTCTGGCATAAACTCATTAACAAAGAGACTGAACCACCATTCCAATCCATTGGCAAGATAGCTGACCCAAAGAGTACGCAAAACGCGACGTAGGAAAAATGACTTTCCAGCCCAGTGATAATAAATTAGGGTCACTCAAACTACTAAATAAATCAACCGAAGGCTTAGTAATAAGCGCAAAGGTTTGATAAATGATATGGAAGATACGAGTATTTATCTTCTATCAATATAAATAAAAATTAAATTCTATTGTGAAGCGCATCGCTTGAGAACCGGAAAATTTTAAAATTGAAGAAAAAATGAAATTGCCTTTTTCTATATGAAAGAATTTTTTGTATGAACTCAAGATTACTAAAAATCACCAGAAAGTTTCTGAATATACAAAAATTGGAAAAACTCCCCTATAGAAGAGCAAAACCAAATACATCATATCTCAAAAACTCTTTGTCCGATCGTAATGAAATTAATACAGTGATTTACTATCTATCCTTTATGAAAATGTTTCTGGCTATATGGCTATTGGAAAAGATGGCAGTGCCACGCTCCTATAAAAGGAAATCTGAATTCGTCATATCTCAGCCAACTATTGGACCGATTTTTATAAAATTCATATAAAAGAAAAAGCAAGTTCATTTTTCAACAACTACTATTTGGGCGGTGCCACGTTCGTTTATAATATGAAAAGTACCTGAAAAATTACAATGGGAAAATAGCCAGTGCTATGCCACACATTTAAGAGAACACAAAAGGAGGCGTAGCAGTGCACGCTAGGCATTAGGCATAGTGTAAAAAAAAAGAACCCAAACAGAAAGTTAAATAAAACACAACCAAAAAACGCAGTTCGACAAGGTTACAAAATCTGTTCGTGAACCAAACCAGCGCTGCGAACGAACCGTGAACCGCCGAACTTAATCATTTTCTATTATGATTATCTATACTAAATTCGTAACATGTTTTTAGGTAGTGAAGTTCTTTTCTTTGTTTTCATTATAATTTTTATAGGTAGGTAGTTCATGAATGTATTTTTCTTGCAGTAGGGATTTTTGTTTTGTTTTCTTATTCATAATTTTTATATTTAGTAAACCAAATGGCGGCGTAGTATTGGATTTGATAACAAAATAAGATCAAATACACACAGCAATAACCATTTCTATTGAATGTAATCTCTGCCTACCATCATACTTTTAATTAAATTTTATTTTATCGCATCCCATAGATCTCCCAAAGGTGCCGAATGTGCAAAACCGAAGTTACGATGGCGGCTTTATTCCGGTGGAAAATGGAGAAACAGCTCATAGTGGTGGAGACACTGGTTCTTGTGGCCTTTTATCACTCATATGCGGGCCATTCCTTAAAGGCACTCCATTTGAAGAACAGCTTGGTCTGAACGACCAAGCAAGCAAAGGGCTTATGAGTGAAAATCAAGCAGGAGATGGAATTGTAAATTCAGCAGGTGAGGAACGATCGCATATTATATTGTATTTATTATCGTTTATTACAGAGAACTGCAAATGTGAACTATTAATAATAAAAAGTGGTTCGGCAGTGTACAAAATTTGATAAAAAAAAAACTATGTATGTATGTAACTTCAAATTCAACACCATCTATTAAATTGTGTGAGTTTTCGCTTGTATTGCTCCGTGATCGCATGAATATAACAAGCAGTTTTCGCAGAAGGAGGAGTGGTAGACTTGAAAATGTATATATTTTCTTGATCACCTTCGGAAACTGAATTGATTAAGCTATGTCCGTCTGGGTATATGAGACAACAGATCTCAGCAATTATAAAAATAAGAGACTTCAAACTTGGAAAACTCTGAAAAATTTAGTTTCACCATACGCAGGTATCTTATATTAAGTTTTGTAGATACTTCGCCGTATTCGATTCATATATGCAGACTTATCAGGGCCGCATAGTTGTAAATTTTTTTTTGTTTTTTTGCTTTTCTTTTTAATTAATAATTATATTATAACTTAAAAAAAACTTTTTATAACTATATAACTTTTTTTTTTCTTTAATACATTTTTTTTAAACAGTCTTTTTTTTTTAATTAAAAAACTTATTTGTTTAAAAGTTTCTAAGTCTGCGTAGGTCTACAGTACAAAGGGTGCAGAGTATTTTGTGTTTTTTTTTTTAGGAAGGGTTCGAAAAAAAACAGCTTAAATTAAAAAAATATTTTTTCGGCTCTAAACTTTTGTCACTGAAAAAAGATTTTTTTCAGCTTAACGCCGCTGAACTTTTTTCGATTGACGGTTGCACTTTGTAAAATATTTGTGCTTTTTATTATGTTTCAAATCCATAAACAAGAAAAACACAAAATCGAAAATCAAAGTCGTCGTACCCCAACTCTTATGTATGTACTTACACCTCGTTAACACTAAATAACATCGTAATTCCACAATCCATCTTGGAATTCATCTCGAAAGATAACCTACTCATTGGTAATACATAGCAACCAAGAAAATCCAAATGTAGTTGAAAACCAACTTCTTGCACTGTCTCGTTAATTTCCGCTCATCTTTAAGTCTTCAGTACAAAGTTTTACTTTACAACGCCGTCATAAAATCAATATGGACTTATGGGTGGACTTATGGCTTCGGGTTATGACTTCAAATTCAACTGAATTGAATTCATTGAATTGTGTGAAATCTGCAACATTGATATTTAAAAAAAAAAAAAAATGAAACGTTACCGTCGGTTGAATCGAAGGGGTAAACAGGGCTTCAAAGCGTATTGTAAAACATAGACGTGGATGGTGAGTTTGTGTAGGGGCTACAACAAAAAGTGATTGTGTGTGAAGCAACCATCCATAAAAAGCCACGATAACGAATTTCAAGCTGATATCGACTTAACTAAAGAAGTTGTTCATACAACTGCATAAAAGTGAGCGGTGGGTTTGTAAGAGGGCTTCCTCAAAATGTAGGTGGGACACGCTCTTTTGTATATGTATGCTGATAAGAAACCACCATATTGAATGTGAAGCTGAAATTGACTTAATTAAAGAAATTTTTAATACAGAAACAAAAAAGTGGACGGATAGTTTGTATGGGAGATTCATTAGAATTAGCTCCCATTAGAATATGTATATGATAAAAAGTTACCACATTCAATTTCAATCTATTATTTAATTAACTAAAGAAGTTTTTATACAAAAGCAGAAAAGTGGTCGGTGGGTTTGTATGGAAGCGTTGCAGCTTAGAGTCTAGTACAGTCAGCTCTGCTGAACTTTACAAAATTTTATCCACACTGCCACACCAGGTCATAGGTTATTATATCCGAAATAATAAGAAATGTTAAGGTAAGTACCTAAAACCCTTCCTATATACGTGTAAATAAACTTACCAGTGGTTTCTTAAAGTCCCTTCACAACTTCTTAGTATGTCCAAAATTTCCTGGATGCAGGCTACATCTAGCTCCTCAGTAATAAGTCTCCTCCTAAGCATGTCACATGCAGCTTTTGTATGGTAGATACTCTAATCAATGCACTTCAAGTGCCTCTTGCCTGGAGCAGCTACTTTCATCCTTCTGTTTTCTGCAAACAATGCAGTCTCCGGGGTTCTCCTATCACCGGGATCATTTCTTAGACCCTTTGCGACCCCGAGCAGCTACTGTCACCATTCTCTTTCCTGCAAGCTAGACACCCATGCCTGGTCTGTGTATGGTCTACCATAGCCCAGTAAAGCCGATCTCCTCCACTATGTGTGTTGCTCATGCGGGGGGCATACTTGGTGCAACAGAGTTGCTCTATGGGGATCGACTGTCGGCTTTACAGGGTTGTTAGCATTAATTTGTTTACTCCTCCGTTTTGTTTTGTTTTGATTTGTTTCGTTTGATGCAGGCTTGACCTCAGGCCCATTACCCGTTAACCTAATCTGCACTCTATAACAATACTACATTATGCTACAGTTAGATTTTGAACACCGAATAATTTTCAAATATGAATTCATCGGCGAAAGTGTGTGATGCCTTTTCTTCTACTAAAACTGGGGCATTCCAACGGTTTTTCGCACCAGTGAACTGTTATTATTCAATACGATTTGAAGTTTCGTGTGAAAGCTATTAAAGCTTTGTTCGAAGTTAAAGTTTTTTATCGTTTTGTATTGGGAGTATCTCTTAAACTGGGCGGGACACGTCCATTAGTGCATGTATGTGAAGGGGACCTCCATGGTATCTATCCAATTTTAAGCTGATATTGACTTAACTAAAAAAGGTGGGTTTGCATGGTGGCCATTCCAAAAAGTGGGCGGGACACGCCCGTTGGTATATTTATATGAACAAAAAGTATCCATATCGAATTTCAAGCTGATTTTGGCTTAAATAAAGAAGTTTTTTTTACAAAATCAGAAAAGTGGGCTTTGAGTTTGTATGGGGGCTACCCCTGAAAGTATGTAGCATATCAAAATGGGTACTCCATAAACTTTTCAGAAAAAAATTGTGCAGGCTAACGTACAGGGCTAGATCGATTAGTCTTGACGAGCTCATCTAGAATATATATACTTTAAGGGGTCTTCGATGCCTCCTTTAATGTGTTTCAAATTTTCAGACAAACTGATAATTCCACACTATGTGTGAATGGTATAAAAAGGAAAAGTGCTAAAATATTCAAGAGTTTTCAACATATTCTAAGTCAACAAATAAAAACGTGGACACTTTAAATTCCACAAAGTATCTAAATATTAAATGTTTGGCAGTGCTACAAGAGTAGCTTAAACTTTCAAAACTCGCAGCTATTTTACCGTATTTCGAAATATAATTCTATATTTTGCCTTGTAGTAAAAAAAACGAGCCAACCTTGCCTGCCCATCGTTGGATAGGCGTTTGTGATGCGTTTGTAAACCAACGGAAATACTCCCGTTGCTTTACTAACTTTGCCTCTCGTCTCCCAGGCGTTTGTGATGCATTGTAATAACGGAAACTCTTCGGTTGTTTCGACAGGCTTGTAGGCTATTCACACCGAGTATATTTTTTATTTTGTGTAAGTTGAAGACTAGTTTTTTGATTTTATTTGTATTTTTAATATTGCCGCCTTCTTGGTTGCTATTCATTTACGCTGACATTGTTTACGTTTTCGTTGTGAGGTGGAACCGTATGTGATAGGAACATCCCACAGAGATGTTGAAATGGATGAGGAAATTTTGGCGCGTCAAAACCTTATTAGATGGTAGATCTTAGATGTTGCCCAGTGTGGATAGCCTATTAGGCGTTTATGTCAGTATCCGTTCCCGTACCGTATGGCGTTGAATATGCTTGTCAACTTCATCCATTTTGGCACACTTCGTTTTATACGTTTATCTCGCCCTTTCTAGCCTCCTTTTACGCATTTTGGTTTGATTTTCTAATGGCGTCTGCCACAAATCTTTCTTTCTGTTACATGCATGTGCATAAATTTATTATACCCTTGTACCATTGGGTATAGGGTATAACAATTACTATTAGCAAATATCTTGAAACAAACAACTTAGTTGACCAAAAGTTCGCAAGCAAGCGAACATCCGATTCAGGTAAACAATGCACGATATAAATTTTGAATCTTCTTTGCTACTGCTGTTTATAATTCGCTGTTAGTTAATTGCTTCTACGAATAAAATCTATAAACTACGAATCTGACATATACAAAGTGAAGCTAAATAAAATCCATTTTCACGACTTGTCCATATCTTTATAGTTAATTTTTGTCAGACTATCTTAGTTTTCAATGTCGTATCTGTATTAAGCCTATAAACGTATTGCCTACTACGAATCAATATATATATTTCAAAGCTAGCTGCCACACAATATATATTGGTTCGTCGAAGTAGGCAATACGTTTATAGGCTTAATACAAAAAAAATTAAGTTTAAAGATATGGACAAGATATGAAGACGGCCTTATAACAAATATGACCTTTAGTCGAGGTGCTCGATTATATTATATTATACCCTTTGTACGTCAATTTTTATTTTTTTGTGTTGCCATATGACACACGAATAATATGAGCATATATTTTTGCCCATCATTTTTCTTAGAGCAGAAAAAAAATTATACAGGTGCAAGAGGTTGAAATACAGTTTCATCAAAAAATTAAACAAAAACCAGATGGACAAAAATTAAATAAAGATAAATCAACACTGCACTCAAAAATGACAAAGTATCAACAGTTCGTCAAAAATAATGTATTTATCTATATTTTTACGGTATTTTGAATCAAAAGATCAACAATGAATAATGCAAAGACAATTGCTTTGGCATGTCATGCGCAAATGGTGAACATACTCAATGCATGCATTTTTAAAATGCTTTCCTATATTGATTCTGTATTTTTTTATTAATACGCTATAGGTTTCCCACACTCTGTCGTTTTAAAAATTTCACAAAAATATGAAGGGGTAAATGTATGCATATATCATCATGTGTATTGCGGTTATAAAGGGCCAAATACACCTTCACACATTTGATCAAATGCGTGATGCGACGGAAAATCGACGAGTGTATTAAAAAGATTTAATTTTCGTCACATCGCTTCTTTTTCCTCGATGTAATTTTTATTTTTTCATTCTGAACAGACGTATGTCATTTGGTCGGGAAAAATTTGGATTTGAATTTCCAGATTTGACGAAATGGATTTGAAAGTTATGTGGGCATGCATCACATTACAACGTCACACATTTGACCAAATGTGTGAATGCTATGTTTGGTCCTTTAGTAGACCTTACTTTTCCAAAAATTATGGTTTTAACATTTTTTGAGGCAAATCATCACATACTATAAAATTGCGGTAAAACGGTTGCGAGTTATAAAATTACAAGTTACACTTGTAGTTAATACCGTGAGTTTAGCTTAATTGCGAAAGAAGGAATAATGAAAAACGTTTTTGTTTACATAGAAAAATGATCGGTTTTCGATACACTTGTTTGGGGAGTTTTGATAGTTTTTGTCATTGATTGTTAGACAATCAAAGCCGAATTTTTTTTCATAATTAATTTCCATTTTGCAATCTCTCGAGTAACGGTTCGTTAATAGGCAATGACGCAGTTTAGAATGGGATAATGCAACAGCAATACAAGAGAGCCGTACTTGCAAGAATGTAACAAAACATACTTGGAAGGTATAACGTCTTTCCCATTTCATTATCATTGGATAACAGAAAGCAATTAGCAATGTGCGTCCAATCCGACTGATGATGGGTATTGCCATAACCTAAAACAGGTGTATCGGAAGCCGATAATTTTTCTGTGTAAACAAAAAAGTTGTTCATTATTGCTTCTTTCGCATTGAGGAAATATATATTTACGTAGAGCCAATCCGCCAAGTCAGGCTTCACTATTTTGATTAAATTGATTGTTTCTTAACAATGCCCAACTCTTGTTGCGCTGTTTAATCTTTGATCTTCTTTGAACTTCTTTTAAAAATGATACGCCAACTCTTGTTGCGTTTAATTAATGCTTGTTTATTTGTCGGAGGTCTTATCGCGACTAACTCGTTTCTCTTTTACATTTCTTATTATATCTAACTTAACTATAGCTTAACAGCTTTCTTAATTAAGCTTAAAGCTACGAACTAATGGAGAGTAAATGAGAGTGCTAAATGTATACATATGTATGTTAAATTTATATCTATATTTATATAGATACGTATATATGACTATATATTTGTAAAAAATATTTCTCAATTTAAAATGACCTTGAGCTAGCTTAAAATTCATATTAATAATTTTAACTTTGTAAACTTTAATTGAAGCATGTTCGATAAATAAACAAAATAAATACACAGTTTTTTTGTATGGGATCCATACCTTCTATTGGAATTTTGAACTTGTGCTGCTTCTGGTTATAAAAAGTTTTCGTATAAACTTTGAAAACCAATATATCAAATATTTAGGGTATAGGGCGGACAGGAATGCACAGAAAGACATACGGACATGGCTAGATCGACTCGTCATGCTGATAACGAATTTGTATACTTTCTGGGGTCTCCGATGCCTCATTTTAGCCGTTGCTTACAAGTTTATGGAGTATCCATATTGATATGCCATGCCCACTTTTTGGTGTAGCCCCTATACAAACCTCAATACAGGAAATGCGATGGATAGGACAGAGCTGCTCATAAAAGGCATCCTGTGTCATCTGTGCCATGCGAGGAAGCACGAATTTGGATGCGGTTTCGTGGTTAGTAGGAACCTACGAGGTCTCGTCACCAGTTTCATACCTGTGGACGAGCGCCTGGCCTCGATACGTATACAGGCTAAGTACTTCAACATTAGGCTGATTTGTGAAAAAAAAAACAAAATAGGGGTATTTAAAAACCTGTAACCTCCTCTTGGTGGACTCTGGAAACTGCAAATAATTGTTAAATTTTGCAGGCTAATGGCAGGTAATTCTTAAATACCAATTTAGATGTAATTAGCAACATCTAAACCTGAAAGTTTACATTCAAATCTATTTTGTTTTAATGTAGCCATATGAAGTATCTCAAACATCACCAGATACCAAGTTTCAATATTTTAAACTATTCGTCCGCAGTGTTGGAACCGCCATTTTGAATTCGGCAAATCTGATCTCATATTTGCAATCAGCGACCCCAAAAACCCCCGAGTATCAAGTTTCAAGTAAATCTGAACAATTTTTAATTGTTTCGTCCGCTATATTGCATCCGCCATTTTGAATTCTGCAAATCTGACCTCAGATTCTTAATCAGCGATTCCAACAACCGATACCAGGTTTCATGAAAATTATTTAACATATCAGTTTTTGGCCACTATTTCGTGAAGGAATCTTTGGCCCAACAGTCGGAAAATTTAACATTTACAACGCTACCTGCACCAATGGAGAGAGGATAATCTTGGTAATCAGTAGCACCAGATTTTCACACCGAGACGTACACAAGGCTATTTGGCGTAAACGCGATCAAAAGACACGAAACCAAATTGATAATGTTGTGATCGGCGGAAGGCACGTATCGAGCGTATTGGATGTACGATGTCCCAACATCGGCTCGAACCACTGCCTTGTGGCAGTCAAGGTACATACCAGGCTCAGCATGGTGCATTCCGCACGTCCCAACACTCAACGAAAGCTAGACGTCGGTAAGCTGCAATCACAAAAGACCGCCGAAGCCTTTTCAGCCAGACTCTCCCAACTGTTCCGGGAGTCCGCTCCGGCTTCTGAAGATATACGAGTAAAAGATCAGTTGAGACATATCTCCCACTCCATGGCTACGGCTGCCAAGGAGGTCATTGGGTACACCAGACCTGTTAGAGAACAATACCACCGATAGAGAAGCATTTCCAATTGATGATGGCTCTCTTGTAGACCCACCAGATTATAACGAGGTCGACTCAGTAATTAAAAAGCTGAATAATAACAAAGCTGCAGCTGAGTTATTCAAGACCGGTGGCGAAGAGTTGGTAAGGCGTATGCACCAACTCTTATGCAGAATATGGTCCGATGAATGCATGCCCAACAATTGGAATCTCAGTGTTCTTTGTCCTATCTTCAAGAAAGGAGACACCGATGTCTGCGCGAACTACCGGGGAATAAGTCTCTTTTCAATTGGATACAAAATTCTGTCCCGCGTACTGTGTAAACGGCTGGAGCCATACACGAATGCACTGATAGGACAGTATCAGTGTGGCTTCAGACCAAAGAGGTCGGCTAGTGACCACATTTTCACTTTACGCCAAATTCTAGAAAAGACCCGTGAGTACAACAAAGACACTACAACAAAGACACACGCTACCTATTTGTCGATTATAAGGATACTGACGGATACAGCGTCTTTAGGAGTGTTTGAGAGAAAGATTCTTCGTAGGATTTTTGGGCCCCTTAGTGTTGGCGTCGAGTTTAGGACCCGTATGAACCACTTGCTGTATGAGATATATGATGAGGTTGACATAGTCCAGCCCATTAAATTCCAGCGGCTGCACTGGGCTGGTCACCTCATCCGGATAAACCCCAAAGCTCCAGAACTAAAGGTTTACGACGGAAACTTGAACTTGCTTGGTGGACGGCGTCAGAGAGGACGTCTGAGCTTAAGATGGCAAGATCAGGTCTATGATGACCTGAAGAAACTTCGGATTGCCAGCGACTGGCTCCGGCTTTCACTAAAGTACACCAAATGGTGCGCTTTCCTACGTGCGGCCTTGACCGTTAGACGGTTGTAGAGCCACCTAAGTAAAAACACTTTTGTGTTTTTTATGAAAAAAACTTCTTTATTTAAGTCAAAATCAGCTTGAATTTCGATATGGATGGTTTTTTATTCATTTGCATATAGCACATGAACAAGCCATTGTCCACTGTTGTCCTTTTGTATAAAGTTCTGATTCGCCCTGTTTTACTAGAATCCGAGAAACAATTGCATGACACCCTTAGTAAAAGCGTTTATTGTCAATTAATGATACTCTGCTCAATACTTTACTTTTTTTTTCTCTCCATTGGTTGATGCATTATGTAGATACTCTGGCAAGGATTGCAACTGTTAGTTGCTAAGATTTCAATATTTACCAAAATCTGTCCGATGATTTCTACGCAATAACTTGTAAACTGATCACTGTTTGGTGCAGTTTGTGAATTCAACGTTTTTTTTTTTGCTAAGTTTTCCTGAAATTCTTTGTTTTCAAAAAATATTGAAATCGTTAAAGATAATACGGGAACTTGACAATGTCGAATGAGCTGGCATATGAATGGTACTAAGAGTTCAAAGCGGCTCACAGTGTGGTTGATGATTTGCCTCGTTCTGGTCTCACGAAAACTTAAAAAAATTTAAAGAAATTGTGTTTGAAAATTGTCATGTGATTAGCAAGGAGATGGGAGCCGATCTAGGGGTCTCGTTCGGATTGGTGCGCAACTTTATGTACGATGGTTTTGACCTCATGTCAAAACAAAGTTAATGTCGTAAGATTCTTATTTATCTGACATGGCTCCGTGGGACGTTTTCCTGTACCGAAGATTGAAGTTACCACTTTATATTCAAAAAAGAGTGCAGAAGTCGATTTTTTTATACGATTCATACATAGTGTGAAATGGTATTATCAGTTTGTCAGAAAGTTTGTAAAGCTTTAAAGGAGGCATTGTAGGCCCCATATATTCTTGATCAGCTCGACAGTCTGTCTGTCTGGATTTTGTTGCGCATTTTTTGGACATTTTTTTATTGATGTCAATATCAAATTTAAATTTGGCATACTGGCTTTTTATGGAGGGACTCTTCACATATATATCAATTGGTGTGATCCCCCACTACAAACCACCCGGCTACTATTACCTGGAAAACGTTTTTATTCCAGTCAATATCGACGTGAAATTTGACATGTCGGTTTCTTATGGACGGATGCTTCACATAACTATCAAGGGACTTTAGGGGCAGCCCCCATAGAAACTTACAAGAGAATTATATGTGATTTCTCTATTTTAGGGCCAGCCCCCATAAAAATCCACCACCCAATTTTGGGATTTTTCATGACAAACTTTATCATTTCAGTCAAAATCAACTTGACATTTGACATGGTGACTTCAGGTGGACGTATGCTTCACATAATTATCAAAGGGCGTGTCACGCCCATTTTATGGGATAGGCTCCAACAAACTAATATTCCATGACTAGGTTCTTAGATTTTATAAATACATTTTATTTTACATCTGCTAAGTTCACAGCTTGAAGCTTTATGTGAATGGTTTTAAACCATCGGTACCACCGAACTTAACGTTTTTTTCTTGTTTTTGTTTTGTTTTGAAGATTGGAAGAAAGTTTGGAGTATGTGTATTGCATCCAAAGAAGATAATAGGTGAGATAGGTGAATTTAAGAATAATTTAACAGTTTTGTTTTTGAGAAGTACCGAGTACTTTTAATTCAGATCGTATATACTATTACTGTATGTGTATACATCATGACAGGCATAGAAATGTTATATTATAAAATGACCATACCACAATGAAGTTCAATAAATCAACATACAAATTATTCGACAGTTATTGCTGATGCCAATGGATTTTCGAAAGACGTTTGTCGTTCAATGGTTGCCATGTTGGATACTGATCAATCAGGAAAACTTGGTTTTGAAGAATTTGAAGCACTTCTATCAGACATCGCAAAATGGAAGGCTGTTTTCAAAGTGTATGATGTCGAGCACACAGGAAGAATTGATGGCTTTCAACTTCGCGAGGCTTTGAATTCGGCTGGTTACCATTTAAACAATCATGTGCTGAACGCACTTGCGCACCGATATAGTTCGCGCGATGGAAAAATTGCTTTCGATGACTTCCTAATGTGTGCAGTGAAAATTAAAACGTATATTGGTAAGAAAACATTTTTCGTTACTAACTAATAAACTACGAAACAAATACTAATGTTCCTATTATATTCAATGCAGATATGTTTAAAGAAAGAGATACAGAGAAAACCAACACGGCAACATTTACACTCGAGGAATGGATAGAGCGAACAATATACTCCTAAGTTTAAGTATCTTAATAACTTTACATCTGAGAGAAATGTTGTACAAACATTTAATATTTACTGTTGTCGTTAGCCAATTTTTATAAATCTCATTTTTTTATCATCTAATTACAAAAAACTTTTTTTAACATAGGCAGGTAGATGGCCGGCGTCCCGGATTTATGGAATGGGGGCAATAACATGTTTCTATTTTGCTTGTTTCAATTTTGTATTTTTTTTTTCCTAATTACATATGTAGCGTTGTGCATTCAATTTAAAGAACTTTAAACTTAAATTTCAGAAATTAAAAATTAATGTAGCGTCACATGTCTCTGACATTTAAAATCAAGAAAGAGAATTACATATGCAATTATAAAAAATATAAATTTGAATTGCCGACGCGTTTAGGTAACTATAGTAGTATGATGGATCCTTGGCGGCTGAAGGCATCGGTCATGTCGGGCAAAGGGCCTGACCGGACAAAGGAAGTATAATAAGGCAGACGGTGTTAGTGGAAGCACAGTGGAAAATGGTCCAAGTTCATCCAGAGCGTGAGTCCTTCCGACCACTAAGCTTCCGCCAGAGTACTCGCGCAGCTGGCACGTTGGGTGGACTTGAAGCATCGAAGGGAGCCTAAGCCGCTGGTACTTCTGTCATGATGCTGCCAACCACGAAAAAAAAGCGCGGTGCAGATTCTGCAGTACTATGCCACGGCAGCTCCAGATTCCAATTCAGCAGACATGCTGAAGAAGGTGGAGTGGGCTAATATAATTCTACTGGATTTCAAACTAGTCAAAAAGAAGGTCCAAGACCCAAGGCGACAAAGGTTGCAGGAAGAAATGGCGAACGAAAGTTCGCAAAACTGCTAATTTACAGAATATCCAAGGATTGTAATTGGCATGCTAGACCGCGACATAAAAAAAAAAATCTACGGAATCAGTGGAAGATGGTAGAGAATGCACTGGCTGGTATCGCATTCACTACACTGGAAGGAAACTCAGGTAAATCTTCCTCTTCCTTTGATGCCGAATGGTACTTGTATCAGGTTTTTTTTGCTGGATGAGATATACTCAGGTTCTAATCTGATTACAGAAGCAATATAAATGAACTATGTTAGTTAATTTATGATTATCTCCTTTCGACTAATCTTCTAATTTGTAATAGGGTGACTATTCTCATTAATAAAAATGCATCCCTTGAAATTTAGCAAGCTTTTAACAAAGTTGTACATGTTGACGAATCAGCGGGGCGATGAAGAAGAATAACCGGTATTATTTTACTTAATGCGTTTTATTTAAAGTGGACTGTATTTTACATATAGGACGTTGTGTCCGTTTCGATCCGCCTCGCTGTTAAAACTAAATTGCTATGTTATACAATATTAACACAAGTGTGCTGAGTGTCAGTGATGCCAACCAAATTGATTTTCGATACTAAGCAAACACTCATAAAAATCATTTCAGTTGTTCTAGTGATATAGTGATGCATCATACAATTAATACAATACACAATACAATTATTGTACCGATAATTTAAAAATAAGAAACAATGCGCAACCGTTCCTCAACAGTACCAGTAGACACCACTAAAGCATTGATGCATCTAAGAGTTGATAGTCGGAAGGTAAGCCTGAGCAATCAAATGCTTCATGCCAGTATTGTTAAGTCCTCACTTGGCCTAACAACGACAGTATCGACAGTAGAGATGCACCGCAAGACGAGGTATTCTCCCCCTTTTATGGAACCTAGTAGTATACTTACTGCTGAAGTGTATAAAGGGGTTGACTGCCAGGTGGTGGCATATGCGGACTATGTTACCATGTTTTTCAAGAGAAGTAGCTCTAAACGTTGTCTGAACTAACGACATCCACCATGAAAAAACTGTTCTCAGGGGCAGAAAAATGTGGTTTAGGAATAAACTCATCGAAATCTGAGATGGTGCTCTTTATTTGGAAATACACAATAACCGCTCTCAATCCACTAAGTTTAAAAGGAATTCCTCCTTTCTTTAGCTCAAATTTCATGGGATTGGTATTTAAAAGTAAGTTAGAATGGAACTACCTTCCGGACTGGTTAAAAAAAAAACATTTTTATGCATTTTAATACAAATCTTCATTATCGCCTTCAAAATAGGCTCCTTTTGAGTCAATACAAGCATGCCAACGGTTAACCCAATTCCCCATACACTTGTTATACGCTTCGGCCGGAATAGCCTTTAGTTCCTTCAGCGAATTTTTTTTTATGTCCTCAATCGACTCGACGCGTTCCCCGGAGCGGATATTTAAGTTTCGAAAACCGAAAAAAGTCACTGGATGCCAAATCTGGTGAAAACGGTAGTTGTGCGATGACTTTTATTTCATGTTTGCCCGAAAACTCCATCAAAATCAAAATGCCACTCAAATACTTGCGTTCTCGATATTCCATTGCAAACTTTCAAGCAAAATCGTTAAATTTTTTTTTTTTGTTAAAAATTGCAATACATACTTTTCGCGTCGTAAACAAGCAGCTGTCAAACATAGACTAATTATCGCATCCCGCTCAATCTTGGCATGCATGTCAATGACTTAAGAAGAAGAATTACCGTTTAGGTTTACCGGTTCGGTTTAAATCCTCCAGTCCGATTCAATTTAGGTCCAGAGGTATATGCGTTTAGTAAGACAGTAGGCCAATGAAAGGTCATTGTCAAACCGATGCTCATGTATGGGATCGTAGTATGCTGACCCATCCTTAATAAAAATACAATACTCAAACAAATAAGTAAAGTACAATGACTAAGCAGGTAGCTTCCGCACAACTCCCACAGATGATTTTAATTCTATTCTTATTCATCTGACGCTAGACTTGAGCAAAAAATCAGCAACTGATATGGTTTAAGAATAAGAGAACGGAGAAATTTCCAGACTTGAGCTTTCCAACACATGCTCGGTCGTCTTAAGATGTTGTCCACCCATTAAGTTTAGTTTCTTTATGGAATCCACTCGTACTTGAGCACTGCTGTCCATCCGGATCAGCCCAGTGGTGTCGCTGGAATTTTATGCGTTTGATTAGGTATCCATGTATGAAGTACGCGGAAAAATATTTTATATTCGGTTGCAAGCAAACTTATTCCAAGGTAGTTTCCATGAGAATGGGGTATCCTTTCTCGAAAATAGAACCAATAACAAAGAGATTCTAATTGTTGGGCATGCGTTCATCGGACTATATCATTGCCAACAGTTTTGAATAACTCAGCTGGTCGCCACTTGGTGTTCCCCGGTAATGTATTCATATTATACGGCTAATTTCAGCGGCGTGTGTTTGCCACACGCAATGTTTCCCCTGTCTATCCACTCCAAAGCACCCTATAACATCGTAGAACAGGGGAAGTCTGTAAACTACATACTGGGCCGGATCAAGATGCTAGACCTCCTAGAAGGGTAGAACGAAGGATTAAACACGCACCTTTGGAAGGGGATTTCGCTGATACAGGAAGGTAGCGGACATCTGATGATAGTGGGCATCGACGAGGAGTCGAAGACCGCTATTATCAGCGGAGGCTCGAAAATCCGTTTTAGATTTGGACTAATTCCCGTCCACCTAAAACGGAAGTCTGCGAGACGCCTATGTCTGCAGGCTCAGACCTACAATTTGAGCCCCAACTTTCCTCCTAGAAACTCAGGGAGGCAAAAACTTCCTAGATTAAAAGAGATTAGGCTCGGAGGGGTTGCAGTAGAGCTTGTAAATCATGTGTGCAGGAAGTTGGCCGTAAAATCTTTGGGGTGCAACCCGAAGAACATGCTCTACATGGTACTATATGGCATAGTCGCGTGGGGAGAAAGAGCGAGCCAAGTGACAGCCACTAGGACGCTCAACTCCTTACAAAGACTAGCGTGAAGACCAGGGGCAATACGCACGTGTCCAACGGTAACGTTGGAAGCTATTTTTAATTTGACACCATTTCATCTAGAAATCGAACACAGAATAAAAGAAACACTCCTAAGACTATCATTCGATGGGAATAAAGTTACCTCGGAGATCTGTCAGAAACGTCTCCATACATGGACGAAGAGTGCATCGCTAATGTCCATGCTAAGAGACTAGGTAGGAACCAACTAATAATACTAACAGTACTGCTAACTGGCCACTGTAGACTAAAGTCACATTTATATGTTTTGGGGATACATAATTCACCCGCATGCAGATTCTGCGACCACGAAGAGGAGACCCCTCTTCACATTCTCGCTGAATGTGAAGCTGTAGCTATTAGAAAGGAGCAACTGAGAAGTTTCGATCATAAGAAAGTACTAAAATTCATTCAACATATAGGCTTAGGGCAGGACATCTAACTCAGTAGGAAAAACAATAGACCGTTTAGGTCGCAGTTTTTATATGTCCCCATTATAAATAAACTCGTGCTACTAGAAATACTTCTTTATCTTCAACATTTTTAACTTCATCGAATTCAGGTAGGTTACAGAAGTGACTTCTGCATAACCTTATTGATTATCTTTAACCAGCCTCTCATTTTCGTCCTTGTAAAGAAAAGTCGTGCTTAAAAGGCTTCGGTCTTCACTCAACCAACACGCTCGCTGCGTTCCGTCGATCACAACATTATTGATTACGTTGATGTTCAGGTGTGGAAATCTGGTGCTATTGATAACCATCATCGGATCTGCAAGGAAGTGGATTAGCCTCTCTTCATTCCTGGAGGTAACGACGTGAAGGTTAAATTTTCCGACTGGCCCGTAACCCGCATCCCAATTCGTGCTTTCTCTGATGTCACAGGATGCTTTTTTAGTGCAACCCTGTCCTATCTATCGCATTTTCTGTATTGAGGTCATGGTAGTCTTGTATTGGTCGAGGTCATCAACCTGCTGGTCAGTTGCACTTTCCTTATAGATATCATTATTTGAAGTTTGGACACGATCGGTGGTTATGCTATGTGCGCGTTTTCACATACTTTAAACGTATGTGCAATTATTTTTTTTTAAGTTGTAAAGTTTACTAAGAGTTAGTGGCTCGCTTGAATTATCAAATGCAAGGGCTTTAGGTTAAATATAGTTCCATACCTAGTATTGGTGTTGTTCTCATTGCCCCAGTTATACATAAGTAGCCAGGCTTCGTTTTGGTCCACCAGGTACATGCTCCATATGGTATAAAAGGACAAATCATTTGTTTATATACCCAGTGTGTCATCTTGGGGTTTAGACCCCTTGATTTGCAGAGGTTTGTCTTGTTTCCCATAGGGCCTTAGTCGCATTTAGTATGATATGCTTCATTTGGTTATCCCAATTGAGTGGTTTGTCTAGCAGGACACCTAAAATCTTAAAATCTTGAAATGTCCAAAAATTCACAAAGGGCTATTTCCAGCGCATCTTCAATTGGCCTTACAACTTTATGTATTACGGTGGTATACAATTTTCTCCTCTAATGAGGAAATTGCAGCTTGTGAAAGGGTGTGGATATCAACAGAAATTTCTAATGTGAAATTCAATGAGCTTCTCTAGCGCCTTTAGCAAGAAATGCCTTGCTTGTACATGTACCAGTTGGTTTTCTTGGGGACCCTGTAACTTAACTACTCGGCAGTGGCCGAGTTTATATTTAAAGATATAAATTTATGGTTATCAAGACACCCTATAAGGAGCGGTATATTTTTTAAGCGACGGTAGTCTACCAGGTGGGAGCCTCTGGTTCGTCCTGGAAAAGTAAGCGGATACGACGACAACAATTCTTCGTCCTTGTGTTGTACTAGTTTCAATAGTAAGTCTACAATGTCTTTGTTTGAGTAATCTGAAAGAAAAACATAGTTAATAACCTTTCTTATCAGAATTGCGGCTCTTGGTTTATCCGCCGCATTATCAGAGATCAACTTACTGTCTTTTGTGTTTAGCTCGCAAATCTTACTGGACCTAATACAGGGTTCCTGGAGGAGCCCTATGTAGGAGATGACCCCACAAATCTCATGCACAACTCCGCTGATGCATGATGTATATTTGCTTGGAGGCACCTCAATTTTGTGTGATTTTTTCAGTCATATCCCATTATCCCATTACATAAAAAGGGCGGCACGTCTGATGTATCTAATTAAAGAGGTATTGCTAAGCTGAACGCTAATCCAGAACTCTTTGAAAAAATCATTAGTGACCAATTGCAACAGTCGTTAAAGTCTGTTGACATTCCTTTCCAACATGGTTTCGTTAGAGTCAAACCCATTACAGCTAATCTTTTAGAATTTTCTACTGTTATAAATAATAGTTTTGAGCCGGGTTGCCAAACTGATATCATATGTACAGACTTCAGTAAATCTTTTGATAGTGTATGTCACGTGCATGTTTTATTCAAATTAAAAACAATAGGATTTCCTGCTTCTCTTTTTACTTATTATTTAATGTGTTATACACAAAAAGTATTATTTAATAATTGTTCGTCTAAAACCATTGTTGTTACTTCTGATGTTCACCAAGGGAGTCAAATAGGTTCAATATTACTCTACATTTTTATTAATGATGATTCTTAATCTAAATTTCTCAAAATGCAGATGTTTGACGTTTCATGATCTAGTTATCCTTATGGAACCTAAACTCTGCTATAACTATCATGATTTGGAAAAAAAGCATAAGGTGTTATTGGCTTTATAAAGCGTTGGTCTAAGGAATTAGGAGACCCTTATACCACTAAACTCCTTCATCTTGTGTTTGGAACCTACATTATGCTACTTATCAAATTCGTAAGGATTCAGTACAAAATCAGTTTCTGATTTTTCCTTCAGAATGCTCAGTTGGAATCCTGATGTACATCTTCCACCCTATGTGGATCGCTTGAAACTATTTGGGCTTCCAACTCTGTCCGCACACCGGTCGATGCTCTCTGTGAATGTCCTTCACAAAATTGTAAGTGGCGAAGTTGATGTGCCTTTAAGCTTATTTCTTGAAGCAACAAATTATGTCTGCCATGAATTGCTTCTGTCCCTCTGCTTTATCTATTATAATTCTCTCAACTATTTTCCTTTGATTCTTCTTTGAACTTTATAAAATAAAGCTGTCCTTAACTCTGAACTTAAATAAATTGTAATTTCATTTTTCCATTGTTATAACATTTTGATTTGTTGTTGCTGTAACAGCTTGTTTTGTCTGTACCACGTTCAATATACATACAATTAATATATGCCATTATGTCATTATAAGATTGTGCATAGCAATAAGTAATGTAGAAGTAAGATAAACAAAAACCCAATCCTAGGTGTGAATTCCAAGGTACGAGGATACCTTTCGACGCGTCCATAGATATACAGAGCTCAATTGCATCGGACGGAACGAATAGTTAAAGAGGTGAGTCATGTTACGCGTCGATCGACCACCCTCAGGACAGCAATCATTGGTGGTGACCCGATTCGTTCCCTGTAACACTCGAGCTGGTTGCCCCATCCGGATCTTAACTGCGCTAATTTAGTTGTGGTATTACAAGGAAGATATTATGCGTTCTCATCAATAGGTGAAGATCTGCCTCCAAGCACAATATTGTCCATGATAGATATTATTGACTCTTTGTGCAATTGAGCTCTACGGGATACATAAATGCACTCCTTTATATACTCGTTTTGTAACCTCTAATGCTATTTCTGATACAAGTTCAAATATCTAATAAGAACGGCTTCGATCGCAATTGAATGTTGGTGAACGGTAGCAGACCTCAGAGCACTATTCCAACCCCATTGGCATTAAGTCTTACTGAGATAAGAGGTCCAGATTAGGAACAGCATAATGTAGGACAGATTGTATCCACTAGCTCTTAAGTACAGTCATTTCTCGATAGTACGTGTCAACGTATTTTAAAAAATGTCGGAAGCTCTAACGACCTTCTGCCTTTTTATTGATTAATTTTCATCGTTGAGTTTGTAAGACTACATCATTATCTGAACCTATTTGTAAGAAAGCGAAAGGCGATCCTAAATAAACGTATATCACTAATCGCTAGCGTTTGTTCCCATGCATAGAACTTCTTACTACTACTGGGTCCAGAAGGTGAAAGTGGAAGCCGACCTCTTGTCGTTTGGGAGCTGGGAAAAACTCTACCCTGCTGTATACCCATCTTTACCTTCCGATACGCCAATTTCAACTCCCTGAACTCAATGTTAAGATAGTTTAATAGCCTGATCGCATCTCTAAGAAAAGACCGATGAGTGATTGCTCAGCGCGTAAACTTTGGCCAGTCTGCCTTATGTAGTTAACAAAGACTTGACGATCCGACTCAATAAAGTCTTCCAGACGAGTAATACTAACCACAATAGGAATATGGTCAGGACTTAACGCTATACCAATACCTTTCAGCGTGTGCAACATGTGACTGATGACAGTTAAATTAGGGGAGCTAGCAGCAGTTGACTTATACTTGTTGCACAATCATTCTTGCAAAAAGGAGAGCCGTCTAATTAGTCCGCGACACTTGTTCCCCTTGAATCACACACACACAAACGAGCAATTTTTTTGTATGTTACAAGTTCCACCAGAGCTGCACATTTTAGTTAACAATCATATTTTGCGTTTGTATCTTGTAATCTACTTCGATTACACTAAAAAATGTATGTATCGTCTGAAAACCGGAGGTATTATTTAGCCAGGGCAAACCAAACCATGTAACACTTTTAACTATTTTTTTTTCGCATATTTCGTATGTACAAACATTTTCATTCTTAACGAATCTATCTAAAAAAATTTATCTAAAAAAATATTTATCTAAAATATATCTAAACAAATTTACTTCGGCTTACTTTATCAAAAACATCAAACCGTTTTTGCGATTTACTAAAATGTTTGCAAATATGTTTTTTTTTCTTTTGCAGTTTGTATTTAGTACGTATCATAGATTTTTGATATTGATAAGTTACCTTCATATATAATAACATCCCGATATCAACAACATTTCGCTTCCGCAGTCGGAAACTGAGTGAGCCGAACGAAGAAGGCACAGCATTTATATGTGTAAATTCAAAAAATGGATTTTGCCACTGGTTTGCACTAGAGATGATCTAGTCAGTGATTTTTGAGTAGCAGTTATTATCGTTATTGCTACTTTGAAATCAACGTGGTTTTCAACCGCTACTGCGATCACTGTTAAAATAAAAAGTAAAAAAATACAATTTTTTTATTTATTGAACCAACACTTTTATTCATAATCTTTTTAAATATAGTCTCCTGAATATCTGAAATAGACTGTTCCCGCCTCAATTCCCAAGATCTTCGTAAGGAGTTTATATCCTGTTGCGGGATCCCAATGATTCCGACTATCTCCCACACCTTCGAATCGTTTCTTGTACCATTTTAAGCAAATCCGTTCCAGAAATTGGCATTACAAAACAGAATTTTGACTTCATATTTTTTTTTGTTTTTCTAGTATCTAAGCGTGATAGCCAGATGTGCCACCAAATCGATATCTAGTGACATTTTCTAGAGAGGATTGACTTAAAATTGTACAAGAAACCATTCGATAGTGTGTCATATGCGGAATCATTGGGCTCCCGCAATAGGATATGGGTTACTTACAAAGATCTTGGGAATTGAGGCGGGATCAAAGTATTTTAGGTAGTCACCTGATTTGTATATATTCTATTAGGTATATATATTCTTAATCAGCTCGACGAGTCGATCTAGCCATGTCCGTCTGTATGATGTTGCCCTATTTCTATGCTATCCAGTCGAAATTTTGCACATACCCTTCATTTTATTGCAGTTTAATAGAGTATTAAGATTGCCCACTTTTTGGGGTATCCTCCATACAAACCCACCGCCCACTTTTGACTTTTTGTATGAACAACTTTTTTATTGTAACCAATATCAACTTAATAATTGATATGGTATTTTTTAGTGAACGGATGCTGGACATATACATTAATGGGTGGTACCCGCTCACTGTATGGGGTTTACCACAAACTTACTGCCCATTCATTGTTAAAGTCAATAATAGGTTGAAATGCGATTTGGTGCCTTTTTCTAGACAGCCGCTTAACATACATAGACTGATGGGCGTGGCCTACTTTTTGTGCAATTTTTTATTTTTTTTTTATGAAGAAATTCTTTATTTAATTCAATATTAGCTTGAAATTTGGTTTGGTGTATTTTAGTGGACAACCGCTTCATATACATATGGTCGTGTCCCGCCCAATTTTTGAGGTAGCTCCATTTAAACCCACAGCTCACTTTTATGCATTTGTATGGAAAACGTCAATATCAACTTGAAATTCGATATGGCGGCCTCTTACACATCTAATACATCGCTTCATACACATTTACTAGTGGGCGTGTACCGCCCACTTTTTGGGGTGGCCCCTATTTAAACCACCGCTTTTATGTTTTACAATACTATTTAAAATTTCGTGTGAATGGTATTAGAGCTTCGCTTCAACCGAAGTTAACGTTGTTTGTAAATATTGTTTTTTTTGTTGTTCAGTTTTTCAGTATTTGCAAAAGAACAGACGAAAATCGTTTTTTTGTTGCTTATGCACAGCAATACACACGAAACTGTATTTTTTACAGGCCAGAACAAAAACACGTAGCATACGAAATGTTTTCATTCACCTTCGGCATACGAAGAACTATACATTTGTTTGTGTAATTAATTCTAAGTCATGGTGGAATAATATAACGTGCCCTATTCTCTTATTTCTGTTCCTTTCTTTTTCTCTCTTCTAAGGGAACCGAAAGCAAAAAAAAAGTGCGAAAATACGGTACGTTCATATATTATTTTACCATGCGCTGTATAGTGCAGCAGCTGTTTGTATTAATAAGAGGTATAGCATGAAAGCATCCAGCATTTGATAATAAACTGTGAGCGCGAAAGAGATTGGGATTGTTTGTTTCCATATATATCAAAACCGCAATAAATACGGATATTGTGTATTTTACACTTTATGCGATTCTCTATTACATAGTTTTTTAATTAACAATTGATGACTCAAAAAATTAGAGCGCTAGAAGACATGCAACCTTACATGATAGGGTTATCCATTTCGCGGCATTCGGTACGGTTCTTGGATTTTAGTTTTGGAAACAAGAATCAAAACCGAAATACATTTTGGTTTTATTCCCTGGATAACAGACATTGAGACCCTATGCTTCACTGGGAATCAATATAAAAGGTACAAAAAATAAAACCGATTATTTCTTGGTTTAAAAATGTCTATATATTTATTTTTATTTAGGGGAATAAAAATTACATGTTCTCGGAGAAATCCACATAGGTTAGGTCAGAGATAAATCTATCATCAATTTACATACATATGTGCATGCGTACACCGAGTATGTATGCACATTACCATTCATATTCAACTAGTTTTCGAATATATTAAAATTATATATTTACTCACTTACATACTAAACGCAATCTGAACTGGCAAAGCGAAAAGGGATTTTACTTAAGATGAAATTGCTATGGTTTCATAGTCGGTAAGGAGTTCAGACGACTTATTCAAAGAAAATTAGATTTGTCGGCAGCGATCTGCGAGCCACCACCGTTGCTTTGATTTGACCAACCTGAGTTGCCAGGAGGGCAAATATTCTGCAAAGTCAAGGATGTGCGTTATAAGTAGGGTTGCAATATTAATTTAATTTTTTTCAAACCTGTTGTTGGTCATTGCATGTTGAGTTTTCACTCTTAATTCCTCCTGATCCAGAGATGTTAGCATTGTTAGACCCTTTTCTGCTGCCGCCTGAGTTCATGTTGCCGGAATTGGATGGACTGCTGTTTTGCGCCACCCAAGACAGAAAATTTCCGCCCTATTGTATGGTTGAATATATTATTTAGACGGGTGAAAATCAGTATTTCTTAGGTACCCTTGCTTGCTGATCCTGGTTTTGCAACTGATTGCCAAGCAAGCTCCATTGGTTGAGAGCTGCGGCAACTATCGCCGGATTCATGGGCAAAGAATTAAGATTGAGGCCAACGCCGAGGGGATTATTCATATTTTGACCTTGGTTGCCCGAATTGGGCCCTTGTGGATTTATTCCCAATGCCTGCAAATTCGGCATATCGAGATGTCCCCGGTTTTGATGATTCATCCAACTTCCGTTGCTGCCATTATTGTTCCCTTGTGGTTGGTTCATCATATGGTAGTTGTTATTGCCACGATTGTAAGGCATTGGACCATCTTGTCGA
The DNA here is from genome assembly GCA_035044765.1 of Leucophenga montana. Lineage (NCBI taxonomy): Eukaryota > Metazoa > Arthropoda > Insecta > Diptera > Drosophilidae > Leucophenga > Leucophenga montana. The sequence continues at coordinate 46,918 of JAWNNQ010000880.1, read as the reverse complement.
TTCATTGAATTACTCAACATGCCCCCGCTATTATTTCCACCACCATTGCCACCGCCGTTATTGTATCCACCACCGCCGGCTGTACTCCCACCGTAGTTATTACCGCTCATTCCATAACCATTTCCGCCACTCATGTTGTGGTTGTTACTCATTCCACTATTGTCTCCAGCCCCTTGTGTGCTATATGAATTGCTACCTCTTTGGGCACCTCCACCACGACTAGAACTCATATGGCTTCCCTGTTGATACGAATGAGATCCATAAATATTATGACCAGAATTTGAATTATTTTGACCACCCTGATTAGTTCTCATTTGCTCGGCCTTTGGGGCTGCATTAGATACATGTACGGAAACACCTTATAAAAAAAAAAATAATAATAAATTGGATTTTCATTCATACAAATAACTGCAATACCAACGATACCTTTAATTATATGATCTTCTCCGCATAGCGACTGAGCTACATCAGGATCGAGGAACGTCACAAAACTAAAAGCACGAAAAGGTCGTGGGATAAAGACGTCCGTTACTTCTCCAAACTTTGAGAAATAGTCCCGCAAATCATCACCGTTGATGTCTTCCGTACAGCGTCCAACAAAAACTTTACAGGGAACCTGATGCCCTACACCCTAAATAAATTATTTGTTCAATAAAAAATTATTTTATAGTTAAAGTAATACAATATCATACTTTAGAATTTGGAACTTTGACTTCGCACCAACGACCATCGATCAAATGTCGGTTGGCGAGTACACGCATTTGAGCCTCATAGGACCCGAAGCGTACAAATCCAAATCCCTTTGATTGTCCAGACCTGATGTCTTTTTTAACTTGAGCCATCAGGACCTCACCATAAGTCTCAAAATATTCGCGAAGGCTGTCTTCAGTGGTTTTCCAAGGTAAACCTAAAACGATTAAGTCAGTACAGCGCAACCGGGTCTCAATCCTTTTTGTTTTAGCAGTAGAATTTTCCAAATTGTCATCGCTTTTCCTTTTGTTCTCTGCAAATTGGATATAAATTTTATATTCGATCGTCATATCTTGAAGCTAATAAAAAGTATTTCTACCTTTAGGAAATACACAGAAAAATATGAATGAACCCCATCCATTTTCATTTGACGGCGGAAAGAGGCGTCCTTCATTAGAGCGTACTCCACGCACTGCTCTCGTGTCGGAATTTCTATATTTAAGCCCACAGCAACCGGGAAATTGAGCTTGCAGAGTTGATTGAAGCAGCGTTCCGTCCTCTTCGGTTGGCAATTCTATTGGCTCCTCACCTTCCTCTTCGGCGACTTGCACAAAATCCATAGTCCACAAGTTGGTGGTTGCTATTCGTACAGTCGGCAATACTATTGAAATATGTATTATGTCACATTTTTGCAACGTTTAAAATATAAGAACTTAAGTTTGGGTCTACTATTAACAAAAATTAAAGACTAAAACGCACTCCCATATGTCAAGACATGTGCAAAACACATTCACTCAACTATCATTCGCTTTGCACACTACCGCCCACGAAATTATGACATATATATATATCAAATCTCAATTTCAAACACCATTGCATTATTCATCCTCCAACGTATTTAATCAAACACACTCCATACTCTCTTTCATCAGTAATGTTTTCACACTGGCAGTTAGTTTCCAATTTACCACGCAGACCAAACAAATCAATTCAAATTAGGAATAGAACTGCAGAAACTGTGAGCCTCTGGTGCCAAGCGCCATCTATTCAGACGCAAGTTTCTTGGCCTTGTATTCAAATTGCAGGTAAACTGCGATAATACATATTAATTTTGATTAATATATATTATTTTAATGTTTTGAAAAGACATTTCATTAAAAAATACCGCCAAGAACAAAGACAATAAATGAAAAAATAAATCATAATCCTGAAATGTTATTAAATAAATCTTACACTCTTAAATAAGGGTTATATGTATGTGTAGATAGACTTTCAAAATTGTGTTTAAAGTTGTACACGTTATTCAGCTTTTCACGTCGCAAACGCGCGCTCTCTCACAAGATTCACACACAGGCACAACTTTTCTTTGAAAAGATTTCCTTCTCAATACACAAAATTCGCAGCACTCGATTCTGTCAGAAGCGTTCAAATGCTCTTCACTCCGCTTTCCAGAACACAACACACGCCAATGTAGAAACCAAATTCACATTCACTGACTGCAAACTTTCCGTATAATAAATACAAATTATATTTACAATTCGCATTTAAAATTGCCACACATTACTGTTCCTTTCTTCAACAAAAAAAAAGAAAAAAACACATAAAATCAACTACTAAATGGGAAACTTTTAACTTGTATCGATTTTCCGCAGACTAATGCGGTAATGAAACGAAAAACTCCACAGAAACTGAATAAAAGGGACACCATAGATTTGCATGGTTGGCAAAACAAATACTAACTACGAAAATGTTCCACTACATTTTGGAATGAAACGGCGATTTTTATGTAACTTTACTTATTATTCTTCACCCTATTAATTTCAACTTGAATTCCTGAATATTGTTTACCACTAACTTTCAAAACAACTTGTCTTCATTTAAAGTTTGTTATTAAGAGAGTTACACTTACTTTTAGTAATTGACAGAAATTTTTGAAATTTTAAGGGTAGATACACGTGATACCAAATAATGACAGTCGTATATTAGATTTAGGGCCGTTCTCATGACTTGCCTATATCTTTACAGCTCATATTTTTTTCGCGATATCCTAGTTATCAATGTCACGACCGCTTTTTGAACGATAACAGAAAAAAATCGAAATATACTCCAGTGCTACTTAAAATGTGTTTATTACAATTATGAAGTCGTGGCATGCACTACTCAATATTATTCCGCCAATAGCATATCTTGCCAATTCAATTTCTAATGTATTTCTATGTCGGGAGAACGGCCCTTAAATCCATTCTTATGACTTAGAAATACATTGAGAATACGAGTTGCCAAAATATGCTAATGGGGGAATAATATTGAGTAATATATCTCATGAATTCATAATTGTATAAAATCCATTTCGAGTAGCTGTGCAGTATAAATCGATTTTTGTTTTGTTATCGATCGCTATTTAGTCTGTCTTTTTGAAATTTGAATATCGGTCAGCTGCAAAATTCCATAAATTTAAGCGCATAAAATCTATAAATTAGGAAAAAATTGGATGAGAGCGAGCACCGCCGCAGTAAACAAGGAGCTAATCCATGAATATTATATAATATGCACGTTTGCATTCCAAATATTAGTAACAAGTTTCAATTTTGTTTGTTTTCATTTTGCTTTTGCTTTGTGATCCAAATTGTGAAGACAAGTTTGCAGCTAACTTTAAAATAAATATATTGGTTGGACGAACTAGGCAAATCGTTTATAGGCTTTATAACAGTCGTGACATTTAGCACTAGGACATAGTGTGAAAAAAATGACCTATAAACATGTAGGCAAGGCAACATGTTCTTTTATCAGAAACTCGCACATAGCACTCAAAGGTACGGAGATTCTATTGTGGAGCCGTATAGAAGCGAACTGATTTCAGTGGGACTTTTCTAAAGGTCATTGAAAATGCAAGTTTTAATGGGAACTGCAGGCGCTTGAAATTAAATGGTAAGTTATTAGGTATGATTGGGATGCGTGGTATAAGCACATTGTCTCCCTTGGCTTCGCCAGTTAAGACTGTGGCCTTCACAATATTCCTTCCTAGTTCGGTGACTCGTAACCGTGTACCGTTGCACAATCTTGAGTCGTTCAAGTTGCGCATTAACAAAATGGGTACTTTCATACTTACTTAGGTGGCTCTACAGCCGTCTATCGGTTAAGGCCGCACGTAGGAAAGTGCACCATTCGGTGTAGTTTAGTGCGCGCCGGAGCATCTTCAGGTCATCATAGACCTGATCTTGCCATCTTAAGCTCGTACGTCCCCTCTGACGCCGTCCACAAATCAAGTTCAGGTTTCCGTCGTAAACCTTTAGTGCTGGAGCTTCGGGGGTCATCCGGATGAGGTGACCAGCCCAGTGCAGCCGCTGGAATTTAATGCGCTGGATTATGTCAATCTCATCATACAGCTCATACAGCTCATGGTTCACACGGGACCTAAACTCGAACCCAACTCTAAGGGGACCAAAAATACTACGATTTAATTTTATTTAATTTTTTTCCCCCTTAACAAATAATCAAATGCCTACTATTTAAATAATTTAATAAAAATTTAAATAAAAATGAAATAACTTGTTGTAAGTGTACCTAACCACAAAAAAAAAATTCAAATTAACCAATATCTTCATAAATTATAGCCCAATTATTATTCTGATATATGAGCTATAAAGTTTCATTAAAATCCATTCAGTAGTTTTTGAATTAATGAGTAACAAACATCCACACCTCCATACAAACTTTTTAATTTATAATATTAGTAGGATTAAATATTTTCATGCAAAATCAATTCATTCTTTATTATCAAGAAGATTGGAACCACACTATGATATCGTTTTTGACAGATAATTGTATTCTAATAAAAATATCTTGAGAAATTTGACGTAACACAATGACTTCCCTCCTTCACCAATTATAACATCATGTCACAAATCAACCATCCCCTCCATCCTTATTTTCGCGTCACGTGATACTTGAACGGCCTCTAAGGGTTAAACACATTCGAAATTTCAACATTAAACAAGCGAACGATTATGGAAGTTCGCTGCTCACTGTTTCTAATGTCAAGGTTAAGCGAATAAATGACACGTATCTTTTGCAAATGACCTCATTAGCTCTCAAACGTCCTATTGGACACGTATCCCCTGGATAGCCCCACATGATGGGGAAATTGTGAGAAGGCAATCTACTCCCCTTATTTAGGGGTTGGTGCAATGGATTTGATTCCCGCCATCACAAAACAACATTTACCAGTGAAGACGCAGATAAAGCCTTGTATATGATCCATATTTGATAACCATCGCAAACGATTTTGAGGACCATTATTTACGGATATGCCCCATGGGAAAGGTGCAACTAGCCAGCTGGTTATTATCCTCGACAAATTCAACGCTGACAGAACCGCAGTGCAGGAAATTCGATGAACAGGCTAAAAAGGCATCCTATGATATCTCATATGTTTGCCAAGGGATTTAGATGCGGTTTCGTGGTTAGTAGGAAGCTACGCGTCCTCGTCTTCAGTTTCGTATCAAAACTACTGACTACTTTAACATTAGCCTATTTTGTCCACACGTCCCGACAAAGACGATGCGACAAAAATGTAAGTTGACGAGCGTCGTGAACGTCTTTATTAGTGCTGTCCCAATCACGATGTCAAAATGATGTTCGATGTCGATTTCCACGCCAATATTAAAAAGGATGGAATATTTGACGTAACAGTCGGAAAACATAGTTTTGAAGACGCTACCTCCAGCAATGCAGAGTAGCTAATCAACTTCGCCGCAGGTCCAAACGTGGAAATCAGTTGCATCAGATTTCGACACCTTAACATACACAGGGCTATTTGGCGAAGTTCCGGTCAAAACACATTGATCATGTTGTTATCGACAGAAGGCAGGCATCGAGCTTGTTGGATGTGCGAACGATGCGAGCTCTCAACACAGGCTTCTGGGAATCCTCTCCAGCTTCTGAAAATATATTTGAGCAGTGGAATCATATCTACCACACCATGTAAATGGCTGTCAAGAAGGTCATATGACGAGGAGTGTCGCCAAGCTACTGCGTTCATGAAATCAGCAAATCAAATGTGAACTTTCTTTTGAGACACTCAGTAACTCTGATATAACGGCCACAATAATTTTTTGTGTTTGGGCATTGTTTATTTTTTTTAATTTTTTATTTCATTACTATAATATCTGAAAGAGCATTCAATGATGTTAATCTTTGCCCTATTCAGCAAAAAACATTTGGTTATATGACCTGTTCGGATTTCAACCAATCCTACACACCACACCTGCATGGGCAGACAGTGAGTGTATGATCTTCGAATGCTCTTCTTCGTCTGCTCTTCTTAAGTCTCTACGCACTGCAGTGAAAGCCAACAGTTCAGTTGCGCTAAACCGACCACACCGAACAGTACGAGCAACGGCAGCTGCGACATCATCATCAAATTAAAGTTAACTTTATATGTGTATATATTTTAAGTGTGAATTAACTAACGGTAAGAAGTAATATAAATTAAAGAATCTTTATAATTAAAACTATAACACAAGTGTCAATCGTTCCCCATTACTGTGAGCGCCCTCACCTTAAGCCACCAGAGTTAAGGGTGATCACAAATATTTTGGTGGCCCATGAGGAGAGCAACTAAATTGTGTTAAAATAAATTCCTAAACTTAAATGCGTCACTGAAAAAATAAAAATTGCATAAAGTGTCTTAAAATTCATACATACTTACATATATATAGTTATTTAAAGACGCCGAGTCTCAAGAAAAATATATTTTACTTATATATTTCTAAAAAGAAGTGCAGACGCCAAGTCTCAAATCAACATATGTACATAAGCACATACATAATTGCAAAAACAATTGATACAGCCCAACACACATTGGCATATCATCACAACCAACGGTAAACGTCCGTTATATGGTCGCAGTCGAGCAACAACAAAGTCCAGCAGCTATTCGGCGAGCCAACTAAAGGAAAGGGGAATCAACGACAAAGGGTACAGCGTGCATAACACTTCAATTCCGTGTCGCCCCCCAGTTTGACCATGATCTTGCGTATCTTTTTCGACATCGGTAAGTGTGCTGTGTTTGCGAATATTTGACATTTTAATATTTTATGTTTATATGAGTGATGAATTCTGCGTGTGCACAACGTTTCTCAAACCTTGAAGTACCTCTTAAATTTTCAACGTTCTACCAAACATCGATCTACGCATTTCAAACTGCAGTTAATAAAATTAATCAAAGCGCAGTGATTGTACAATAGTTACTTTATATTGACATAATGCGCTGAAACACATACTGCAAAACTTCAGGAACGTTATCTGGATGTCTATTGTACAATCCAAGAAGCTTTTACACACGCTCATTCAAAAATAGACATCAAAAAGACATCTTTCTCACATGCTGCGGAATCGGCTGCTACTCCTGTTCGGATTAACATGCCAAAAATACCAGGGCCATCTTTCTCCGGCAATTGCATCGCTTGGCCTGGCTTTCATGATTGATTACTCGATTGATTCATCAAAACTCTCACCTCAACAATATTCAGAGACTTCATTTTCTTAAATAAGCTCTTCCTGCAGGTCGAGATTCTGATATTCAACAAAAATAGTACCTTCTACTTTTAGAATTTTGTATAGCTGAAGAAGATCATCGTTATATATTGGAAGTGATTCTCCTTGTTTTATATAAGTTCGCATTTTTTCAATTTGATTCTTCAGTTGCTGTGCTGTTAACAGTGATAGACTTATTTTATTGTGCCTGGAGTTTCTAAGCACATCTAAAATCTGAGCAAATTTGTTGCTCGCATCGCCAATTGAGTACTTAGTAAGATGTACCACTGAAACAACATGTTAGAATCTCTTTCAGATGATATTTTAAAGACCTGTTCTTGCATTTGAGCTAATCGAACATTTGTTGTATTGTCGTGTTGCTTTATAATATTTATAGTTGAATCAATTATTGATGTCTGATTTTTCAGCAAATCTAGTAGATATTGCTCGTTAGATTCAACTTTGAGAATGGCTTGGGTCATCTACTTTGCGTATTCAGAATTGAGAACCCCAAATAAACCACGCGCAACATTCCCAATGATGTCCAATGCAGCTCTGCGGTGACGATGTTTAGATAGCAATTCATCTTCCATTTTAAGTTCAGATTCTATGTGCCGGAAATGTTTTGCCGTATCTATACATGAAAATCTATTTGACAGCTTTTGAAACAATTGGTAAAGTGTCTCTGTTCCGTTTGAAAATATATTCAAATCTTGCTTGTATGGTTCGAGGTCATAGATGCCCGGCCTTGAGTCAAATTGTTAGATTTGGATTGATGATGCTAATGCAAGTGGAAGCAGAAGTATCATCACAATCATTGTCGTCCATAACGAAGCTCCCATTCAAGTTTTAAGTTTTTTCGCCGATTTCTTTTCAATGGAACTATCATTGTGTTCTTGATTTGGTTCCGAATTATTTTCTGTTATAATTGGCATAAGCGGAAGTTTACCTATTGACCGCTTAAAAAATCCTTTTGCTGTTTTAACTTCAACACATCGCACAAAACCGTCATCTCCTTCCTGCACTTGGACTATTCGACCTAATGGCCATTCCATGACTGGTATATTATTTTCTTTGACAATTACCATATCGTTAGGTCTAAGATTGATGGATGGCTGGTTCCCTTTTTTGTCGTTGTTGTAGTTCATTTAAATATTCAACTAATTCCAGTGGTGAGGCTGTCTATACCCCAAAGTGCAAGTGCTCGAGTGCTGGAGGCATAGCCCGTATTATCAAAAGCACCTTCAACATCAAGAGAAGCACTTAGCGCTATTTCTTTTGAACGAAAGGTTCTATCCATTATACCGACTAGATTAATAAGTACGCCTACCGTTGACTTACCCTTCATATAGGCGATTTGGTGTTCATGAAGGGGGTGTGAAATGTTGATTGATTGACTAATGTGTTAACCAATAAGACGTTCAATTGTCTTGTGAAGGAAGGAGGTAAGACTGATAGGTCTGTAAGATTTAGAAAGTTTCATGGGTCTATTACCATGCTTTGGGATAAAGACGACAGGCACCTTCCTCCATGACTTAGTTATATAACCCAAGTTAAGACTGGCCCTCATGAGAAGTAGTAAGGGGTAGATCAAGACATCTAAGCAGTTCTGAAGCAGAGCCGGAAAGATGCCATCTCCCCTGGGGACTTAAAAGGCTGAAAGGACATGATCGCCCATCGAACTTTGTCCTTGTCAAGAATGACGCCAGATAGGCTGCAATTCCGTTTGTTTATATATAATGTTTGTCTGCCTATAATGGGAGAGTTCAACGATATTTGTTGAAGTATAGATCCTGGAAAATGTACTTGAAGCAGGTGTTCAAGTGTTTCCTGTCTACTATTAGTATAAAGACCGTTCTCTTTCTTTAAGAGTCCGATGTCATTGTGTCTGTCCTTTGTGATTACCTTATGGAGATGGGCTTGTTCCGGTAGAGTTTGCAAACCATCGCAGTACCTTCTCCAGGATTCACGCTTGGACTTACGTATAAGCTTGTTATATTCGGTTAGGGATGACCTATATTCATCCCACCTATCGAATCTTTTCGCACGGTTGAAAAGCTTCCCAACCGTTCATCGCATGGCCGCTAACTTATCAGTCCACCATGGAACGTTCTGTTTCATGCGGACTGAACTTGTAGCAGTGCTATCGTGGTACGAGCTCAGTAAAATCTCGTTTAGCAGGTCCGCGGTCAGCTCCAGCTCACAAGTTGAGCTAATGTTGCGCAGGACTCCGCCAACTTTTGATGCAACTAACTGGTTGTACGATTGCCAGTTTGTTTTCCGAGAAAGGTATAATTTAGAGGAAATATCAGAGGCCCCTGGAATTTCAAAGTGAATATGTTGGTAGTCTGAGAGAGAAACTTCGTTTGAAACTCGCCAATTCCAAATGAAGTTCGAAGCCCCTCTACTAGTTAGAGTGAGGTCTAGAACCTCTCTCTCAGTAAATAATGTAAGAGGTACTCACTTCTGTGGATGGTATCCAGAATTCGCATTTTATCGGTTAGATTACCCACTAAGCATTCATCCCTCGGAATATGCTGTTCCACTTTAGATTTGGGGATTTGTTTCCTCGAAATTGAATAAACACAGCTAAATTGTGAGAACCACACCAGTTGGAAGCTCACACTGTAGGATTTTATCTAACCTTGAAGGGAATTTGCTTTCCCTCTCCCGACTATGTCAGCCAAGCCAACAGCAGAGACATGACCGTACTGATAACTTGTTTCCAAGGGCCACCACTCTGGAGTTTATAGTCCCACTTTCCAAATTATCCAACAGTTACGGCACGTGCAGCAAAATTGTGTTACATGTGATCCTCCTTTTGGACTTTGGACTGACCCTCAAGGCTTCTAACTACAAAGAAAAATCGTTCATCCTTGATTGAATCTCTATGTTAATCCGATAACCCTCAATACATATGGATGCCTATTTTAAAGACAGACCCAGACGATTTACAAGTCTTTCAGTGACTATGTTCACTTGTGACCCAGAATCTAAAATGACTCTACATTGCATAGATTTGCCACAATTTGTTACTACGTTTATATTTGCAGTGCACAATAGAACATATCCTCGCTGTGCTGATATATTATTTGCTGCAGCTGACGTTGCTGATGTTTCGGTTTTGACCTTTGCTGCTTGTTCATTTGCTTCAAAATGCAATAAGTTGTTGTGCTTCTTGTCGCATTTAACAACATCTTGACGTGCATGTTTTTGAACTGTGATCACCCTTGAAACAGTTAAAGCACAATTTGTGTTGCGGTATTGTAACTATTGGAAGCGGTAGTAAACTCTGCATTAGAGCTGTTGCTTCTATCTTCTGTAAAAAGTTCTTTTATTAATCAGTAAAAAGGTTCCTCATTTATTATATTTAGTTATGGTTTGTATGCAATTGAATTTATTTTGTATTCATTCGTATTCTTAGCCTATGGGTTACATGTATATACTTATGCTGTTATCGTTTAACAGCTACCAAGAGAGAGAGAGAGAGAGAGAGAGAGAGAGCGGGTGTACTCATACATTTGGTCGCTTACTCTTTGAGCGGCTAAAGTGCAAGCTCAGCGTTCGCCGTCGGTCAACGGTCCCACGCTACCTTGGCTTGCTCAAGTGGCTTCATGTTGCTTATGTGCGCTATACTGTATGTATGCACATGTGTACATAAACACATATATGCGATCATATTTACTTGAATAAGCATATTTAGGTTTCTTATGCTTGCAACAAAGTGTTGTCCGTTTCCATTGTAATATACCAGTGTTTTCCTAACTGCATGGTCCTTCTTATAATTCCGGATAACTCTTTGAATTTCTTCTCCAGTCTTGGATTGTCCAAATTTGCCAATATGTTTTTGCTCGCTAATTCAAGCACTAATTCTGGTTAACTTTTGAGGCTTGACCCAGGGCAAATTTATTTATCTTTCGATGGGATGTGCTCCTTAGTCATAACCAAAATAAGCGAAACACTCGTAGTAAATTTTTAGAGCTGAGTTGTAAGTAGTGATAAGGAAATACTGATCGCCAAGCTGATCAGATTTTCATAACTCATGTAGTCGCTACTTTTTGTTTGAAGTTAATCGTTTATCCAGTAGACTATCTGCATCTACCCTACATCTCGTCGGGGTCACCAAAAATGTTTTTAACCAGACAAGGAAACGAATAATTTTGACACACACAAAAGCACTTGTAACTTGGAGTGTAATTAAAACGCTTGTTTTAAGGATATTACTACAATTCACTATAGCGTACATACACAGGAACTTGTAACCTGGAATGTAGTTATATATGTATATTTTATTGTAGTAGAAACTAACCCTGTAGCAATTGATACTCACGCAGGCACTTGTAACTTGAAATGCCTTTTTGATTATTTAAAAACAACGAAGGACAAAAACTAATCACTTGTTGCTTAGTCCTGGAGTTTGCTGTAATTTAAATGAGTTCCTTGGATGATAATAAGAAAGACTTGCTTCTTTGAGTAAATGATTGCATCTGAATTTATTTACAAAATGTAGTGACTTATATAGTAATCGAAATTCAAATTATTATCTATTAGTTACTAGCTGGTACGCGGCGCGTTGCTGCCCTTCCCCGTTATTTTTATGGGCTTTGTTGTTTTTTATATCGGCATAACCTTCTTTGTTCCTAAAAGTATATACACACCAATTTTCACTGCGAATACATAGGTACGAGTATATATGTAGGTCTATATACTTTCGGTTTTATATATATAGATGTATATTGATATTTGAGTTTGTTTTTACATGATACTTAAATTAATCTGTGTATATAAATCATGGTGCGTTATCTTGCACGCACATTCGAGTGAAAGCTGCACCGTTATCACACAAGAACTATTTGGTGCGATTAGTGCAGAAAGCAGCGCATAGATGCACTGTAGATGCTACCCTGCTGTAATTGCTTGTAGACAGATTGGTTATATTGAAAATGTTCATTTCTTGATAGAATTTTTGATTTGTCCATGCAACAGTGCAATAATGTTCGCAACAGCTCTGGAAGACTTCTTGATCTTGCTTTTGTTGATACTGGTTTTGATGTATTTATTAATAGGATTCCTCCTATTACAATGCGTGAAGATAATCACCATCCAACTTTGGAAGTCTCTCTTCAGCTTGACTATATTTGTCGTTCACATGACATAAATAAATCTCTTCGGCGTGTCCGATGTTTTAGAAAAATCACTTACTTTTCAATACTGATTGGTCTGCTCACGAGCGATGCTCAGATATTGAATTGCCAACGAATATTTTTTATTCCACCATTCTCAGTTATTTCGACAGATGTATTCCATTCACTACTCTCCCAGTCTCTGAAAAAAGACAGCCTTGGTTTTCACGTAGCCTTTGCCGACTAAAATATAATAAGTCGCGTTTATTTAAAAAATATAAACGTAGTGGCTCTAATACTGATTTTAGCAAATATTGTGTCGCACTTATCCGATAGAACACAAAAAGTTTTATTTAACAATTGTTTATCTAAAACTATTTTTGTTTCTTCTGGTGTTCCCCAATCGAGTCACATAGGTCAAATATTGTTCAACATTTTTATTAATGATCTTCCTTTGTCTATTAATCATGCCCATACTTCAATATGATGTTAAAATATGCGTGTCATATATTCTGATGTTTGGCAGCACAAATTATTGCAGGCTGACTTAAACTCACTACATACATGGTGTCGTCTATATTTTCTAAATCTAAATTTGTCAAAAACCATTTATAGTAACATATTCTTTAAATAACATTACCGTTGGTAAAGAGTTTTGTTTTAATAACCTAGGTATGGAACCTAAACTTATTTATAATAATCCCACATGTTCAATAGTAAATAAAGCAAAAGGTGTCCTTGGTTTTGTTAAGCGTTGGTCTAAGGAATTTAATGACCCTTATACCACTAAACTCTTATATACTTCTCTTGTTCGTCCGATTTTAGAATTTGGCTCTTGTATTTGGAACCCATATTATGCTATTCACGAGGATCGTATTGAGTCAGTCCAAGAACAGTTTCTTCTGTTTGCTCTTAGGAGTCTCAATTGGGATAGCGATATAAATCTTCCACCCTATCATGATAGGTTAAAATTAATTGATCTCCCAACCCTCTTGTCACGCCGTTCTATGCTCTCAGTTGCTTTTCTTCATAAAATTTTTATTGGGGAGATTGATTCTCCCTACTTACTTCAGTCAATAGTACTTAATGTCCCCATTCGGCCAACTCGCCACTTCGTGCCAATAAAATTGCCTTTTTGTACGACAAATTACGAGCTCAATAATTCACTCCGAGCTCTTTGTTCTATCTACAATAAGTTTTCTCCTTATTTTTCTTATAACTCTTCCTTACACTATGTAAAAAACTCTGTACTAACAAATCACTATTCAATAAATTTGCCACGAGATCAACTCAGTAATTAAAAAGCTAAAGAATAATAAAGCGGCAGTCTCTGATGAGCTGCCAGCTGAGTTATTCAATGCCGGTGGCGAAAAGTTGGTAAGGCGTATTCACCAACGCTTATTTATTTTTTTATTTATTTATATATTTTAATTTGCTTAAATTCAATAAACGATAACAAGCATTTAATTCATAAGTGTACATAACATAACATAACATAATTATAATTTAGCAACTGAACTATATAAAAACAAGAAAAGCGTTACCTTCGGTTGAACCGAAGCTCTAATACTATTCACACGAAATTTTATATCGTATTGTAAAACATAAACGTGGGGTTTTATATAGGGGCTACCAAAAAAAGTGGGCTGTACACGCCCACTAGTAGATGTGTATGAAGCGACCATCTGTAAGATGCCACCAGATAGAATTTCAAATTGATATGGACGTCTTTAATACAAATACATAAAAATGAGCTGTGGGTTTGTAGGGGAGTATCTCAAAAAGTGGGCTGTACACTCCCACTAGTATATGTGTGGTCGCTTCGACCATCTATAAGATGCCACCAGATAGAATTTCAAGTTGATATTGACGCCTTTAATACAAATGCATAAAAATGAGCTGTGGTTTTGTAGGGGAGTATCTCAAACGCCTGCAAAGCTGCCAGAACAATGCTCCGTGGACTGCTACTGGTTGTTTTGAGGGGTCTTCCCAGCGATGATGCTTTCCGTTCAAAAATATAATAAATTGCTTTCGAAACAATTCTTATTAGGTGCTTATAGAAGCATCATCCCAATCATGGGACTCTTACTCGAACTTACGTGATGACATTAGAAGATGGTGCTTCCGTTAACGAACATATTGAATTGCTTTCGAAAGAAATCTTATTAGGTGCGTATATCATCCCAAACAAGGCGAGATTATATCAGTAGTTACAAAACGAATATATCTCGAGAGACGACTCGTTATGTAACCACTAAATGAGTATTGTGTGTGTGTGTGTGTGTGTGTGTGTGCTACAGACACCCAACTAGTTGCTTTCTAATTTAACTTCTTCTAAAATAAAACATAAATTAGATTGAAATATAAAATCTAACAATAAACGTGTATTAATTATTGTTGTATGGGATTTAAATATCTTATAGGCCCGGTCACCAATAATGTTTTATTCGTTTGATTAAATAAAAAAAATATTTATGAAGTGCTGAAATGAATATGCAAAAGTTGAAGCCGCGTGTCTAAGCGTCAAGCAGTGAAACTATATACATTTGCTCGAAAAAGTCACAGAAAATATTGAAATTTTAACTTTAATCGCAAATATGTTTTATGTATTGAATCACACTTTGTTTTATTATATAATTTATTAATTTCTCTTAACTAATAATATTTTTGCTGGATTTTAGTACTTAAAATTATAGTTTTAATTCATTTTATGATACAAAATGTCAGAAAAACACTACCACAAAAGTCTACGTACAGCTGCATGACAGATGCATGAGCGAACATGCGATGGGGGAAAATTGTTTTAAAGGTTTTTTTTTGAGCTCACTCATCAATACAATTATTTTGACAACAATACATAAGCTAAAAAGGTCTACAAGCCATAGTAGATGGTGGACATAATGAACATAAAGTAAACGTAAACAATAATAAGAAGTATAAAAATAATTAAAAAAAAAAAAAATAATAAATAAAAGAGCAAATATTAAATGTCATATTTGTTTGTCATATATATTTTTTTAAAAGGCTTTAGAGTAACCAAAATATGGAAAACGGAAAGCAAGTACAAACGGCCTGTTTCGTTTATTTTGGACTCGGGTGTATCTGATCATATGTTAAATGATAAAAGTCTGTAAATTAAATGCACTGAGTTTAAGCAGCTAATTGAAATCGCAATTGCGAAATGCGAGGTATATATTTATGCAACTGGAATGATGCAAGTGCAGAATAATTGGCAAGCAAAGATCACCCTCGAGAATGTGCTTTACTGCGAGTATATTCCACAGAATTAACTCTCTGTAAAAAAAATTGCAAGATGCTGGAATGGAAATTGTATTTTCGTCAAGTGGTGTAAAGGGCAAACAGTATTTGATCGTATGTGCTCTTTTAATAAGAATAATGTTAGTATGTATCGATTGTGGCATGAACGACTGGGACACACTAACAAAGGAAAAAATGGAATTAAAACAAAATTATATGTTTGAAGATATTAATTTATTACATAATATTAAATTTGATTGTGAGGTATGTGATGCTTGTACCATTTTCAAAAATCAAAAAACGTTTGTGGTCCAATTACACGCCCAGCAATTGATGGGAAAAATTATTATGTTATTTTTGTTGATCAATTCACACATTACAGTGTGACTTAACGTAAAAGTCGTGAATCTGTATATAAAGGGGTCGACCCTCGAAGTGTTACTACCTTCACGCTGCTGTAGCAATAAAACGACCAACGACAGCGCGCTTCTTTTGCCAAGCGTCAGTCTGCTATGTTGATTACAAGCCTACGGAAGCATATCGTTTTACGTCGCAGTTAAAGAAAAGTTATTTAAATGGAATTCAAACCCAACAGTGGTATTTGCTTTGTATTTGGATCGAAAATCGCAACCAGCCATTGTTAATGAGCTAAGTCATTTACGAGTGAACAAAATGTTTGTGTATCGAAAGATTAGACGTTACAACGATACTGGTAGCACCAAAAAAACGCCATGAAGGTGGACATCCAAAAACAGCAAAAACAACGGCAGAAATGGTTAGAAGGGTGAAGATCAGAATTTAACATAATCCACGACAAAGCGCAGTTTAATTGGCGAAGAAATGCAATGTGTCTGTTCTTAGCATAGGACGCATATTAAAAAATTAGCTACGATTAAAATCCTACAAAATACAAAAAGTGCAAGATTTAACACCTGCACAAAAGGCAGTTCGCCTAGCAAAAGCAAAGGTGTTAAAACACTTGCACGTTAATGGCGAGCTTGAAAATGTGTTTGGGTCGTGGTAACTGACACAGGATGCTCACCAGTCGTTTTAATTGCAAATCTATCGTGAAAAGCTTTTAAACCATGATTTGTTACATTGGGCACGTAAGAAATTCGGTAGAAACCATTGATTGTTTTAAAATAGTTTATGTGATGATGTAGTTACGTGCTCGCCGGCGCCAGTCGCTAGTATGCCGGAGCTTCTTCAGGTCATCATAGATCTGATCTTACCATCTTAAGCTCAGACGTCCTCTCTGACGACGTCCACCAATCAAGTTCAGGTTTCCGTCATAAACCTTAAGTGCTGGATCCGGATGAGGTAACCAGACCAGTGCAGTCGCTGAAATTTAATGTGCTGGACTTAGTCAACCTCATCATACAGTTCATAAAGCCTGTGGTTCATACGGGTCCTAAACTCGATGCCAACTCTAAGGGGACCAAAAATCCTATGAAGAATTTTTCTCTCGAACACTCCTAAAGACGCTGTATACGTTAATGTCAGGGTATATACTTCTGAGCCATATAGCATTACCGGCATTATCAGTGTCTTATAGATTTTTATCTTCATACTTCGAGGGAGGGCTCTACTTCTAATTTGCTTGCTGAGCTCAAAAAGGCAGCGATTAGCAAGCGTGATTCTTCGTCAGATCTCTCGGCTGACGTTGTTGTCGCTGGTAATTTCTGTTGCCAAATAGACGAAGTTTTCTACAACATTAAAGTTCTCCACACTCACAGACCGTCAAGACGCGCTGATGGTCTGCGAGTGAACACCATGTACTTCGTCTTGTCCTCGTTCACCGCTACGCACATGAGACGTGATTATTTCTCAATCTTCGAGAAAGTCCTGCTAACTCACCGTTCGTTAGCTTCTATGATATCTATATTTGCGAGCAGCATCACTTCCTTATAGAAGATCGTGCCCGACCGTTCTACGTATGGACAGTGGCGAAGGATGTACTCCATCGAAGAGACTGAAAAAGTTGCACGATGAAGCATCACCCTACCTGAAACCTCTCTTGGTATCAAAGGGTTCGGGTGTGTGATAGCGTCATCAAGCAAAGACGAACGACCTTTGCTGGGATACCAAGTTCAGATAGGGCGTTGAAGAACTTCGTTTTATCGGCGTATTGAAAGCGGCCTTATAATCTCACTCTGCACTCAGTTGGCGTAAAAAGTGAAAATTTGTTCACTGGTCGACCTCTTTGGTCTGAAGTCACACTGATACTGATCTATCAGTGCATTCGCGTATGGCTTCAGCCGTTTACACAGTACTCGGGGCAGAATTTTGTATCCTATTGAAAAGAGACTTATTCCCCGGTAGTTCGCGCAGACAGCGGTGTCTCCTTTCTTCAAGATAGGACAAACACTGAGATTCCAATTGTTGAGCATGCATTCATCGGATCATATTTTGCATAAGAGTTGGTGCATACGCCTTACCAACTCTTCGCCACCGGTCTTGAATAACTCAGTTGGCAGCTCATCGGAGCCTGCCGCCTTGTTATTATTCAGCTTTTTAATTACTGAGTCGACCTCGTTGTAATATGGTGGCTCTACAAGAGAGCCATCATCAATTGGAAATGTTTCTCTATCGGCGGTATTGTTCTCTTCATCCCCAACAAGTAGGTTAGAGAAGTGACTTCTCCATAGTCTCAATGATTCCTGTGAATCTGTAGCCAGAGTTCCAGTATTGTCCCTGCAGAAAGAAACTCCGGGCTTAAAACTTTCGGCCTGACGCTTGAGCTTTTGATAAGACTTAACACCTCAACATCCTCAAGCTCAAACTTTTCTTTTTCTCTTTTTTTGCATCTGAAAAAGCGTTTCTCCTCTCTAATTTTCTCACGATATCGCTCTATTACAGCTCGCGTTGCTACCGACTGCAAAGTTTGTTTGTAAGCGGCGTCTTCCTCTGCAATAGCTTGGCGATACTCGAGGTCTTACCAAGGGTTCGTTACAGGTCTGGTGTACCCAATGACCTCCTCGGCAGCCGTATCAATGGAGTGGGAGATATGTCTGCACTGCTCACCTATATCTTCAGATCTTTTGTGATTGCAGCTTACCGATTTCTAGCTTTCGTTGAGTGTTGGGAAGTGCGGAATGCACCATGCTGAGCCTGGTTCGTACCTTGGTTGCCAAAAGATAGTGGTCCAAGTCGAATTTGGGACCTCGTACCGATCCCACATCCAACGATGCGTGCCTTCCGTCGATCACTACATGATCAATTTGATTGCGTGTATTTTGATCGGTACTGCGCCAAGTAGCCTTGTGTATGTCTCGGTGTGGAAATCTGGTGCCAGTGATTACCATGTTCCGACCTGCGCCGAAATGGATTATCCTCTCTCCATTGCTAGATTTAGCGTCATGAAGGCTAAATTTTCCAACTGTTGGGCCAAAAATTTCTTCCTTCCCAATTTTGGCATTGAAATCACCACGAACGATTTTTACATCGTGATTGGGGCAACGCTCGTAGAGAAGTTCGTGACCCTAGTAAAATTCATCTCTGGTCGCATCGTCTGGGACTTCCGTCGGGGCGTATGCACAAATCAGGCTAATGTTGAGGTACTTAGCCTTAATACGTATCGCGGCCAGGCGCCCTTTTTTGAGCAGCCCTGTACTATCCATCGCATTTCCTGTATTGCGGTGATGTCAGCCTTGAATTTGTCGAGGACATCAACCAGCTGGATATCTGCACCAGCCCTGTGGAGGGACAGGACATTCCAGGTGCATATCCGTAAATCATGGACCTTATAACGTTTGCGGAGGTCGTCATTATTGGGGAATTGTATCCGAGGCTTCCTTTGTGTCTTTACTGGTACGTTTTTTTCCTAATTTAGGGGGTGGTTGTCTTCTCACAATTTGCTCACCACGGAGATTCCGTGGCTTACCCAGGGGATACGTCTCCTATCGAATGTTTGTGAGCTGCTTGAGCCGTTTGCAAAAGAATCGTAATTTGACCGCTCCCAAGCGAAAACGGCCAAAGAACTTTCCACTTCTGCAAGCGACCTCATCCCCCAGAGTTAAGCCCTATGGATTTTTTCACATTGTCCTTCTGGAGGCCAAAGAATCAACTAAAAAATGTGAGCCTGTCAACGCCTTAAAGATTGCTCTTCGCCGATAATAGGACAAAATACCATCTTATCACATTCGTGCAACGTGTAAAGTCTTCCCGGACAAACTCGATGCTATTATCCGCGCTAAAGGTGGCTACATCGAACAATAACATATTTTTCTTAAAATATGAAATGTTTTTACGATATACTGAAGTTATTAAATAAAAAAAATTTAAATTGACAAAATTACAGCAATTTTCATTGGTAATACTTCGAGTGCCGACGCCTGCATATAATGGCAAAGAGTATTTGTCCAATGAAAAGCGAGAATATTGTATCGAAGTGGGCTCTAGTTACCATTTAACAATTCAGCGTACTCCACAGTTAAATTGAGTGTCTGAGCGTACAATTAGGACCATTGCTGAAAAAGTTCGTGCTATGGTAAATGGAGCTAAACTGGAAAAAACAATTTTGGAGTGAAGCTGTATTAACGGTTACATACCTTATAAACAAAAATATGTGATAAAAAGGTAACTCCATTTGAAATGTTTTATAATAGGAAGCCAAATTTAAAATGCTTGAAAGTATTTGGCTCAACAGTATATACGATATGGAAAACAAAGTTTGGAACAAGAAAACGACTCCCAGAATGAAAATATGGGAAGTATTCACTGTAATGTCCCGAATGAAAGTACGGATGGTATTGACTTCCAGAATGAGAGTAAGGAAGAAGTAAAGTGTGAAGTCCAAAATGATAGCACTATACAAAATCTCCTCAATCAGAGTAAGGAAGAAGAGCAGCCTTGTTTCCCGAATGAGAATTCGGAAGAAAATCTTACAATTAGACGAAGTGATAGATTCCTAGTCTGCTACCCTTCCCTGACCAGAGTCTAACTTCGATAATCAACTTATTGCACAATGCGTTTATTATCCTGTATTCATGAATTGTATGTAATTACATTAGTTTACAAAAATGGCCTTAACTTAATACTCACTAGTTTGCGCTCGTACTCTGGCCGCAGTTTGGGCTTCTTTTTAGTCACTTAAATATACTTTTCTGTTCAATTTAGAGATAAACATTGTGCGGTATTTGTCATCCATTCTGAGGAATGTAATGTTATAGCCCTTGGCTCTATCCACGATAAAACCAAGGGCTATAACGTTACATGCTTTGCCCAAACCTCTTTTTTATAAAATGGCAACTCAGATATTAGTTCGTCCAGTAATGTTGTGTAAGACAGCCCATGCCGAGTAGCATCTGTGTTTAATAAGGCCACTTTATTCCTGATCAATATTTCGTTCTTCAATCGAATGTAGTACTCTTATTTGGCTGAGCTGGTCGCGCACTAACAGTTCGGAACATTCATACATCTATTCTAATGTTTTAATCAATTCACCTACGTTTTTTGGATCAATTAAGAGACAACGCACTGTTTCCTTTGTGGCGCCCTCTAGGTTTTGTTGAAGTCTAAATAGATTCTGCAAGTCGGTGTATCCGAATGTTTCGATCGACCTCTTATAGGAGGCCATTGGTCTGGTTCTCCCGCGAATCTTGGTAAAGGATGCAGAGTCGTAATCGTCTGCTGAACTGTCATCGGTACAGATCCAGGATTGCCCGTTGAATAAATCGTTGACGACGGCGGTCGTCATTTGCATCTGCCCATGGGCGAACGTAGCACGCTTCAGTGTGTTCAACCCCTTTTTTTCAATTTTAGTTTCTTTTTTCTTGGCGCGTCAGCAAACGCGTCCATATCGTTTTCCCCCTTTTTTCTTCTTTTTAGTGTTGATAAATGCCACTTCGGTCGAGCGCAACCAGTGTTTCAAAATTGCTTAAACTTTTATTCATAACACTAAATTTTTAATTTGAATTTCAATTTGTCAGCCGTTGACATATGCTCGGCGACAACTATATTTCCAAAACTTTTTTTGTGATATACAGATTATAATAGGAACATGCAACTAATATTATAAATGAAGATAAGATAAGATGATGAAGAGGATCCAGGTATAGTAAAGTGCTCACGCACAGCAACGAGAGGTTGGTCTATTGTGCAGCCTTTGTGACCTTATAGGTCCTTAATTTGTGTTACGAATTTCACGAGGTTTTTTGGGGAATGTTCCCGTTATCAATTTTATTTGGACTTTAGGTAGAACAGAGAGCCTAATTAGCGCAATTGTGTGGTACGTGCCTATTATATGGTCCATCGTTTCTCCTTCCTCGCAGCAGTATGTGCCTTGATCAGTGGGTGCTAGAGTAATTTTGAGTAGGTGGTAGCTATTTTGGCGTGGCCTGTAGTAACCCACACAGGGTTCTAAGGTCACGTTTTCTCATGGCTATGGCTTCTTCTCCTTTTTTTTTGTAAAAATTCAGTAATTTTTTTTATGGTTTTAGACCATTGAACTTTGAGAAGTATGCATCAGTGGCTTTGTTGAGACAGTTTGTTATAACCTGGTTATGGTCTTGCTTGGACAAACCGTAGAGAGGGCCTGGATTCACAAAAGGGATTGTGGCACCTTTCTTAGCTTGTTCATCAGCTTCCTCGTTAACTGCTAATCCTCTGTGTCCTGGTATCCATATAAGGCGAACCCTATTTTAATTTGCCCGGATGTTGAGGTTCTCATAACATTCGAGCGTGGATTTGTTTCTAAATTCATAGTCTTTTAGGGCTTTTAAGACGGGTTGGACAAATCATTTGTTTATATACCCATGGGGTTTAGATCCCATTATTTGCTAAGGGTTTGTCTTATTCCCCATAGGGTCGTAGTCGCCTTTAATATTATATGCTGCTATTGCAGGTGAGTCGTTTATCTAGCTTGACACCTATTATCAACGCCTCATCCTGGATTTGTTTATATATATTGGAGGTAGTGTTAATTTATATTTCCTTGTGAGAGGAACAAGGTTTTTGTCGGGTTGATGCTTAATCCCTCTTTTGCGTACCAATCCCATGTTATATTTATTCCATTCAGCATCTGGTCACTTATAGTATTAAAGTGCCTCCCATTTATGATTGTGATGTCAGAAGCATAGCCGATTACGTTGTACACATTATTCTTGAGGAGTACTAGCAAGTCATCCACGATTATTGACCATAAGAGAGGTGCTACGTCACCCCACTGCAGCCCTTGTCAGTATTGACTGTTATATATTCACTGCCAAGATTGGCAGTGATATTGCGGTCTTTGAGCATAGTATATATCCAATTGGTTATTATACTATCTGCACCAATTCTAGTTAGAGCAGAATCGATTAATTAATTAATTAATGCAAAGCTCAAAGCCATTCTCAAAAGCTCCTGAAATGTTCAAAAAGGCACAGAGGCCAATTATTTTTGACTCCACCGCCTCTTTATTTCGCCTTACAACTTTGTGTATTGCTAACAGAAAATTTGTAAAGTAAGAGTCAATGAGCTTCTTAGCGTCTTTAGCAGGAAAGAAGAGAGACTTGGGTCTTTATTACCTCTCTCGTCCACCTCCCGTTTGGCAGAAGAATGATAGACGCCTCCTTTCATTTAGTGAGAAAAGAGCTTAGCTCCTCTTTTTAAACACAATCACAAGGCGTCTTATTAACGTTGGAGTTTCATTTTGAAGAGGGGTTGGAAAAATACCGTCGGGCCCTGGTGATTTAAAAGGTTGGAATCTGTTGAACTGCCTGTGAATTTGTTTAACGATATCCCGGAAAATGAGTTCTTAGAAGAAACTTTAGTGTTTCTGGGAATGACTTGGTCAAACTTCCAGTTGGCAGCTTCATCGTTCCTACACGATCTGTCTCTGGGAAAGAACTAATGTCCTCCAGGATCGACTTTTTAATTTGCGCAGTTCCTTGTTTTATGATGTTAGGACCCTCTTCCGTAGATCCCATGATTTGTCCCGCTGTGCTTTGTTAAAGGCTACTCTGGCTGTTTTCTTAAAATTGCCAGTGATTTGTTCCACCAGAGAACTTTTTTATTTGCGATATTTTGTCTCCTTTTTTACATCTGATGAGATCAGAAACACCTCGTCTATGGATATTCTCCGTTTCATTGAAGAGACGGAAAAGATCCTAGATAAATTAATTTAACCATATCCGGGCTAGGGTACAAACTTTATGTACACTTTATGTCGCAGTGCCCGTATCCGTTAGGATGGCCCCCAAACGTTCTAGCTCTGAACGCTCTAGTATCTGAACGGCTCCATAAGGTGTTGTGAGCGTTCACATCACACCCTATAAGAAGTGGTTTGTTTTTTGACCGGCAGTAGTCTACCAGGCATTTTACCTTTACGATGGGAGCATCTGACTAGCCGCCTGGAAATTAGCCGGATTAGACCTCTCTTTGTACCTCGTTTTGATTTAGTTCCACTAGTAAGACTACAGTGTCTTTATTTGAGTAATCTGAAAGAAAAAGATAGTTAATATCTTTTCTTATCAGGATTGCGGCTCTTGGTGTCTCCGCCGCAGAGTCATAGATAAACTTACTGTCTTTTGTGTTTAGTCCGCAGATCTTACCGGATCTAATCCAGTGTTCCAGATGGAGCCCTATGTCGGGGATACCCCGAAAATCTTATGCACAGCTCCGCCGAGGCAGCCTTAGCATGATGTTGTTTTGTTTGGAGGCTTTAATTTTGCATGCAGCTCTCCGCAGCCCTTCCGTCCACAGGTTGGTCCGTTTCTGGGGCTTGATGAACTACCCAATATCACCCCAGAAAGCTAGCTATAGAGCCATAAATTGGCGTACTAAATTATTGGCTTAATAAAAAGCATGCCTTTTACCAGCAGCCAACCCTAAAGCATTTAAAAGCCAATTTCGTAAATTGTAACCTTAATTTAAATGAACAAGCAAAGATGCCACTGTAGTTCTCTATGCCATTAATATTAGTAGTCCTCTACGAGTACACTGCTATATCCAACCCGATACTCGTTTATGTGGTCGTATTATGGTGGTCAAATAAGTAAGATACAATGAAGTACAATTGATGGGAAAACAATTGGTAACTGTTACAGTTTAAATAATAAAATAGGCTAAGTGCTCGTCCATCGGCTTATAATGACCAATTCATACCCATACAACAGATAAATAAATCTTTCAACAAATTATTTTTCTAAAGGGAAGCTTGGATCTGCAGGACCCCCAAATGCAATCAGCAGTATTACTGATGGTTTAAAACTATGTAATCAGTTTGCGGCGTGTCTATTCTGTTTCACTAGATGTTTAATGTTTTACAGGCAGAGATCTTAGCTATAAAGGAAGCAGTTATGTGTGTAAGGACTATAAACTTCGAATCAAGACACATAAAATAACTTGTAAAAGTAATTCAAAGTCTAAAAAGCTACCGCAGATCTCTTAAAGAGGTGGCTGAGTAGTTTTACATTACTTTCATCTCGGTGCCAGTTCACAGGGACATTGAAGGGAACTCTTTAGCTGGCGAACTACGGTTCAGACCAATCCCGGTAAGGAATGTATTGATATTATGATTTAATGAAAGCTCTATATCAGCAAATATTTTAAATGTAAAGCGAACTCAAGATGGCAACACTCTAATTCATGCATGGCAAATAAAACATTCAGACCTTCTCTAACCACCGCTTACGCTGCCCCCATTCCCCTGCCCCCTTCGTTCTCATTAACATGTATACAACATTTCATCCCTCCATCTTAAATGGCATCCAGTGCGTCGCTGCCATTCCCAATGCCACTCCTACCTTTACCCGTGTTCCCTATGATCCCCTAACCGGCCTCCCATTCCCTTTAATTACCATCCTTCCCCTACCTCCCATTATAATTCACCTGCCCCCCTTCTACCCCTATCCCAACACTCCTCTTTCTCTCCCCCCATTTCCGTACCTCCCTTTCCTTTACCACCTCTTCTTAATGTCCCCCTTTTCCCAGCCCCCCTTTAATCAAATTAACATGTATAGAACATTTCATCTCTCTATCTCAAAAGGAACCCGGCGCGTGGTTGCCCTTTCCCCTATCTCTCCTTCCCCTTACCACTGCTTCCCCTGCCCCTACTTCACCATGCCTATTTCCCTACCACCTCTTCCCCCACCAACACGGCTCATATCACTTCTTCCCCTGCCACTTCCCCCCTAACTCCCTTCCTTTGACTCCAACTTCTCACTGCCCCCTTTCCCATGTCCTCCTCGATGCCATGTATATTCAATATCTTTTCAGATTCATGAAATCAATGCAATCAGCTTCGAAACCGCACATATTTTCCGTTACTGATATGTAAAGTTAACGCTATCCAAAATCAATTCCATGGAATCGTATGTTTTATCTGTATTAGTGCCAACGGCAATTGGCACAGGATTTTGGGTATTATCTGTACACTGTGATACTGCTTTCAAACTTTTTTTGAAGCGTTAATAAATAAACGACATTGTTCGGATTAGTAATCTGTATTCATATACTGCCAGGCAAAAGTACAGTAGTATTGAGATCATCATTGGGATACCGAAATCAATTTTCACGTGCAATTTTTTGGACCAATCGATTACATTGTTATTGCACGGTGTGAAAATATTATTTGGTGAACAGACAAATATGAACTAACTAAACAAACTAACAAATATGAATGAACTAACATAAACGTGGGTGGTGGATTTGTATAGTGGATATATGGATGGTCGCCCAACAAACATATACTAATGGGCGTGTCCGCCCACTTTTTGGGGTAGCAACTACACAAATGGCAAATACCTTAAATAAAGAAGTTTTTCATGCAAAAATACAAAATGGACGGTGAATTTGTATGAAAACTCTATTAATCTTGAGACCACAAGAAACTTAAATATCCATCTAAATAATTAATCTAAAAAAAATGAGTAGTTTTAAAGTTATTTGAACTTCTGAGATGGTTCGGGAATGGTCAGGCTGAGGTCACCAAGCGGGTAGCAGGTTGCGGAAGCGAGTGAGCTCTTTAGATGTCATCTATGAATAAGCGGAAAGCAATTTTTCGCAAATAAAAAGTCAGGGACAGCAAGCGGACCCACCGACAGACTTTGGGGTAACATCTGGAGGATCAAACCAGGCTAGGTTAAAAACACTGAAAGCTATCTGTATTGTTATAAAAATGTTTGTTATTTTTGGTCCAAAAATATAATAATAATACTAAAAAAAAACTAAAACAAAAAACTGTGGGGTCGACCAGACGCTTATGAGACCGTCTGCAACATTATGGTCTCACACACTTGCAACCCTTACAATATCCCGACCTAAACAAGTCGGGGTATCTGGTACATATACGCTAGTGCCCCTATGGCCGTTCATCCCGGTTTTACAATTCTTCCCTAATCTCACACTAGTAGAGTTATCCGACCCATGCCGAGAGTCAGACTGTCTACAGGCCCAGGTTTACCAATAATATTTCAGTCCGGAATTGCCTCCGGCAAATCGGGAGAATCAGGCATACAGAACTCATAAAATAAGGCGAAGGCGAGGACAGAAGTGCAAAACTCTGGACGAAGCCAAACCAATAATAAGCGGATACAGGCACCGAACGCATGGACTGCACGGAACGTCCATAAAAATAAAATCACATTTGAAAGTTTTTTTTGTGACAGTGATCTGAAAATAGTCAGCCTTGAAATGATCGGAGCATATTTAGGCTGGCTTCGATGTTCCTTTCGCACGACAAAGATATACCATTTGGTACCCTCAAGAAGCTGACATCACCGCAAAAAAGGCGATCCACATTACTGCCGGTGACGTAAATCCGCCCAAACTCAATGGGGAGGTACAGACATCAATAATCGATATGATATACGTATTGATTTTCTACTATGCACTAACCTTGAGTTCTTAAATAGAAGTAGTTACCCCAGTTTTACAATAAAAAAAAAAAAAAAATGAAGGCAGGTTCTGTATATAAAACGGTCACAGAAAGCATTGGCAATGGTATATCTCATTGTAGAGTATCTAACGGGAATACATCTCAGTTCTCAGATATGTACCAAGCCCAGAATGATAAGACATCACTACCGGAGGATCCTCCTACAGCATCGCAGAGCTGGACAGAATGGTAGAGAATCTCACTGCAACATTTTCTATGGCTTAAGAGAAAGCATGTCTGAAAATACAAGAAAAGACAAGGGAAAGAAAAAACCACCTTGATGTCCCCGCAAATAGACGCAAAAGTTACAGAAAGTTTTGTAATAAAGCTTAATATAGCCAACTCACACGAAAATTGGACCCAATGTAAAACAGAGCTAGGAACCTGTAAAAAATCGATAAAGCCAAAAGAGTCCCTTGGGAGAACTTCTGTAGTAATATTGAGCGTACATCTGGAGCATCTAGACTTAGGAAAATCGTATCAAAAACTGATAAACCCGTAGAGTACCGTATGTTCCAGGACCAGATTCCCAGGACCAGACGGTATATTTCCGACGCATCTCCAATGTGCTCTGGAAGCGTGCCTTAAATTAAACCACATACCTAATCGATGGACGGAAATATGTCCAAAATATTACGGACCCATAAATCTCTTATCCTTCCTCCTAAAATCGCTTGAAAGACTTCTAGATATCCAAATTACAAGTCAGGTTAGCCAACATATATAGTATCATACTCGCAACATGCATATTGCAAGGGAAAGTCAACAGAGACGGCCTTGCATACACTTGAAACACAAATAGAAAGCTCCCTGCATAAGAAGGAATATACACTAGTTACCTTTCTCGATATAGAGGGAGCTTTTAACAACGTCAATCCGGAAGCTATGACAGATCTGGTAGGCTTAAGTCAGCTGGTATGCTGCAGAGCTGTGAATATCGAACTGGGAGTGTCGACTGCAGGTATGTCAAAGGGGCAGCTCCCAAGGGAGAGTCCTACCCCCATTCCTATTGTCATCGCTTTAAAGCTTATGCTGATAGCGTAGTAGTAGTGGATCTTTAAGGATCTTTCTATCTGGACAGACTTTTCAGGCTTAGGAGTAAACCCCGCTAAGGATGATCTCAAACTATTTTTAAGAAGTTACAAGATACCCAACTTAATCCCACCCTAATTAAATGGAGTAAGTCTCACATTCTGAGTTGGCGTTAAATTCATGGGGGCAATACTGGATAGGAAGCTTCTGTAGAATAATAACTTAACAGAGTAAAAAAGCAATAGTAGCCCTCGTTGCTGCAAGAAAGCAATAAGCAAAATATGGGGTTTCTCGCCAGCAATTATAAACTGACTGTATACTGCCGTAGTGAGACCAGTATTCATGTAAGGCTTAATAGTATGGTGGCCAGCACTAGAAAAGGCATCAAGGAGAAGCAGCTTGAATAAAGCGCAGCAAAGTGCGCAATTGTGTATTAGTGGGGTGTTGCACACTACACAAACAGAAGCGCTAAACACGATATTACATCTCCTTCCACTCGACCTAATAGAAAGGGAAAATATCACAATAGCGGTCATCAGGCTTAGATAATGTATTTATTTGAAGAAAGTGAAAATGAGATTATTGGATCTCTATACGCTATACGGGAGGCAATGTTTTTCCTAGAATCGTCTATGATTAGAAGGAAACAAGACCACCACTACTCAGACAGCCAAGCATCTCTAAAAGTACTGGACTCCTGTCTCAATTGTCAAGAACCATAACTGACTGCCGTAAATCTCTTAATGAGACGTCTGAGCAGAACAGTATCCACCTCGTTTGGATGTCAGGGCACAGCAATATTGCGGGAAACTGTATAACAGATGAACATGCAAGCCCACTATGTGTGTGAAGCGATCATCCAATATATGGTGATCGCTTCACACACATACTAGTGGAAAAATTCCGCCCAGTTTTGAAGGTAGCCTATATACAAACCCGACACCCATAATTATGTTTTACAAGCTGTTTTTAAATTTCGTGTGAGCTTCGGTTCAACAGAAGTTAACGTTTTTTCATGTTTGTTATAATTTTACTGTTTTTCAGTTCGTATAGGTGTCTGTAAGTTGACCTTGGACACGCGTGTGGTATTGATGACTGGCCGCGAACTAAATGCTCATATTTCATTCATAATACTTTGAGTTGAAGGCGTTTTCAGCGACACCCCAGCTGGTCGCCTTTTTCAACTCTGTAACTGCAGCGCACAGTCATATATGGCCTAATGCAAGGTCAAGCCTCAGTTATCGTTAATCGTATGTTGTATAAAGTTAATTTTTTACTAAAAAAATATTATTATTATTAAACAATGGCTATTATTTATGTACTAATTATTAATTATTTATATTAAATTAAAATAAGTAACTTAATTATTTATATTTAATTATTTATACTTAACTAGTTATATTTAATTCCTTATATATAACTATTTTATTTATAAATGGCTAATGACAGTTTGTTATCTTCTTCTTCATCGTCTTCTTCTTGCGGTCGCTCGAGAATGTTTAAGTTATTATCATCATCCTCGTTCGTCTCCAAACCATCCAAAATTTCGGGATCATATGCACTTTCTTCATCGAGATTATTTAGATTTGATGAAGCGTTAAGTCAAGCTCCATAGCATTGGCTACAAGCTAAAGAACATTGTAATCCCGATTTCCTGCATCCGCAACGGGAACCACAACCATTTTTGCAGTTGCAAAGTATTGCGCTGAGCAGTTCAGCTGGTGCTGGGGGTAATAATGTTCTTATCGGTTCCAAGAGTTCATTTTGCAGCATCCAGCCCCATTCTTGAGGTTCTAAATCGTTCCCTAACCACGTTTGAATCTGGTAGTAGACACGATTGATATGTTGATGAGCCGCTACACTTTGTTGGTGGAAGTGTTGATAATTGTACAAGTTTATTTAGTTTTGTTAATTTGACGAATTGCGTGTAACGGAAATGATCAATATTGTCCTCAGATTTTGGAGCATTATATATAGAAATACCTTCTGAAAGTGACTTATCTACACTTTATTAATTATATATATATAATATTATAAAGAGGTAAAGTTTGTGAGTTTGTGACGTTGCAGGGGGTAAAAAATTCTTTTACCAATAGAAAGCCACGTTATTTGTGAATAACATAGGCTATAATATATGACGATATACACATTAAATTAACGCGATTTTAGTATTTATTTCATTTTTATTTTATTAAATTATTTAAATTGGTAGGCATTTGATTATTTGTTAACAGAGATATTTTTTACTTACGACTTACGTCTTTTTGTTTCCATAAAAATTTCTGAAAAAATAACGTCAGTAAGCCTAAAAGAAAATCACAACTATCTACACATAGATCCCAGACAAGAGCGGCTATAGTACGCCGAATGGGAAAGACTTCCAGATCGCAAGCGCGTGCTGGAGAGTCTAGCAACGAACATTCGCAGCGGCTTGCCATCCAAAGAGCAGTTACCTCAGCAAGACGTGCTAGGGAGACTAGCACCGAAAGGACTCAGCGACTGGCTAACCATAGGCAGAATATGTCGGAAATACGTGATATAGTGTCTAGCACCGATCTTTCGCAGCGGCTTGACAGCCAAAGAGCAATTACCTCAGCAAGACGTGCTAGGTACACTAGCACCGAAAGGTCTCAGCGACTGGCTAACCAACCATAGGCAGAATATGTCGGAAATACGTGATAGGGAGTCTAGCACCGAACTTTCGCAGAGGCGACTTTGAATATCTTAAGATCGCGTCACGATATTATGAGACTTTTGAGACAACATATAGAACGCCAAAACAGCTTATTGTCTCTCATTCCGATGTTGACCCCTATTTTTGGCTAAGATGACTGGGCTATAATTGCAATAATGAGCAGATATGCAATTAACTAACGCATAGTAATAAAAGAATTTTTGTTGGTTCTTATCCATCTTTCCCTTTCTTGTTTTCAAAATTAATTTGATTCCTCTTTTTTTTAAATTTTACCAACACTACGAAGCCACGCTTTCAACTAATGCTCGCCAATATGTTGAAAGTGTGCCCACAATAATTTCAACAAAGATAGAGTACTTCTTCTCTATTCTGCCAACCGAAAACAAAGCAACAAACGTTATAGTACATACAAAGTTGCAAATAAGAAGAAAATTAAATCAAATTTAATTTTTTATTGTGTGTTTATAGAGGCGCCAAAACATATAACACTTTTCCGTCTGTTGTTTACTCCAATGACGTCACTAACTTTGATTTTTTAGCAAATTGAGAGAGTTGAGAAAGCTCAGCTCAGGTCTTTGTGATTGGCCGATAGCGTTTATACGTACCTTAGACGCAATATTTAAAAAAAATTAAATTGGTCCAAACACAACCTCCAAAAAAAAAAAAAATCAACATATGTTGGGGTTAAAAATGGTGTGAATGTTTTACACATGCCTATAGATGCTCATAGTTAGAAGAATTGACAGAAACTTTATGATACACCTAATATTTCGCCACGAAGATAGAAAGCCTGGATTTTCACATATGTATAACCACTAAGTAGAGAATGTATAATGGTTATATGGTTAGTGGTATAACGCTCCCAACTGTTTTTGGTCGATAAACAGGACAAATTAGCCAACTATTGTCATTTTATAGGTTTTCAAATTAAAAACGCAGGATAATACGCAGCACAGTTATTGAATACGATTGTTTTTTGCTTCTTCGCTTTGAACTTGAGTTTGAAACCTTTTTTTTTTTGTTTTGCTTCTTCGGTTTGAAAAATTTGAATTTCATACATTGATGCCCAATCACAGGTTCTTAAACGAAAACACAGGATTTTGGGTTTTTTACCATCAGAACAAAGGATTGTCCTGCGAAAAACAGGACAAATAGGAGCGTTACATATGTAAATAATTTAAAAAAAAACCAATACAAAAAAAGAATATTTAATTTTTTCATTTAAAATCACTATAATTAAATTAACAATATTAAAATCACAGTGAGATATTACTGCATGACGCTGAACTAAAAATAAAATTTTGAGCCTCAAGAATGTGCATTTCGGTGAGGCAGATAGCAACCAGCAATAAAATGTAACCACTATATCGAATCGCTTTTAAAAAATCCCACAATTTGTCGCAGAATATGCTTAACAAAACGCAATGAAGAAGTGCATGAACATTAACAACGCGCCACAGCCATGCTATGCAGAAAAACCAAGCCGACTTAAAGATTATGTTTTGACACTGAAACTGAGAGCTGGTGACGAGGTTCCTTTCCAGCATGTTTTGATAAACAGCTATATATCTATTCCACGCTGTCGAACTCAATAGCAGTTGACCGGTGAAGCTGATCACGTTTTTCACAACCTTTCGCGTTGTTGCTTTCATCTTTGGTATCATAGTAGTATCCGACGACGTTTTGCTCTCACTCATCGGCAATATAGTATAACCTCTTCGCGGCGGATTGTTCTTTAGATAGAAAAATATTCCTAGTAATAAAGCAATGCATCCTAGTCCATCACAAATGCCATCAATGTAGTAACCAGATGTTCCGATTTCTGAACGTTCCCCACGAATATTTTTCTTAACACGTGCCACGTGACCGTCTAAGTCGTCCAGAAAAGTGCGGATTTGAAATAGTAATACTCCCAATCGTCTATAACCAAGACTATCGGATGACACTAGTTTACCAGCAATGCACGCAACACCGACGTGGAAAAAAGAAATCATATTGGCCGTTATAAATTTGGACCGCGAAATACCAACGACATTGTCAAATATGGTAGCTAGTGGTGCAAACAAGTAATGATTAGTATGGTCAAGCAGTAAAGCTTTGACGGTAGCATGACATAATGGATTTATATCGCAAGATAGCCATGTATGTTCTTCGTAGGAGGGCTCATACTCCGATACAGAGGTGGGAAATTTTGAAGTACTTTCAATTGAAAGTACGAGATTCGATGACGGTGTTAAGGTTAACGTGGACGATAAAGATGAATGCAGCGAAGACGATGTATTTTTATGGTAGTTTCTCTCAACGGCATAGTTCTGTATTCGAAGGTATAATTCAACATCCATAAATATATAAAATATTATCAGCAAGAATAGAAGTGTTAGTAATAATTTACTAATTTGTGAACTTGGCCCAATCATTTCTATTTTTCGAGCTTTCCTGTTCTTTGTGAGGTAGATATAATATAGTAGTAAATTCTTTAACGATGAGAAGATTAAACTTTTTTTTTGCAATACCTGTAAATAAAGAAATAAAAAATAATTAAAAATCGGGTCTAAATAATAAGTAAATCGCTAGCTTTGGGTTGTTCCGAAGCTTGAATACTGTTCACACTTATAAAGAAATTAAGTCAATCTTTACTATCTCAAAACAATTTTTCTTTTAAAAACAAATTTTGGATAGATTGCTTTGAGAATAAAATTTGGAATACAATAAAATAAGTTAAAACATGGTTTGGAAAGGGAGCTACACCTTCTAGTGGTCACTTCACGGTAATTTTGAAAAATGTTTTTTGGCCCTGGCAGACCCGTTAAGAGAGGGTGCCCACTAGTAGATGTTTATGAAGCGACCATGTATAAGATGCCACAATATCGAATTTCAAGTTGATATTGACGTTTTTCATTCAAACTGAGCTGTGGGTTTGTATGGGACTACCACATATAGTGTGAAATGGTACTATCAGTTTGTCTGAAAGTTTGTAACGCATTATAATCTTGATCAGCTCGACGAGACTAGTCGATCTGGCCATGTCGGTTCGTCTGTATGTTGTTGCTAATTTTTTGGTCTCCAATTTTTATGCTATCCAGTTGAAAAGTGGCACATACACTTATTTTTATTCCAGTTTAATAGAGTATCAAGATTGACACGCCACGTTCTTTTTTGTGGTAGTCCCATACAAACCCACCGCCCACTTTTGATTTTTTAAGAAAAACTTTTTTATTGTAGTCAATATCAACTTAATAATTGACACGGTAGCTTCTAGTGGAAGGATGCCCACTTTTTGGGGTAGTCCCCATACAAACCTACATTCCACTTTTGTGTTTTGCATGAAAAACTTCTTTATTAAAATCAATATTGGGTTGAAATGCGACGGGATGGCTTTTTATGGACCCGATTAACCTACATAGACTAATAGGCGTGTCCCGCCCTCTTTTTGGGGTAGCCCCCCTACAAACCCATTTTTGTGTTCTTTATGAAAAAATCCTTTATTTAAACCAATATTAGCTTGAAATTTGATTTCGTGGCTTTTAATGGACAACAGCTTCATATACATATACAAATGAGCGTGTCCCGCCCACTTTTTGACATAGTTCCATACAAACCCACATCTCACTTTTATGCATTTGTATATCAATATCAACTAGAAATTCGATATGGCGACATTTTATAGATGGTCGCTTCATACACATCTACTAGTGGCAGTGTACCGCCCACTTTATGGGGTAGCCCTTATTTTAACCCACCCCACCGTGTGACTGATATTAGAGCGAAGTTGACGGGGTTCTTATTTCAAATTTGTTTTGAACGATTGCGGGAACCCCATAATAAGTAGAATTTTATCATAACACATTTTTGTACTTTCGAAAGAGTTGTACTAGTATTACTAGTTACATATAGACGGCTGCACAAAGATTTAATATATGTAATGAACATAGCAGATGATCAACTACGGTTATGGACATAGTATTATTTATTTCATCATCATTAGATTCGAACGAATCCAAGAGACAAAATCCTTTGCAAAGATTATTCCAAATTCCTAAAAATATTTTACAAAGTTGTTTGATTATGTCACTGTAGCAACTAATTTTTCTGCATCACGGTCAAACTCCTTGTGAATTTAATAGATTAGTTAAGATATTTTATCATTTTTGTGACTTTCATGATATCTCCGTCACGACAACGCCCAACACTGACGAAACACTTAGAAACCTCATGAAAAGAGTGGGCTGTTACCCCGAGAAAACGTTTTTTACGACTGTACCACGCATCAACAGTTGTACAGACATACCTATGTTGTCACAAAATTGCGCATATAATTTCGACAAAAGTTCACATTGCTGCAAATGTATGTTTTTTGTCATGGAGCGTCGAAAGTGTTTTGCACGCATAACTTATGTTCACAATACGCAGACTTGACCCAACATTTCTTGTAAATTCGTCACCAAAAAAATAAAACATACATATGCTCGTTATTATTAGATGATGTGGCAAGACTGGTTTAGCTCAATCCCCAGCAATGTGTCATGTTTCTTAAATTGCATGCAAAAATTCAGCAGCGTCAGCATAATCCGACTTCAAGATTACTTCACTCTCGGCAAAATACCTTAAATGGATTTTGGTTTGTTTTATTACAAGTTGCTACAAAGAGTTGCATATTAAACTCATTTCCAATTTATTTCAGCTTTTTCGTATCAAGGTTATTTTTTCAAATGATTTATTCAAATAAATCAAAATTCCACCAAAAAGCCAATTTTTTGAATCTACAAAAAATTTTTAAAAAACTTCACAGTAATTTGTTAGATGTGTGTGAAGAGTATTGATGCTTTGGTTTGGATTAGTTAAGTACTACATAAATTACGTTGGATTCATAAAGATAGAACCTGAAAATGATATAGAATGTAGAAGTACTATAAGTTTACATTTTATGAAGAGGCAGCTAGAGAGAATGGAGTCGCTTTAATCGCCGCTATGCTGTTGACGTATCGAGGAGATTGACAGCTAGTTTGTTTGGATGGTGGTTAAGTCTTAAAATTTATATTGTGCTGTGTATACATAGGGGTCCTTAATACTTTTTTACACCTCATATTGATAATGTCCACGAAATCAACAAATCAAAACATAGAGCGCTAGCCACTGCATTGCACGCATGATGAGTTCTTCAACTTAATGCATTTTTTTTGTTAAGCTTTAAATGTGTTTCAAGGGGGAAAAAAATAATGTTCACAAAATTAATTTCTGGACGCTTATAGAAAAATGAAATAGATATCTATAAAAATCCATTTCTGCAATTTCGGTCAACTCAGCGAGGAATAGGGTAAATGATTCAACCAATAAAAATAGACAGTTGAAAAGCGTTTCGAAGAATGTCAGAATGCTAGTAAATTACTGCTATTAAATGGTGCGTAAAGTGTAAAATATAAAAAAGTAAAATTTTTAAACCCCCACTTATTTTCATTTCAACATGATTTACAAAAATGAAAGATATATACTTTATTCCAAATCCGTTGAGATTTTACGGTTGAAAATTTACTGAATTATTTGATGAAGTGCCTCAAAATCAGATTTTCACCAATTAATTTAATATTTGTTAGAAATTTTTGAAAATTGCAGAATCGTTGTACTCGTCAAGAATAATATATCCCTTTTCAGACGAAAAACAGGCTGATCCGTCCGTAAGAAATACTGCTTAGTTAAGAAAAGGATTCCGGATTCATAAAAAATTTGAAACTGTATAGCAGCTAAATAGTTGCGGTGGTAACAGCTTTTTTTGGGCTGGTACAGCCACTTTGACTTATTTTGAAAATACATTTCTCCCTGCGCAGATCGGTCCGGGGCGTAAACATAGTCATTCTTGGGAACGGAAATAATGGCTGGTTGTTGTGGTTGTAAAAATATACCAGGAACAATATATATACTATTAATTGTATAACATGGTAAGATTGTGCAGAGTAATAAGATTTATAAAAAATAGACAAACCGAAACCTAAAACTAGGTGCCGATACCCAGAAACGAGAACCTCAATTGATCGCATTCACAGTCATAGGGCTTAAGTACAATATTGTCGCTGAGATAGATTATTGAGTCTTAAACTGCATCTTTGTGCAATTGAGGTGCGAAACGAATATTCTCATTTTGTAACTTCTGACGTCATCTGGAATTTCTAACAAAATGATAACAAATTTAACATCGTTTAAAAAAAAATTCTGAATTTTTTTATAAATACGAAGGACGTAGGAACATATCTATCTGACTTTAAACGATGTTCGATATATGTATACTGCCTCGCTCCGGGACAGAGTATAAAACCATATCAGTAAGCAATAAGCTTTTTTCGGCGCTGCAACATTTAGAAAACTACCTCGATGCGATATTACAACTGCGCCTCATGTAAAACAATGCGACTAAATATACATATATATGTACATATGTTAAATTACAAAAACATACATTTGCTAAATAAAAATTACTTTAATTGTTTCAAATGCAGTAAAAATGTGCAAAGAATCACTTTTTCTATTATCTCAAATTTCGTATATAAAGTCCATTAATGGTTAATATGTTTGGTTTTTAGGTAAATCGTAGCATTGACTTTGATCGGTCCAACACATAGTAATCATAATTATTTACGATATTTAATTTGTTTTTAACAATGTAATAACACTTATGAACTGCTTTATTAAATAACACAATATAATTATATTGTAGCATGGTCGCGTTTCCAACTAATAATTTGCAATTTCACATAAATAGTTACGAATGTAGTAAATAAATATGAAAATATTGCATTCTGCGGAGGACTCGTTGTGAACTAGTTGCTTTGACTTACTGCAATATAGATTTATAAATATCTTGTCTTAATCAACATTTTTTTGTTCGTCAAATAGAAAAAAAATATGTATATATGTATGTATATTTTAATTAATTTTTTCATACAAGAAAAAAAATCAACTGGTGGAACAATATTTACTAATTTTATCATTAGCAAAAGCTGCCACCCCGCTTGTTTAATGGTGTTGCCAGATATAATAGAACAGAAATATAATGAATTAAAAATTATATAAATATGTACATATGTATGTTCAAATATTAAAAAAGAGTAGAATTATATTTGATTATAAAATATGCGTTTTATGTTGAATTTATGTACATTTACATTTTATGTATAATGCATTTTACAATAAAACATTTTAACAATAAAGTTAGGTGGTAATCAACCACCTGGCAAGACTAGTACTTTTTTTTTCTTAAACTATAGGGCCATCAAAATTACCGAGCAGTGTTTCCCTATAAAATGCATCTAGCAGCTGAGCTAAGTTAAATAACAAATCGTAGCCTGTCAATTCTACTGAAACCGTAGACACAATGTTCCGTCTGTCACCAATTTTGAGAATAGATAAAATATGTACCACCATCGTTTATCGAACAGGCATTCATGCATTTAATCGTGGAATTAGCAGTGAAAAAATTAAAGTTCCATTGGATAGCAGACATGAAAGTGCCGGTGTGGCTGGATCCGAGGATGATTTATGTGGAAAACTTGCAGCAAGAGAGCCACTTGTAAAAAATTTCTTTATTGGAGTTGTAGACAGAGAACTGCTGGCATATCCGGAAGTGATATCGCGTGAAGACATGTCCAACCTGCAAGATCAAGTTTTACCTCTCAAAAAGTATATCGACAACGAGGCAAGAAGTTTTGAAGGAAAATGCGGTACTGAATCGATTCAAGAAACGATTATGGAAAACGTAAAACAATTGGGATTGTATGGGCTCAATGTACCCTTAGTTTACGATGGCAAAGGTTATGAATGGAGTGCGAGCTTGATTGCATCGGACCCGGAGACGAGGTGGCCCAGCTTGGCACTGTCGTTGTTGCCGCACAGAACTGTTATAGATTTTCTACGAGAAATGGGTACAGAAGAACAAAAGAAACGATATATGAGACGTTTGGCTCGAGGAGAGCTAGTTGCTACTGAATCCGTTTTGGAGTATGATACATCGGAAGAAGACTTTTTTAATACCAGGGCAGAGTATAGTCCAGAAACTGGCAATTGGTCACTAAATGGTGAAAAAGCATATGTTGTAACAGGGCCGCTGCCTCAAGGAGCACAACATTTGTTTTTAGTTGTAGCGCAAACGCAGCAGTCTAACGTAAACGGCGATAGTGGCCGTAGTTTAACGATATTTTTGGTTGAATCAAATCAAACAGGCGTAAAAATAGGTGATAGACACCAGACCTTTGGCTGCCAAGAAACTCACATGTGCAGAATTAAATTCGATCAAGTGCAGCTACGAGAAGATAATATTGTTGGAATGGCTCACGAGGGCAACAAGCACGCGGAGTTGTTAGTGCGCGCGGGACGATTGCGTTTTTCGCTTCTGGGGTTAGGAATCGCAAAAAGAATTATTAACTCAATAGCACAGTACAGCATTGAAAGCAAGCAATGCGGAAGTCAACTAAAGTATGTGTTTCTCTTTATTATTATTTTTTTTTAATCTACTAAAAAAATTCCAGAGATATGGAGATGATACGTGTCCATTTATCGAAGGCCATGTGCTCAACATATGCCATGGAAAGCATGATCTTTCTTACAGCGGGATTGCTTGATGAGTTTCACAGACAAGACGTGTCTGTAGAGACAGCCATAACTAAGGTAATTGAAATTGTGAACTGTTAAATTACATATGTAGGACCACTTAGAAGCTGGGAAACAATCCATCGTAAGAGATTTTTTATTATTCATAAATAGATTCCTAGATCAGATTATGTTCAAATCCTGGAACACATTCTTGACTAACTTCTAGTGTTCGGATTGAGCTATATTTTGGTTATTGTTACAATGGAACTATCATATTCGTTTCATGAACTCTCTCGCTCTATCTATTAAGTCGCTGATCTAGAATTATACACATACTTAATGGGATCTGCCATTCTTCCTTTTGAGTGTTGCACACGTTTGCTTAAACTTACTAAAACACGACCAATTTTTTGGTTTTTTTAATGAAACATTTGTTTCTTTAACTATCAACTTAAAACTTGGTACGTTGACTACGCATGTTTTGAATTCGTATGTAAAAATTTCAAAACAATTTTAGTTTTTAACTTTAACTTTTAACAATTTTAATTTTTTTTGTATAGTTATTTCCTTAAAAGTATATCAAAATGAGCACGCCTGTCATTCACAGAAACCAGGCAACTTTAGGTGTATATGAAAAATATTAAAGATCCGGTTTCACCGAAGGGATGTTTTCTTTTTTTCTAGTGGTATTGTATTAGTTAATGTGAACTTGAAATTCGATATGGCGGTATCTTACAAATATACATCACTTCATACACATCTACTAGCACTAAGTAGAGAATGACTCTTAAATTAAAAATCAAAAATAAATATAATTGCTTTTATTTCAATAAATATAAATATTGAATAAAGGTCCATTTGGTCTCCCAAGAATCATTCCATAATGATTTTTTAACTAAATATTGAATTATTATTATTATCATTATTTCCAGTCGCTGATGCTAATAATTAAATAAAAAGAAATGAAAACAAAATGCGCTTGCGGGTACCGACCAGCGCATGTAAAGAACTACTAACTATACAATATATTGTATGGTTAGTGGATAAACACTTGTACTTCACAATAGTGTTTATGAGTGTTGGTGAGATAGTGAAGTGATCAAATACGGTTCTGACCTGTACAATTTTCTTTCAAATTTTGTTGCGCATTTGTATTTATAATTTTCGTGATCAGCATGACATATCACGTCAATATATCTAAGTCCGTATGTCTGTCTGTGCGTTACTTTTCGCCGTAATCCCTCAATCTTTGAAATATTGTTTTAATAGTTGCTATGGAATTCTTATTGTAACCAGAAGTAACACATGTGCAAAAATCCACTAGAACGCATAGCTCCCATATAAAAAGTATTTATCTAGTTGTATCGAACATGTTTGAATTAAATCAATTAATAATCTATATATATATATATATATATATATATATATATATATATATATATATATATATATATATATATATATATATATATATATATATATATATATATATATATATATATATATATATATATATATATATATATATATATATATATATATATATATATATATATATATATATATATATATATATATATATATATATATATATATATATATATATATATATATATATATATATATATATATATATATATATATATATATAAATGGAAGTATGTATGTATGTATATTCCCTAGACTGTGGCAATATTCAGAATATTCCCGTGGGTAATCCTGTGAAGTTTCGTGGCGATTGGATAAACAACAATTTTTTTAGATTTTTCTAATGACTATATGGCTTTTAGCTGGCTCGAGGTCAATTTGCATTGTGAAATAATTTTTATATATATACATATTTCCTCAATGCGAAAGAAAGAATAATGAAAAAAATTTTGTTAACACAGAAAGAGTGATCGGCTTCCGATACACGTGTTTCTGGGTTTGCCAAACTCTTCATCAGTCGGACTTTTGCTTAATTGAAAAGCGCGTTGTGTATTATACGATTTTTCTGATTAAGAATGATAATGACACTGGAAAAGCGTAAACTTTCCCAGAATGTTCTGTTGCATTCATGCAAGTGCGGTCTCTTTCATTCTTCTGTGTTTTGTTATTATTGCCATTGCCTATTAGCGTTCCGCTAATAGAGAGAGTGCAAATGGGGGCGTTTGAATAGTTTTTGTTATTGATTGTAATACAAGGCGTCTCAATAGAAAGTTCACATTTAAAAAATAGATAAAAAAATAAGTAGTTTATTGAAAAAATGTTTATTACATATTAAAATACACATTTTGGGAATTTATTTCTTAAAAATGATTTTGTCCAAATGTAAACCGTTGCGTTCACGGCATTGATTTAATCGAGCACTAAAATTGCATATGACGGCTCGGCAGGTATTCTCCGTGATGGCTGCCATTTCGAGACGGATATTTCCTTTTTATTGTGCCAGGGAAGTCGGTTTGCTGCCGTAAACTTTAGATTTGACGTAACCCCACAGGAAAAAGTGAATAGGGGTTAAATCGGGACCTCGTGGAGGCCAATTTATGTCACCTCTCCTGGAGATCAATTTGCCTGGAAAAATTTCATGAACTCGTGGTAGAGACCTGTTGGACGTGTTTGAAGTTGATCCGTCCTGCTGGATTGGTTATAACCAGTAAAGATTTCCAGTTCAGGCACGAAGAAGTCGTCTAACATCTCCACATAACGCCCTGAATTCACTGTAACTGTGCGTCCCCTTTCATCTTCAAAAAAGTAAGGGTCGATAATTCCTCGCGCCGACATCGCAACTAATATGGTCACTTTAGGGGTTTCTGATGTTTGTGTTTTGGATTGGTTGCACTCCAGTAGCGCCATTTTGCTTGTTTACATGTCCATTAAGATGGAAATGAGCTTCATCCGAAAACAAGATGTTGGTAAACAGCATCCTAAGACTTTAATTCTTGCACCGACTGAATTTTAAAGGGGTGCAGCTTTAAATCTTTGTGTAAAATGTGGAACAATGATGGTCTATGCACTTTTAAAGAAACAGCACGCTTTCGAATCGAAAGGTCCGGATTGTCACGAACAGACTGAAGATCACTGTCTACGGTTTAGAACTTTCTCTAAGACCTTGGACGCCCGGATTTTGATTTTTCCAGCGTTGAACCAAACTTTTTCAAACTTTTCGACCCATTTTCCAATGAGTCAAGGGCTTGGCGCATCCTTTAAATGACGAACATGTCGAATACTGCAGCGACTAAATTCCCAAAAGCTAGGATACCGATTGACATAGCCCCGCGCCAATTCTCTTGAGACACCCAGTACAATCAACAGCGAATGTTTTCAAAATTAATTATTTATTTCTACATTTTTAATTAATTATTAAACGTACAGGGGTACAGCAAAAATATTTGTTTCATTTATTTGACAGTCACTTGTTCTTTTTTTGTCAGTGTTTCATTCGTAAATAAATAAAATTATTTCATTTGTTTTTCAATTCATTTGAATTCAAAAAAAATGCCACCAAAAAAGCATCCATTGGTAAAAAACCACAACATCAAAAAAGATGAGCGAAAAAAGAGCAGCTGAAAGTACCGATGAACTCGAATCACGTTTGCAAAATCTCCGCGAAAGAGCATCCTCATCTAGAGCCGCAGAAACGGAACAAGAACAGGAGTCGCGGCTTCAGAAATGCGCGAAAGGGCATCCACATCTAGAGCCGCAGAAACGGAATAAGAACAGGAGTCACGGCTTCAGCAAATGCGCGAAAGGGCGTCCCCATTGAATATACATGTTACTGGGGTCGAGTAAAGCATGGAAAGGGGGCAGGCAGAAGTTGGCGTCAAAGAAAGGTAGGTAGGGGGAAGAAGTGGTATGAGACGTGGTGGTTGGGAAGAGGTGGTAGGGGAATCGGTGGTTGGGAAAGGGGTATGGTGGTAGGAGAGGCAGGGGGAATGGCAGCAACGCGCTGGGTACCATTTAACAGAGAGGGATGTTAAATGGTATATATTGTATGTGTTAATGGGATCAATGTTGGCAGGGGAAAAGGGGTGGAAAAGTAAAGAGAGGTAGGGGAAGAGGAATTGGGAGCCTAAGGGGTGGTTGGAGAAAGGGTGGAAGGGCCAGGAGAAGAGGGGTGGGAGAATTGGAAGTCGAGTAAAAGGGCATGGGGTAGGTAGGGCTGAGGGAAGGAGAGGCAGCAACGCGCCGGGTACCAGATAGTGTTAAAATAATATTGTAATTGCTTTTAAATTGGTCAACTACATACATAAGGTGAATCCAATTAATAATTTTGATATTGTATAAATTTTACATTTGTGTCAGTAAATATTTGATGCATCGATACTTCAACTGTCTAGCGTGCTGCCCAACATTCCAGATGAACTGGGTTCAACCCCCGATCGATCATAAATGTATTAAATTTTAATTTAATTCATTCTATTAATTTCATGTCTGGGAGTGTTGGAGAGAATCTTCTTAGGATTTTTGGACCCCTTAACGTTGGCGTCGAGTTTAGGACCTGTATGAACCACGAGCCGTGTATGCAGTAAGCGAATGCACTAATTAAGATGATTTACTTCCCACCGTTGACGACAATTGGGACATAGTTAGATTGAGTGGTTGAAGTGGACTTTCATTTTATTTCTTTTGGAACGAGGAATGTGGCGTGCAACTACTTCTAAAAACTTTGGACTGGTAGCTATACAAATTATTGTAGCAAGAAAAGGAGAAAAAAAGTTGTATTTTCTACACTTTGGGAGATCTTGTAAGCAAAATATGCCTATTCATTCCCTATTGAATGATACCTT
This sequence comes from Leucophenga montana, assembly GCA_035044765.1. Lineage (NCBI taxonomy): Eukaryota > Metazoa > Arthropoda > Insecta > Diptera > Drosophilidae > Leucophenga > Leucophenga montana. Next base: position 2,377 of record JAWNNQ010000880.1, on the reverse strand, counting down.
GTTGGGGAAAATCGATTCAATAGTTTTTCAGAAATTCGAAGGTAAAAATATCACCGGTGTACAAGTTCTAAATCGTGATATTCACAACCAAAGTTAAATTTTTTTCTTGTTTTTATATTTAACTATGTCCGTTCGACCTTCGTATGTTTGAACAACGAGATCTTTCGCTATAAAAGATGGAACCTACAAACTTTGAAATTTAGATTTGTGTGGGCTATATGTCCTTAAAGTTCGCTGTTTTCAAGGTAACCCAGCCGAACAAAGGTTTTTTTCTTACTTTTTTTTTAGACTTGTTTTTTTGAATGAAACACTGACAAAAAAAGAAAAGGGGAAGGGGGAAGAAGTGGCAGGATAAAGGGAAGGCCGCGAACAACGTCGCGGGGACCTTCTAGTGAATTATAAATTTAAAAAAAAAATGTGTTTAAAGGACAAAAATTAATTATTAGAGTAAAAAAAAAATGTGTTTAAAGGACAAAAATTAATTATTAGAGTAGAAAATGCGGCAGCGTTTTTCGGTTTTTCGACTGCAGCATTCTTTCTTATTTTTTTACTAATTTTTATACCCTCTACCCATAGGGTAAAAAGGTATAAGTTTGTGCAAATGTATATTCATGATCAGTATCGAAAGACGATTCGATATAGACATTTCTGTCTATTTGAACGAATAGATCTCGAAGTCTATATATTTAAACTCTCCTTTTCCCACTTCAGATAACCAGTATTAAATGAACATGTTAACCCCACTTTAAAAGGATTCCCCCAGGCTAGTATGGGTACCATTTTTTTAGTTTTTATATGAACATTCTTTTTTCGCTTTGTTGTAATTTATACTAGAAACGTCAAATTTGGTGTAAATATACCGCATAGCTCCAGATCTGGTTTCTACAAGGGGTAGCCCCGTACAAACTTGGTCTCCATTTTAATATTTTTGTTGTTCATTAAGCTAGAAATTCCAAATTTGACATATATTATGTTAATCCTTACAATATATTCCATATATACCCATATCGGACCACTTTAACGGTTAGCTCCATTCAAACATGCCGGACATTTATGAGTTTATATATGTAATTTTTTTATTTTTTTGATCGATCTCGAAGTAAACTCCAAACATTTGTATTAGCAGAACGACCCTTGAGAAAGCCATGCTGAAAAGGAGAAATGATTGGAGCAAAAGTTGGTTTTGTAATTATTTTTTCGAACAATTTAGGGATCGCGGACAATTTTGCAATACCACGATAGTTACATATGTATATTCGATTTATCACCTTTTTATGCAATAGAATAATAAAGGAATCCTTCCAATAATCCGAAAAGAAATACAGGATATGTTAAATAGCTACGTAAGAGGTTGGCACAAAGTATCCGGACAAATTTTCAATACAGAATTCGGAATGTTATCAGGACCGGATGAAAAATTTAGATCGAGCAGCAGTTGCACTGTGTAAAAATCTATTAACGGAACAGGAATAAAGTTTGATTCTGGAATATTATACGTATAATTTGAGTTACATTCATCAGATGAACAATAATTTGAATTGAAAAAGAAAACAAATTGCTGATATCTTGATCATTATCAACAAGATTTTCGCCAAAGTTCATGCACGATGAAAATTAACAGGTATTACGTTTAATATAGTCGAAGCCGAAAAATGATTTTGCATCCAATTTAATATTAGACTGAATACAACTCAAATAGTTAGCGTAAGCAATCACTGCAAGAATAGGGTAAGTAGTCCGAAACCTTTCCCGAGATTTGGAATTTTTTTAAAAATCGGTTTTTTTATTCCTTCCTCGAAAATGTTCAGGTAATAATGATAAAGATCATCGTGTTAGATGTTTTAAAAAAAACTGACTACACAAAATTTAATCAGTTAGTCTTCAGTACCGATTGGTCAATTGTGGAGGGTTGCGCTGATGTTGAGGCGGTATTGAATACCTTCTATTCAGTTCTTCTATTTTATTCTATTATGTATTCCCAATATATTGACATTTGGATTCCTAACCTCATATGTCAAAATCCGTCAAGTCGTTTAGAGTACAGTAATATTAACAAGAAAAACATTAACTTAGGTTGAAGCGAAGCTCTAATACCATTCACACGGAAGGATGTGTTTATATATGAGCTACCAAAAAAAATGGGCTGTACACGACCACTAGTAGATGTGTACGAAGCGACTATCTACAAGATGCCACAATATCGAATTTAAGTTGATATTGGCGTTTTCATCGTACAAATGCATAAAAGTGAGCTGTGTGCTTGTATGGGACTACCCCAAAAAGTGGGCGGGTACCACCCATTAATGTATATGTAAAGCGTCTGTCCATTAGAAGCTACCATATCAATTATTAAGTTGATACTGACTACAATAAAAAA
>JAWNNQ010000879.1:0-32230 GCA_035044765.1 Leucophenga montana | reverse complement strand
GTTTTGTTTTTGAATATACTGTAATATATTATCTCTTGAATCGTTACTTTGAACAGATGAATTTTTTTCTTTTGAAATATTACCGAAAAACCCACCTCAGAGAAAGCAATGAGATTGCAAATTAAATCTAAGAGCGTCTTTATTTATTTCTTTTCCTTCCTTTAATTTTCTATGTCTTGAACTACAGAATATAGCTATTGCAGTCTCATCATTATATTGACTTTGACAAGTTCGATGAATAAAGGCTGATTTCAAAGTCTCAATTTTTTTTGTATTTATTGTCGATTCTTTTCTTGCAATGGGTAAAACGGAACCCTATTACTAAGACTCCGCCGTCAGTCCATTTGTCTGTTCGCAAGTCACCAGGCTGTATCTCATGAACCGTGATAGTTCGATATTTGAAATTTTCACAGATGATGTATTTCTGTTGCCGCTATAGCAACAAATACTAAAAAACAGAGTAAAATAAATATTTAAGGGGGCTCTAATACAAAAAACGTGATCTTTTAGCGGATATTTCGCTTACTCTCTCTCTCTCGCTCTCTCTCGCAAATACCAATCAAGGTCTGTATGTGCGAGAGTGATAAATGCAATGCTGCATATTTATAGGAGCCTTATGTACTTAGTGTCTACTTTTAGGCTTGAAGTAATGTCAAATATTATTCGACGCTTAAACCTATGTTTATTGCATACATGCACCTTTCTTATGCTATACTAAAACCTAGCTGAGTCAAATGACGAAAAATTAAACGCTGAATTTGAGAAATGTGGAAAAAGTTAAAATAGTAAACCGGCCAAGCGCGAGTCGGACTCGCGCACGAAGGGTTCCGTACCGTTATCTATAAAAAAAATCATGTCTGTTGCATGGGAGCCCCACTTAAATATTTATTTTTATAGATAATGGTATGGAACCCTTCGTGTGCGAGTCCGACTTGCACTTGGCCGGTTTTTTTTTATTTCTTACACTTGCTTATCATCTGCCTTATTGCAGATTATACAAACAGATTCATCCATACTGATAATCTGAAAAGACAAAATCAAATTAATAATGCCTTTACAGTTTTATCATGAGTAGGACTAAATTTGTTTGTGCAAAATAAACGAAATTATTATTGAAGTGAAACTTCTTTTGGGACGGTGTGAATTGAGATAAAACGCGTTTCTATATAGTTTCCCTATCCTTCGTCTCCTCTTTGTGCTATGGTTCGTGCGTCCCCACAATAACGTACAAACTAACGGCACACACCACAGCAAATAGGCAAAGGGAAGGGAGTGCAACAAACGAAAGAAGGGCTCGCTTTGCTGTTTGTTTTTTTTTTTTATTTTTATTTTTTTTATAAATTTTTTTGTTTATCAATGTCACATGGAATCTTACGTTTTTTGAGTAATTAGACTGCTAAATAGCTAAAAAAATTTACATAATGATTAAAAAAAAATTTTCGGATTAGGGTTTTTCTCGTTTCTTTGCATTTTCTGAGAACATTTACCATAGTAATGTATATTTCTTTTTTACACCATCAGAAAGTAGAGATTTCAACGAACAAAAAGCCTATCGACTCTTTAAAAAAAAGATATTTTGACGGAACAATTTTCGATTGAAAATTAGGGTGATTTTCCGATATTAAGTCAAAATAAGGTGAAAAAATAAATATTTTAAATCAAAAAAATTACAGTGTGTTTGGGACATAATAAGGTAAGTTTTCACCAAATTTTGTGAAAAAAAAATTTTTTTTTTGTAAAAGATAAAAATAAAAAACCGAAACCTTGGTTATTTGAATTTTTGACATAAATTTTGAGGTTATATGAAATGGTGTATATACAAACTTTTCCAATCAACTTTGCCATTCAACTTTTTCCATAGGACTTGAAGTATTGCCGGAAATCGAGATAAACAGTTTTTTACCCTTAAAAACTCACCCTCCCCCTTCCCGACCTCAGATCGCCCATAAATTATTTTTCCTTTCATTTTTGTTATATTTTCTAATGGGTTTCATCCTACTATGATTTTGTTTTTCACTTTTTTCCATTTTCAAAAGCTTTAGCCTGGTCTACAAATGCATTAAACCGTTTGAAAATTTGTCTTGAAGAATTGGAAAAGTATCGACATGAATTCGAAAATTTAAAAAAGGAAGCAATTAATGTAGCAGAAGAATTGTACATCAACCCTGAATTTTTTCAAACTTGTCAGTGGAAGGTGAAACGCCATTTTCACGATCTTTGCGAAGATGAGCGTCTCCAAGATCTGGAAAGTTTGTTCGAAGTGTACATATTTTATCGAGAATTATCATTATTAGTAAACTGAAATCGCGTTTCCTTCCAATGAATGCCACTTTCCAGCCACTTTGCAAAATTTAAATGATACTTAACTATTAAAAAAAGCTCTAGATTTTGTTGATATATATAAAAAAAGACATATCTGAATCATTTGCCAGTGAAATTCTCAGTTTCTCAAGTTGATTAGAGAAGTGACTTCTCCATAGTCGTAGTGATTCCTGTGCACATGTAACCAGACTTTCATTATTGTCCTTGCAGAAAGAAAATCCGGGCTTGAAAACTTCGGTCAGACGCTTGACCTTTTGATAAATCTTTCGAGATTCATTTCTTTGACATAACACCTCAACATCCTCAAGCTCACGGCTTTCTTGTTCCGTTTTTAGCGTCTGAAAAGGCGTTTCTCTTCTCTCCGTTTCTCACGATATCGCTCTCTAACAGCTCGCGTTGCTCCCGACGGCAGAGTGCGTTTGTAAGCGGAGTCTTTCTCTGCAGTAGCTTTGGTTGAGTGTTGTGGCGTGCGGAGTGCGGAGTGCACCATGCTGAGCCTGGTGCGTACATTGGCTGCCACAGGGTAGGGGTGCGAGTCGATGTTGGGACCTCCTACTGTTCGCACGTCCAACACGCTCGATACGTGCTTTCCGTCCATCACAACATGGCCAATTTGGTTGATTGTCTTTTGATCGAGACTGCGCCAAGTAGGCTTGTGTATGTCTCGGTGTGGAAATCTGGTGCTACTGTTAACCATGTTCCAACTTGCATCTCTCAATTGCTGGAGGTAGCATCGTGAAATCAACATTTTCCGACTGCTGGGCCAAAGATTCCTTCCTTCCCAATTTTGGCGTTGAAATCGCCAAGCACAATTTTTACATCGTGATTGGGGGAGCGCTCGTAGATACATTCGAGACGCTCGTAAAATTCATCTTTGGCCGCATCGTCTGCGACTTCCGTCGGGTTGTGTGCACAAATCAGGCTAATGTTGAAGTACTTAGCCTGATACGTATCGCGGCCAAGCGCTCGTCCACAGGTATGAAACTGGTGACAAGACCTCGTAGTTACCTACTAACCACGAAACCGCATCCAAATTCGTGCTTCTCCGCATGGCAACTATAATAGATGTCACAGGATGCCTTTTTTGAGCAGCCCAGTCCTATCCATCGCATTTCCTGTATTGTGGTGATGTCAGCCTTATGTTTGTCGAGGTCATCAATCAGCCTGTGGAGGGACAGGACATTCCAAGTGCATATCTGTAAATCGTGGTACTTAAATCGTTTGCGGGGGGTCGTCATCATTGGGGGATTTTATCAGAGGCATCCATTGCGTCTTCTCTGGTACTTGTTTTTTGCGGTGGCGGGAACCAAATCCAGCGCACCAATCTGTAATTAAGGGAAGTGGTTGCCTTCTCACAATTTGCTCACCACGGCGATTCCGCGGCTTACCCAGGGGATACGTGTCCTAGCGGACGTTTGTGAGCTGCTTGAGCCGTTTGCAAAAGTATCGTAATTTTACCGCTCCCAAGAGAAAAGGCCAAAGAACTTTCCACTTTTGCAACGACCCCATCCCCCAGATGGATATTTTTAAAGTTTCAGGCAAAAATAAAAAAAGAAAAAAGTTTTTAAAGTTTTTAGGTTTCACTCTAGCGTTCCATAAGGAAGTGTCCTTGGTCCCGTATTGTATTCACTCTATACGGCGGATCTACCTATTCCAGCAGATACCTCCATTGCTACATTTGCTGACGATACAGTCATTATGACAAACTGGAGAAAAAAAATACAGCGAGAGGTGAAAGGTCATATTCGAAACTAAAATTAATAGATTCTTATTTAAGAAACTATATGGCCCGATCTTTAAACTTTGATGATATTATTGATACTTTTGCTGAACAGAAAGCTCGGTGAAAAGAATTTTACCTTGTTAACATTGTTATTTCATTAAAATTGTGTAATACCTATGCATTTGACAATAAAATTTAGTAGATATTTAACTAAAATGCACACAATATTACTACTTATGTGATTTATTAAAATTAAATTACAACGTCATGATTTTAATTGGGAGGGCCCCATCCAAAGAATTTGCCATGGGTCTCAGATGGTATAGTTACGCCACTGCATGTGTACCAACATCAAAATAAAAAAATATAAAGTCGAATGTACGTAGGCCGCAAAATTTGAAAACTCATCTTTTGCTCCAGAACTAGCAACCCTAAAAACTATTTATTTATCCATTGCACGGAAAACATGGAATATTGTGTACCAATCAGTCTTACATTATTATTGAGTTACTAGATATTGAGAATTACATATAATAAGTCTTATTTTGTTAAAAACATATACTAAGTTTTATTTTAATTAAAGTAAAACACCATTAAATTAAAACTATCAGAGATGGTAAATTTAAGATACACCAATTTTGACTAATAAAACCAGAAACATTTTCATACAAAAACTTAAAAATGGGAACATATTTGTAGGGGGGGGGGGGGAAATGAGAGTCTAAATATCCAAACTTGTCTCTATCTAGTATAGTCTACAAGCCTACTTATATGATTATATCCTTTTGTGGTCCGATCTGGACATATACAAGATATTTTATTAGATAATGGCAAAAATTATGTATAATTGTTATATTTTAATATCCTTACAGTTAAAACATCTCAACAGCTCAAATCAACAATATATTGAAATTTAAAGAAACGTTTTGTTATCTCTATATCATCAACCACTGGAAAATGATACAGATACTTTGGTGTTGGTTTCAATACAGCCAGATACTGTGTACTGTACTTATTTGTGTTGGTCCGAGCGTGCTAGTCTTATTGCCAAGCGTGCATAGTGCTAGAGGACCACTCGGGCAGGAAACAGTCGCTGTGACCCTACCTGGTGACATTATTCTGGGAGGGCTATTTCCAGTCCACGAGAAAGGCGAAGGAACGCCGTGTGGTCCGAAAGTCTACAATCGTGGTGTCCAACGTTTGGAGGCAATGCTTTACGCCATCGACAGGGTTAACAATGATTCAGGTCTGCTGCCCGGTATAAAAATAGGAGTACATATTCTGGACACTTGCTCGCGGGATACATATGCCTTAAACCAATCGTTGCAGTTCGTACGCGCATCACTTAATAATCTTGATACGTCAGCGTTTGCTTGTGCCGATGATTCGGTCCCGTTATTACGACAAAATGCCTCATCGGGCCCAGTATTTGGAGTGATAGGTGGGTCCTACAGTTCGGTGTCTTTGCAGGTGGCCAATCTGCTGCGTCTTTTTCATATACCGCAAATATCACCAGCGTCGACAGCCAAAACGCTATCCGACAAAACGCGTTTTGACCTTTTTGCGCGCACTGTTCCACCTGATACGTTCCAATCGGTTGCTTTGGTGGATATTATTAAGAACTTAAATTGGTCATACGTATCCACAATACACTCTGAGGGTTCCTATGGTGAGTACGGCATCGAAGCTTTTCATAAAGAAGCATCCGAACGCAATGTGTGCATAGCAGCTGCCGAAAAGGTTCCTAGTGCCGCAGATGATAAGATATTCGATGGTATTATTAGCAAACTTCAAAAGAAGGCGAACGCTCGTGGAGTCGTGCTTTTTACTCGCGCTGAAGACGCCCGCAGAATACTTTTGGCCGCAAAGCGTGCCAATCTTGTTCATCCTTTTCATTGGATTGCTAGTGATGGTTGGGGTAAGCAGCAGAAACTTCTTGAGGGTCTAGAGGAAATCGCAGAAGGAGCTATTACCGTTGAGTTGCAGTCAGAAATCATTGAAGATTTTGATCGCTATATGATGCAATTGACTCCAAATACAAATACCAGGAATCCTTGGTTCGCTGAGTACTGGGAGGATACTTTTAGCTGCGTCCTGCCTGAAAACTACCCTTTGCAAAACAACGGATCTCCGCAGATTTTTGTAAAGTGCGACGACAGTTTTAGGCTATCAGAAAAAGTGGGGTAAATAATATATCAAATTTAACAATGAGTATTTGAGATTTAAGAGAAATTTTTGCATTTAGATATGAACAAGAATCTAAGACGCAATTTGTCGTTGATGCGGTGTATGCCTTTGCACATGCATTGCATAAACTACACGGTGACTTGTGTCTCAAGGATCATAACCGCCAAAATGATCAAAGTATTGACGTTAGCATCCGAGCACATTATCCTAGCAGCGAATCCATTTGGTATGGTAAACCGATTGGTACCCAGTCTCTGGCCTGCCCCGATATGACAAATTATGACGGCAAGGATTTTTACAAAAATTACCTGTTGAACGTTTCTTTTAAAGGTTTGTTGCAAGCATAAAAATTATGTATAAAAATAACTATTTTATTTCTTAGATTTAGCTGGAAGCGAAGTCAAGTTTGATCAGCAAGGAGACGGTCTGGCTAGGTACGATATTTTAAATTACCAGCGCTTAGGAAACATGTCTTCAGGATTTCACTACAAGGTAGGTAAACCAAGCCAATTACAACAAAAAAAAAGTTAAAAACTAAAAATTAATTTTTTGCATTAGTGTATGAAATACGGCAGGGTATTTGGAAGTCGTAAATTCAGGACTTCAGCATTATCTTTTCTTTTTAATAATTACGCTGTGCAGCACGAGTACATAGTTATACGGCATGTACAAATAGAAGCCCGAAGTTTTTTACACCCATGTCCACATTTTCGCTCGACGGCCCTATAAAGTATTGATCGGAACAGTTATAAGCAGAGCTCGCAAGAAGATATTTCAACTCTGTTTTTTCTCAACGCGGTCTTTGCTCAACCAAAGCTCTCTGTATGCATAAGACACATTGCAAAATCTGCCGAAAGTGTGTTTTGCGCATTTATGTGCGTTACTTATATATTAACTTATGAACACAATTTGTTCCAAGCTTTGCCTGCGATGAAATATTTAAAGTAACAACAAAAACCTAACTCAACAACGACAAAAAAGACACTTAGCGCTTCCACTTGGCTCGTTGCTGAGAGTCGAACGAAAGTATCACCATCAAGCTGTTAAAGTAAGACAGCTTCGTGTGTTTCTGTCATCGAGAAGCATGAAACAGAAAGCACAAGAGAATCAAAAAGAAGTGTTCAGTTGAGAGAGTGAGCAAGTCACCTTCATTTTTTTCCGTCTTTTCGGTGAGCAGACAGCATAGACAAATTTGGTAGAGCATATTTTGCGAGCTCTGGTTATAAGTAATATATAGACAAATTGTTATACCCTGTACATGTATATTACGAATGTATGTAACAGCTAAAAGGAGGCTTGGCATACCCTATAAATTAAATTAATTCTTGGTCAGCATCAGAAGACGAGTCGATATACCCATGTCCGTCCGACCGTCTGTTTGAACGAACAGATATCGGAAACATTAAGAGATTTACTTAAAATTTGGATACCTGTCTCAGATAACTAGTATTTTATGAACATGCCAACCCCACTTTGAGGCATTTTGTTGTTGTTGTTGTAACAGCTTCTTGTTTATTTATTATATATGAATGAATGTAATTGTGCAAAGCGATTTATGAATGTAATGAAAGATAGACCGAAATGCAACGTCAGGTGTCAAGGTCTAGGAAAAAAGCAACATCAACTGTTCGCAACCAGAGGTCTAAAGGGCTCAATTGAGTCGGATGGGACGGGCAATTAAACAAATGAATTGTATCGTGCGGTGATTGACCGCATTCAGGGCAGCATTAGTATTGCTTATCCCAATTCTTTCCCTGTAGCACTCGAGCATAACGCTCCATCCGGATCTTAATTGTGCAAGTTTCGTCCTGGTGCTACGAGGGAGATGTTTTTCGCTCTCATGAATAGGCGGAGGTCTTCCACCTAATATAATGTTATCCCAATAAGAGCGTATAGCTTGTCCAGTTGCATCTTTATGCAATTGGGCCCTTCCAGAAGTAGAGTCATACTCCTCTATGTTGCTATCAGTGATAAAGCGATTTATGCTCGTCTTATATATCCTGATATCAGATCATATTCGGGTAGGTGCTGATTTAGTGAGGGTGCCATGGTTCGGATGATCACTTCTGTATGCACCCAACAAGAACTGCTTCGAAAGCAACTCATTATGTTGATCAACAGGCAGTATCATATCTTCATTGTGCAAATGATCCTCATGGGTCATTTGCAGACAACCAGTGGCTGAGGACTCAGCGACTCACTATTCTGACTTCTTTGCAGGCATTGCCATTGGGTCTTACTTAGGAAAGGGGTCCATACAGGAGCAGCATAATTTAGGACAGAACGTCATATAGCTTTATAAGTTGTTATTATTGTCCTTACCCCAAGAAGATCCGGCAAGCGCGTTCAACACTTTGTTTCTCGACTTAAGACGATTATTTGTCTTGGTGGCATGAGCCGAGAATCTAAGCAATGGAACAAATGTAGTTCCCAATATTATCGGGTACTGGACAGTAGGAACCCTTAGACCTCCAACAAAGACATCTAGTTCCATCCTCACCTCCTTAGTCCAGGAAGTGAAAATGGAGGCAGATGACCAATGAGTCTAAGGTTGCGAGCATTGAAAAAATTTAATAAATTGTCCAAATAGATATTAATTCTCCCACAGATATCATCTACATTCACGCCCGACGATAAAACAGAACAATCATCTGCATAGGTCACTAGTTTTATATGGGGAGGGGAAAGGGACATCTTTGCCAAATATAAGTTAAACAGAAGAGGAAAGAGAATCCCACCCTGCGAAACACCTATCTTTAACTTACGATAACACGACGTCATACCCCTAAACTCAACGTATGCCCTTCTACCATTAAGATAGTTCAATAGCCAGCGTTTCGTTTTGTCGGGTAGTGAGGTGGAGTCCAGGTCTTGATACAAGATTGCGTGATAAACTGTGTCAAATGCCTTGTTCAAGTCTAGAGCCACCATCACTGTACGTTCGCATGACCTCGGCATATTAAGTCCATCAGCTATAAAAGTTGTGATTTCGTACACCAGATATCTTTTTAATAATGTTCCATAAACTTCGCGAACCCGAGTCACAATTATCCAAGTGCTCTAGCCATTTTGCCTTTCTATGTTCCGCAACGAGATTATTCACATTGCGAGACAACAAGGCAATACGACTGTCACCCGGATCATTGGCACGAATTTGATCACGCAAGGTCGCTAAGCGTGCAGCTTCCGCTGGAAAGCCTGGCCTAATATTAGGAAACCTGCCAGCAGGAATATGCCTCTTTGCAGCCGTCGAGGTGATCGCGTCTCTAAGAATTCTTTCACCTACCTTAACATCATTGGGAGGCAAGAGACCGCTGATTGATTGATCAATACAACGTGTAAACTCAGTCCAGTCAGCCCTATTGTAGTTCACAAAGATTCTACGATTCGATTCAACAAATTCTTCCGGACAAGTAATGCTAATCACAATAGGGATATGGTCCGAACCCAACGCTATATCAATTGACCACTCAGAGTATGGAATAAGCGATTCACTGACGACAGTTAAATCAGGGGAGCTGGATGTGGTAGTACTCATCCTGGTTGCACAATCCTTATTGATCGTACAAAAAGGAGAGCTGTCTATTTGGTTCGCTATACTTATACCCCTAAGGTCATTTCCTAACTCCAAAATCGGATTATACCCAGAGTCGCAGCTGTTGACTGGTGGAAGATATAAGTTCACAAACTCATTCTCGACATCTCCGGACTTTACAGCCAGACATTGTGTCTCCAGAAATGAATTCTGTTGACCAACAGAAGGCAGTGAAAAAGGTCTGAAATTCACCGTTCGATGAACGATGAATGCCAGTCCTCCTCCACTTTTCCTGTCTCTGTCCTGCCTGACTACATTAAAGTCATAAACAGATGCCAGTCGACATGAGTCTGTGAGCTTGGTCTCTTGCACTGCTGCAATTAAGACGTCATGACGCTCCATGTAGTCTACAATCTCAGCCACCTTCCCACGCAGACCGTTACAATGCAGTTGCATAACTCTAATAGCGTTAAACCGCACCTCAATTAATTTACTGAGAGCACGCATAATTTGTTGACGGGGCGGCGGGAGAATTGGCCAAGACTGCGTAGAACTACAGGAGCTACATGACGCCCGCACGGGTGACCGGGACATAGGTGGGACAAGCATATTACTATGTACAGATAGACAGCATGACGCAAAGAAGTCAGCACTCCAATCTCTATGAGATCTTAGATCAGTGCACCTCCTCATATGACACAAATTGTGACAGCCGTTACATCGCACAGATAAAACATTGCGATGTATCTGATTGCCACAAATGGAGCATACCCAGCTTTCAACGGCAGCTGCTTGTGAGGAGGAGGTTGTTGCAGTTGCGTTAGATGTGGGTACAACAACTGTGCTATCATTGGTATCAGAATTACAGTTACCTAAGCAGCAGCTAGCAACAAATTGCTCTGTCCAGTCTCTATGAGACTGGAGGCCCGAAAAAGATCTCAGGTGGCACCATCTGCCACATCTAGAACACTGGACCGAGGTTGCATTCCTGAAAATCTTTCTCCCACAAACAGAGCAGAACCAGGGACCAGGTCCCGGATTCCTCTCAATGCCGGCGCTTCATACGAGTATTTTCAACAGTTGCGCCGACAAAACTGTTGAATCCATATAAAAAATTGTATACATATATACCTGATACAGCCATTTGGGCTGAGTTTGACAACCTTTGACTGCACGAATCTTTTTGTGCATTCCGGTCCGGGACGAAAACCCAGTCGTCCTTGGGAACGAGGCGTTTTGTTGTTGGATTTGCTAGAAACGCAAAATTTGGTGTATCTTACGTAAATCATAGTTAAATATTCTGCATACAGTACTTTCCATACAAACTTGAGCTTCAGTTTTTAGTTTTTGTATGAAATGTTTTTGTTTTTATTATTAATTAGTCTATAAATGCCAAAATAACCTCACAATCCTCACAAGTATTCCATATAGGCCCAGATCGGACCACTTTAAGGGGTAGCCCCATGCAAACCTGCCAATTTTGAGTTTTTGTATGGAAGTTCTTTGTTTTTATTTTTAATCAATTATAATAAAATATCGCGCATATGTCGGGATGGGACTACTAAAGAATTTAATCAATGGTTCATATAAGGAGCCTTAAACATAAGTATATATATATATATATAAACATATGTTATATATATATAAACATATGTTAGTTTTCGAGCTATCTCAACCAAACTTACAGATTGTGGATGTTTTATTATATTTTACATCTTGCCCAAATTTTACGAAAATCGGGTTACTATATTATATAACTGCCATTGGAACACTCGGGTTCAAATTAACCTTTAGTATGAAAAGCTTTTTTATTTCTTAAAATATCTCAACCAAACTTACACATTGTGTATTTATTATGAGTTTCCAAAGTTCACATTCATTCTAATTCATTCGAAGCTTGTGACTTTTTGATGTTTGAATGCTCATGAAGTTGAATGTCATGAATGAATGTGATACATTCGAATGTTATGAATGCGATTCATGTTAGTGTGTTTGTTTCTCTCTGTTAGCTTGTTTCTTGCAAATAAAGAATTTTAAAAGAAATAGGCGTGTTGAAATTTTGTTATGCAGAGTATGTCAGATTACATTTTAGAATATAATAAGTAATTGTATATTAATATATGTGTTTTCTAATGAATTTTTGGAATAAAAAAAAAAAAATATATATATCGGAATATGAAATGGAATACATACAAAACCTGGAATTTTTCCCGCCTCAATTACCAAGATTTTTGTAAGGAACACTTTCTCTGTTACGGGAGCTTATTAATAGGGAGTATCACCGATTCTCTCCGATTGTTTCTTGTAGAAGTTGATTGCGGTTTCCTGTTGTATGGAATTAGTCTCAAAGAATTGTGGTGTAGATATGTCACTTGATCAATCCTGGGAAGGATAATGTGGAATATACATGTTCCAATGGCTTTTTGGAATGGGCGCTGCAATCAGCAATGGCTGACACTAGAATATATACAAAGCGGATGACTACTTAAAAGTTCATGTTCCCGCCTCAATTCCCAAGATCTTTGTAAGGAGCCCATATCCTGTTGCGGGAGCCCAATGATTCCGACTATCTCCCACATTCTTGAATGATTTATTGTACCATTTTAAGCCAATTCTCTCCTCGTTTTTTTACTGCAGACACTCAGCGAACGTAGCGTTTATCCTATTACCATGTGTGATGGAGTGAGTTCTTCGCCATCGTTTGGATCGCTGTGAGGCCTCGACCTCGAATTGAGGATTGCCTCGATTTCCACCAGCACTTTTTGAAGCTCCTCTGCATTGAGCAACGCACTGCCGACTTCACGGTAGCTTCCCACAGTCCGCCAACATGCGGAGCTCTGGAGGAATGAATCTGAAATCCACACCTTGGCTGGTAACAAATAAAACGATTTCTTCTTTGTGCGCACAGAATTCCTTCTTTAGGTCTTGTAGCCTGCGGTTGGTACCTATGAAGTTACTTCATTGTCGCAATAGACTCTTGTTGGCAATCCGCGACGTCCAATGAACCTTTTGAAACATAATAAGAAAGAATATGTTGTTAGGTCTGACTCTAACTGACTACTGACTACTAACTCAATATGGACAGCCTTTGACGTGAAACATACGAAAATGGAGATATACATTTTCACTGGTGGTCGTCCTCTAATACGTAAGGAGGCCTGCACCGGGCCACAAAAATCAACTCTGCATATAGAGAATGGACGCAAAACTCTTACTCTATCAGCGGATAAATTGGCCATAATCTGAGTGTACCGGAAATAATGTACACAACTTCGAACTACTTTACTGCAAGCTTTTCGCGCATTAAGCAGCCATATCTTTCGGCGCAGTAGAGCAACCAATGCCAACGATTTTTTAAGCTTTGTGATTTCATCATAAAATTCATGATGGTGAATAAGTTGGATCAACTTAAGAAATTATAGTTTAAGTTCTTCGGCTGTCGGATGAAGTGGAACATTTTTCTTAATTTTTCTTTCTTAAGCTCGCAAATGTCAATATATAAGAGAACACTCGCACCAACTTCATATATGATGAATATTTCTGTATTGTGTCAAGAAGTGGTTTACGGAGCTTCTCGACAGCCATGAAAGATGTGACAGACTTTTGGTTTCAATATTTTTTTTTTCGTTCGTTAACTCAAAATGGAGATTTAATGGCCAATGAGATGGGCGTGTTATCAGTAACCAGATATATGATTTCAATTCCGCATCATTACACCCTCTTAACTCTTGAATTTCTGACACCCTATTCGCTACAAATGTGTTTAAAGTAGACGGATTAGTTTTAATCTAGTGTAACGTAACTTCTGAATCTGTCAAATATGTAGTTTCCTCGATTGCACTATTTAGCAAATGTTTTATTTTTTCCCATAACTTTGCCAACATGTGTGCTGCACAAAGCTTCAATCTGGGTAACGACTTTGTTTTAAGTGGAGCAATTTTTGACTTAGCAGGTTTTAATCGACACGTTATATCGTCACCACTAAAGCATCTTATATAAATACAGCACCCGTAAGCATGAACAGAGGCATCTGCGAATCCGTGCACATTACATCTTATCGTGTTCGAAGTTCCCACGAACCGAGGAATTGAAATTGTTTCAAGTTGGCCTAAATTCATTTTGAATGTTTAGCAGCTTGCTATCAGTCTCTGGGGTATATACCAAAGCTCTTGAAGTATAATTTTTACTCGAGTTGTAATAAACGCTCGGAGAGTGACAAGATGCTGCGTTTTGTAGCAGACAATTCTTTATAATCGTCCTCGAGGCGAAACTTAAAAGTTTCATATTTATTAATCCATAACATTCCTAAAGTTTTAGTGCAATCAGTATCATTGACAACGATTAATCGCTCTGTGTACTCAGAATTGTAAGAGGAATGATTTGAGAACCACTTAGCTAGTTTCATACCAGCCGAATTAATTTCGAAGAACCTCAAGGTCTTTTATATTATCAGCGCCAGGCAGAAGATCGTCTACGTAAAAGATATTGCTAATTACTTTAGACCCACTGGGATGGCTTTTATATGTTGGTTACTTAGATATTGTAGACATCGAATCGCGATGTGGCATAAGTGACAGTGTTTAAACCATAAGTTTGAAGCGGGTTTCACTCCAAAGAATCAATTGAAATTTTCGATGTGTTTCATCTATGAGAACTTTGCGAATTTATTCAAGCGAAATCGAAGCAATGTTGCATATAATTCTGGCTGGATGGTGGGTCCTATGAGCAAAATGTCATTTAACGAAAGTTGTGAAGATGACTTACTGGATGCATCGAAAAATACACGAAGTTTTGTTGATGAACTCTGTGGCCTTAATACACATTGATGCGGTATAAACAATGGAGCTCATTAGGATTCTCGTCGCTGACTGGTGACATGTGCCCTAGCAAAAGATATTCCTTCATAAATTCCATATACATAGTACGAAGCTCAGTATTTTTTAATAATTTCTTTTATAAGGACAAGAAACGTCTTCTTGCTGTGTCGAACGATAGGCCAAGCAAGTTAGGGTTCGATTTAAAAGGCAATGAAACTCTGAATCGACCAGATGGTAATTGAACTACATTATCAACGAAATTCCTCTCACAGATTTTTTGCTCTGTGGTGTATTTAGATTTGAAGTCATTTGGCAGCTTTTCTAACTTCCAAAACTTTTGTAATAATTTATCTATGGGGACCTCGTCCGGTCCAAAATAAAAAGAAAAGAAGAATGGTTGTCTATAAAGTTGATTTACGGACGATAATTTTACGTGATAACGTCATAAGAAAACATTGATGAAACCTGATTTCAATAGACTAGGTTCAAATAAGCTACTGCCTTCGTGCTTCGTATTGATTATATTATTTCGCTTGTTCGTTTTGACTTCGTGCATGTTGATGTCTGCCTAGCTGTACCCTGGCAGACGTCGTTCAGTCCTTCTCCTTGTCTCTCTTTTCCCTACCACTCCTTCCCCTTCCCTACTACTATATTTGTATGCTGCGAGAGAAAGAGATGAAACGCGTTTCTATATAGTTTGCTATTATTTATACCTTCTCGCTCTCTAGCTCTTAATATTCGGCTCGTATACGTGTTTGTGTGAGTGTCTATTAAATAAGCAATTTAATATATTTACGCATATAAAATGTAACAACAAAAATCTACAAGCAAAGAGTGGTAAAGCAATAACAAATAACAACAACAGATACAGCAACAGCAGCCACAAGTACAACAATAACAAGATCGTATATGACGTATAGCCGCACCCCGCCGCGCGCTATATAACACTAATACGCAAATACACACAGCCGCCTTCTGGCGAAACATGAGGGGCATGGCTCTTTCATATTTGGCGGCGTTCATCGATTTAATAGATGTTATCACGTCAAAAAAATATATTGTGAAAAAAAGGTGATTAAGAGCAAATTATAAACATTAATGCTAATAGCAATATTATTTGTGCATCAACACAAAAACGCAAAAAAATATGTTGTTCACTAAAAACTGTACATGGCAAGTATTCAAGTATATATGTACATGCATATGCACAAATGCTTGAGTATCTGCATTGCGTGTGTATATATATGTTAGCGAGACGCAGCGGAGCAGTAGCAGTAAATCGATATGAAGGATGGAGGAGAACGCACATAAGAAGGCAACGAAAATTGTTGTGGAAAATTGCATACGATCATAGACTTTGTTGTCGACTTTGAGAACAAATAGAAGAGATAGCTGAGTCGTTGGTGAAGCCAATTCGTTAATTGTGATCAGAGAGCAGAGTTGCCGTGACATAGCAGAAAGCAGCGTCGTTGGTAAAGCATAAAATAGAATCGTCGGGGAAGAGGAGAAGCAGCATCGTTTCAAAAACAAAGAGCCGTCGTGACGTCGCAGAAGGTGTCGTCGTTGGTGAAGCAGAGGACATCATTGTCGGGAACAGCGGAGAGCAGCGTCGATTGTAAAGCAGATATTTCATTTAAATATTGTAAACTGATTGGCAGCAAGATGGATATCGATTCAATACTAGCATTAACTATTGAAGAGTTAAGAGGGAAGCTTCAAGAGCTGGGTTTAAATGCAGAAGGAGTTAAAGGAGTGCTACAAAAAGAGCTTCTTTTCTTGATGATAATAAGTCGCAGAATTTAGTTTACGAAGAATTACGAGAGGCACCGATCTTAAAATCAAGTTTTATATTCCGTGATATCAATGATAGTTTGTCTACTTTTTCTGGCTCTGACTCCCTTGACGTAAATCAATGGATATCTGAGTTCAAGGATGTCGCGGAGACAGTTCAGTGGAATGATTTGCAGAAATTTGTTTATGCTAAACATAAACAAATTTCTGTACGAAGTTTATCAGGCATACGAAGTTGGAATAAGCTGAAGGAAAAATCAACAAATTTTAAGTAAGGTAAAGGAGGAGGTAATCAACAGACAACAAAAAGCAAAAAATGTTGAATTTTCAGCATTGCTTGATCCCGTGGATGTGATTTGTAGATGTGGAAAGTTGACTACAATTGGTTGTTTTGAAACTACTATTAGGTACCAGTTTATCAGAATCCACGAAGAACTTTGTTCGCTGATAAATGTTTTATTGAAACACAGGTGCAGGAATGGCTTGAAAAAGGAATTGTTTTGCCGAGCTCATCGGAATATGCTTCTCCAGTTGCGCTAGTAGCAAAAAAGACGACTTTAAGATATTTTGCTGTGACTTAAGAAAGTTGAATGACAAAATTATTAAAGATTGTTTTCCGATGGCTCTAATGGATGATGTAATAGAAAAACTTCAATGTGTAAAGATTTCCTCTACTTTGGATTTGATGAATGGTTTTGTAGTGTCCCCTGTAGCTTTATTCTTTATGGAAAAAGCACCTTTATTTTTTTAAGGCGACAACAGCAAGCGAACCTACACGAACTAATTAAAAAAAAAATATTTATTATTATTTAATATTTGAATTATTTGGAAATTTCAACGGTTATACCCGCAGTGCAACACTTAGAATATTTCATCTCATATTATTTTATTCAGCCCTCGACTGCTGAATTGGCAAACTGGCATACGTCAATTCAAAATCCGCTTTTAAAATGGCGTAACCGAGAATATATATTCACGAAGTTGCTAAGTTTCGATCTCTTTCTTTGGCGATCATCACGGACTTCACACCACCTGTCTATATTCTTTTTTTTTTAAAGTTACTAAAAAGTTTTTTTTACAAGTGTGAAAGTTTATAAAATCGTTAATTATTTCTCTTCGAACACACCAGAATAATCGTAAGTTATTAAAAGTGTTTAGTTAAAAACTTAATTAATTAATTTCATTTCAATTTATAAAATTGGTGCATTGATATTAATAATCATATCGAAACAACCCTCGCCAGAAGTAAATAATTAAAAAAAAAAAACGTACAAAAATATATATGTATATTATAGATATATATGTATATAGGTATATTGGTGTATTACTTATAAAAATTGGTATAAAAAAGTCACAGTCGAGTCACATAATCTTACTGAGTCATATATAATTATTTTCGAGCCATGTGCAAGCGCAGCTTTAAAGCAACAAAAAATGTCTATAATTTTAAATATTATTAAATATTGAGTATTAGAATCTTGCGCAAGTGAATTTGGAAAAAAACAATGAATTCTATTTCTAAATAATATTAGTTTTTTTTTGTTAAAAAGTTATATTTCGTTTGATAGTTTTTTTTTGTGTTCAAGAAATATTAAAAAAAATTTTGTTTACTATATTAATACATATACATATTAATTTATTGCATTTAAATTTTTGTGCAGCAAAAGAAATCGTAAAAATGAAGAAAAAAGTAATTGTGCATAAACAATTCAAAAATTATAAGTGCTGTAAAAAAAAAAAAGTCGCTTACGCATGCGTATATAACTTAACGTAACGCAATATCACGTAATGTTGTTAGCTCTCTTAAACTCTCTTTTACACTCTCTCTTAACGTTCTAATTTAACAGCATAGCGACAGCATGAAAGTACTTTCAGCATTGGATGGCCATGTAAGTTATTGTTGTATAAATTCATACATACTCAGTGCACATTTATTGCAAAATTCCTCTTAATTACAAAACTCGCCCTTAATTTAATTTTGTTCTTATTTTTTTTTTTTTTTTTTGTCCTCAATATCAAATATGTTCGCGATACTCTACATAAATGGTAATATATAATGGTATATTCGTTTTGGTTATTTCATATATCGATTACAATTATTAATACCTTTTTTATAATAATTTAAAGATTGTTTCTTATCGTTAAATTTTTTTTTTCTACTAACATAATTTACCATATATAATATCTTCTATTTATATATTTGAATTCCTTTTTTTATTTATATACTTTTGCACAAATTATAATTTATATTTATACCCTACATGAATTGTTTCAAAATTTCTTGCATCTTATTAAGTTTAGTCGTATTACGATAGCTTTATATTTTTTTGTATTATTTCAATCATGTTAGTATAATTTTTATTATAGCATTATTTTACTTTTCCTTGTTGTAAATATTTTAAGTAAAATGAATTTAATTAAATTATAATCGAGTTCGAAATTGAAACCATCGATTTTTATTATGGAGTAGACATCCATCTAGGAACCCGATTTCAAGGTGAAAGATAAATTTTAGGTTTTAAAAATTACAATAATGGGGTCACATTTTTATTGTAATTTTCTAAGGACTTTGTGACCATGGCAGGGTGGGCAAACATACTGCCGCATTCCATCTGGGGGAAGCAAACTCTTCTGAGATATGATCTCTCTTTTTATATCCTTCTCCTTTAATAATTTGTCCTTTTGTTTCACTGCGTAACTCTATCATTTTAAATTCGGCTATGGACTCTTTTGAACCCACCCCCGATTGCCGACGAGCAGAGCGGGCAGTGCTCCATAGCGAATTTCGTTTTCCACCAGCAACCGCATTTAGGCTACGTATGTATATATATGTTACAGTTCAAGGAAATATACTGCATTTGTCACACAAAATGAATTCACTCATGTTCCATTCGGTATTTCAAATTCGCCAGCACTATTTTGCAGATATTTAAGCGGTGTTCTAAGAGAGCTTATACAAGATAGTACTATTGTCGTATATATGGACGATATCGTGATACCTGCAAGTAATGTACAGGATGGCATAGTGAAGTTAGAAAAATGTTTAAACATAGCTAGCAAAGTAGGTATCCACATAAAATGGGAGTCACATAATTGTGGAAATGGAACTATATCTATTTCAAATGAGAAAGTATTTGCGATCCAAAACTTTCCAGTTCCAAGAAGCCAAAGGTCGTTGGAAAGATTTTTAGGTCTGACTTCTTATCTACGACGATTTGTTAAAGGATATGCTTTAGTATCTAAGCCATTAACCGATTTATTGAAAGAAGCTGGTTCGAAATACTGTCCAAATAAAAATGACTGATCATAATTGCGTACGAAGAACTGAAACAAAAGTTGAGTAATGCTCCTGTATTGAAACTTTTCAATCCAATGGCAGTAACGGAAGTCCACACTGATGCCTCCAAGTATGGTTATGGTGCTGTTTTATTGCTATAGTGAAGACCAATGTTTCCACCTTGTATTGTACATGAGCAGAAGAACTAAGGTATGCGAAGAAAAGTGTTTTTCATACGAATTGGAAGTACTAGCCATAATAATAAACGCATTAAAGAAGTGGCGCATATACCTACTTGGTTCAAAGTTTAAAATTATTACAGACTGCAACGCCTTTGCTATTAAAGTAAAAAACGATGACGTTCCACCAAGAGTAGCACGTTGGGCAATGTATCTCCAAGAGTTTGAATATGAGATCGAGCACAGGTCAGGAACTCAAATGAGACATGTTGACGCTTTGAGTCGTGCTCGCTGCTTACTGATCGAAGACTCTCTAAGGTATCGATTATCAGAGGCACATTCTTGCGACGTTGGGTAAAAGCTATAAAAGAAATTCTAAAAAACAATTCATACGAGGACTTTTATTTACAGAATGGCATTCTCTTTAAAGATCCAATACAAGAATTTTTGATTGTCCCTGAAGCCATGGAAGCTGAGATAATTAAGCTAGGACATTCACAAGGACATTTTAGTTCAACAAAGACGAAAGATTTGCTTCAAGAATCTTACTT
This sequence comes from Leucophenga montana, assembly GCA_035044765.1. NCBI lineage: Eukaryota > Metazoa > Arthropoda > Insecta > Diptera > Drosophilidae > Leucophenga > Leucophenga montana. Next base: position 11,848 of record JAWNNQ010000879.1, on the reverse strand, counting down.
CATACCAAACATTCAGTCCAAAGTGGAAAAAGTAGTCAGAAGCTGTGTTAAATGTTTGATAGCAGAAGCAAAGCAAGGAAAAAAAGAATAATGGTTAGAACCTATCGATAAGACGCAAGAACCATTAGGTACGTTTCACATAGACCACGTTTAGCCGATGGTAGACACTAAGAAAAAGTACAACCATATTTTGGAAGTCGTCGATGGCTTTTCTAAATTTGTTTGGCTTTATGAAACCAAATCTACAGGAACCGAAGAAGTTGTGGAAAGATTAAGTAACTGAATTTATGAAGCGTTGGGGTTATTCATTCGAGTCGAATGAAAGGTCAGGACGGCCGAATATAGGAATGTTTACTCGCAGTAGAGTCTCCGGCCCTATTAATACTAATGAGCAACCATCCCTGCATGAAGCTATACAAATTGGGGATCGCTGACTGAGAGAAACGAAAAATAACGAAGCGTAAGAAGGGCCAGTTAGCTGTTGGTTGCTTGTACGAACGTCTCTCTGGCTGCCGAAAAGTTATAATAAACAAAACGAGTGTTAACAATTGAACTGAAGTAAACTTATTATAAAAGAAACAAGTATAAATATAAGTGACTTAATGTTAATGGATAAACTTAATCTAAATCATTATTAAATAAATTATCTTAACCTTAAGCATTAAACTAAAGCAACGTTATTAAATAAAGTAACTAAAAACTAAAACAGTACATGTATGTATGAATTTTTATGTATGTCAACCCAGCAATAAGCTGACGTGACTAATAATTTTCGATTTATGTATAGGTATATTTGTATGAATATTTGTAACAATTTTAATAAAAATCAAAGAAAAATATCTGCAATTTGCAATTAAATCGACTGCAGCCACGTTGATATAGCAACACCAATATGCTTTTGTGTGTGTCACGGCTAGTAATGATGAATATGATTTAACATGCAAAAAAAAAAAACGATCAAATATAAAAAAACAATATGCTTTTATACTTTCCAAATACTAATGTACGTATTAAGGGTATCACTTTTCAATTTAAAGCAAGCTAAATTTTTGCTTCGTATGTTTCACGTTGAGCTATATTCATTTAATTAATATAGTTTAAAATAAAGGCTCAAATTCCACGAATTGAATGTTACACCTGCGCAGAAATTTATAGCGCGTCCTTTACTTTCAACTTTATTTTTAATTTTTTTTCTTTTTATCGTTGCAACGAGTTGGTAACATTCACTTATTTGCATTCGTTACCTGGCAATAGTTTTGACCAGTTCGGACTTTCCTTTTGCAAACTATTGTTATATTTCTACTTGCCACTGATGAGCTGCCTCTCTATTCATCGGTCCTCCAGCTATGAATCAGTCTTCCTTCAGGGATAAGAACGACCACCGATAATAAAAGGAATAGACATAACAATATTTTTTACAATTTCACGCCTTACCAGAAAAATCATACTGATTCGTATGAGGATAATAATACCGGAGTCATAATCTACTGAAGGAGTGACATAACCATCTCCCGTGCCCCACCCTACCTGAAGTTGCTTTTATGAGTTATAGTCGCAACTCCCCTTTAAAATGCACGTAAACATTACGCGCGCCAAGCATCATCCTTACCGTCGTCGTTCATCATTTTTTTTTTTGAGTGACCCACCCACTATCACAAATTTACACAATTATGATATTTTACAATTAACTACACATTTAATGGTCCAAAAAGTCTTATACTAGCTTTATTATTACTTATAATAAGGAAAGAAAATTGAATCACTTACACTAGCATATATACAAACGTAAAAGTTAACAAATTAGATATAAGTATATATTCTTTCAGCACTTGGCCTGTTTTTAAACTCTTTGATTGCTATTATGTTTTATTAATAATAGAGTGTAACATGAAATACTTGCAATCTCATTTTTTTGACGTGATAACGTCTATTAAATCGGTTGGTTTAGCGCAGAAGCATGACTCATTTCTGACGTTCCGTTTACCGTTACGACGCGACACAAAACGAACGAAAAGCAAAAGGCGGAACATGTAATCGTACACATATGAATACATGTGACGATTGTGTCGTTCCGCCTGAACAAGCAAGCGATAGACAGATCAGCGTGCATTGGCTTGTTGAAAGCTATAGTTATGTGTGTGTTCGGAATGTACATGGTAGAATGTATGAATAATAACAAATAAAATACATGTACAAAGTAAACAAAGCAACCAGAAACAAAAACAAAAGGCTTTTAAAGTTGCTGTTGGTCAGTCGAAGAGAGAGAGAGAGAGAGAGAGAGAGAGAGAGAGAGAGAGAGAGAGAGAGAGAGAGAGAGAGCGCGTATATTTCACTCTTTGTTGTTGGCAACGAAACTCTTTTATATGACAAGTTGTTTTGTACTGATTGAATTATTGGAATTACATTAGAATTCAATTCACAATAGTATGAAATTTTTCATCAATGTTTCTTATGACGTTATCACGTAAAATTATCGTTCGTAAACCGACTTTACAGGCAACCATTTTTTTTTTTTTTGTGATATTAATTTATGCCGGTTCGAGAGATTGACCCTTCCTATCAGAGCGCTACGTGACGGTGATAACTTATCCTCACACGACTTTTGGTCGATTTAAATATCTCGTCAGCGACCACTGCAAAATTACTATATGGACTTGTCAACAGAAATTACTAAATTTCTCTCTTTTCTTTTACATCCTCTATGGGCAAAAAGTTGTTTATACGGCATTTTTGGATATTATACTCGTACAAGTGATAAATTTGAAATATACTTATGAAGGAATGTAATATTAAATACGAAAGATAATTATTAAATATTTTTAGCTATCGTAGGTATGGGATAAATTTAAAACTCTGAAACACTTTACATTAAATTATACACCACTTTGCACCACGCCTTTTATAGGTTCACCGCGACCATATGATGGATCAGCCTCGGATCGGTTCTACAGATTCAGTACGAGGCACAGCGATTGCCATTCATACCGATCGGGCAGAGGTATTTTCAACTCAACTGGATTATTTTGGGTATATTCTATCGCTTTGTTGCGACTCAATATACCCTCAGTAGTAATGAGGTTATGTAGAGCCTACCCTCACTATTGACTGCCGCACAGTATTTAGAATTTTCCTCTTTTAATATTAAAGCCAGTCTTGGCAAAATTATCAAAGGCAGGTGGAGCCGTCCTCCACCCATGCCTGCACCCTCGCTTTGGCTGTGCCGGCTTCACGTGTGTAATCTGACGGTGTTGTTGCTGGTGCCCTTAGCGCTTCTCGAGCTGACTTTTCTTGGAGTGGTGCTAGTTGCTCGTGCCACCAAGCTCTCCTTTTACGATCTTATGCTCAGTTCCGAGCTGCCTGCCAATATCTGCCAATGTACATATATCTTTTTGCGCCTTTTTTTGCGTCCATGTGCTATCAACTCTGTTCACTCTTTTTTGTCATTCGTTACTCACTACCGATTACCTTGGGTACTTTGAGCTGCCAGCCTTGCCCTTTTGTCACTCAACTCAACTCGTACCCTAAGCCAGGCATGCCAGCTAATCCTTAGTTATCGATTTTTTTTTTTTTGGTCGCCGTTATTTATTTAAACTCACATACACGTAACAACACATTACCGTTGGCAGTGAACCAGCAACGACGGAATATAGTGTATGCCTCAGTGTTCTGAACGTGATCGCACCTGGCTTGTCTGCCCTACGTGAGCTACGCCCATGCCCTGAAACAAAGAGTCTCATGCTCTACCGACTGAGGTAGCTGGGCGTACTTAAATTACTGTTTGATGTCTTTTCCGTGAAAACAACAAGGGGTGTCCCTCGCAGAGTCTCAAGCTCGTATACGCTGTTACCAATCAATTTAGCTATCGGAAATTTTACAAATTTGCAACTGAAATTTTGCAAGCTATTTTTGGTTCCGCTGGGAACAAAATTACGTTTGAATACTTCTTGCCCTTGAAGGTATTCTCATAGGCGGCATGCAGATGTTTACTTATGCCATTACGGGCTAATCGTAGTTTGTCCTCATGTCTAATCCTTTAATCTCCGAATCCTCTAAGCCGTTCAGTTTACGTGCGAGCTTGTAATCCAATCCACTCGTGAACATAAGCTGTCCAAACATTGCAAAGTATGGAGTTGTTTTTATGCCTGTGTGTTCCGAACTTCGCAGCATTGCTTATATGCGGTCTAGCTGGGTGTCCCTTGATCTGTGATCCTGCCCAACGTAAGTTCTGATGGCCATTAGTATTGATTGATTAACTCTTTTGGACGAGTTAGCCTGAGGAGCGTAATTAGCAGTGCGCACATGTTTAATGTGGTATTGATTCAGCACCGATTGAAATTCTTTGTAAACTGCATCTCCCTTCTCCCCAATGTTGTTTTTCCCCAGAAAGCCCAGATATAACCTCTGCATTGGTCTACAAGTTTCGACCTCGGCGGCCATTTTCGGTCGCGTTATCAAATATTTTGTATATAAGCTTGCACCTGCACTGCCAACTTCGGCCAATATTGTTTTTCTAATTCCTCCACGTATATCGACGCCTTTCTCATGGGCTCTTCGGATGAACTCATTTGTTAGCGTCTCTGGAATCCGGAACTTCTAAATTGGCTCCTTTAACTCATTGCCTGGAAACTCGGTCCGCTTGAACAGAAGACCCTCTGGCATTGTAAATCTGGCAATTTGTTTGTTATCTTGTAGTGAGTTTACTCTGCTTAGGTACTCATCTGATTCAAACTCTATTGTGTCAAAATCCAAGAAGTCTATTTCGCTTAACTGTGGTTCTTCTGCTGATCGCGACAGCATATCGGCCACCACATTATCACAGCCTTTCCGATGTTGGATTGTAAAGTCACACGCTTGCAATGTCAATGACATTGCGCCAAGCGCCCGCTTAAAGCCACCGAAGGCTTGAATGATCTGGTATAATTGTGAACGGCATCAGCTCCACATATGGACTAAACCTTTCCACTGTTTTTACCGCCGCTAGACGCTACTTTTCGGTTACGCTGTAGTTGAGCTGAGCGCCGCGTAATTTTTTTGAGAAGAAAGCGTTAGGTCGGTCGTTGTTTTCGTCGTCTTTCTGGAAGAGCACAGCTCCTATTCAAAAATGGCTGGCGTCACACTGAATAAAGAAATGTTTTGTAAAATAAGGGTGAACCAATACCGGTGGAGACGTAAGTGCATTTTTCAAATTATTAAACTACCTCTCAGCTTTCTTTGTTAGCTTGCCTTTTCTCTTTAAACAATCTGTTAAGGGAGCGGCCACGGCATAAAAATGCCTAACAAATCTCCGGTACCAACCAGCTGTTCCCAAGAAACTCCTAACCTGTCTCGCAGCCACCTTTTCGGGGTCCGTCCGTAAGAATCCAGTACCAATTATAGATCCGAGGTATTTCAATTGCTTGAAGCAAAACATCGACTTCGTTAAGCCCATTGTCAGATTCGCCTTTTTTAGACATTCTGCTATTTCCCTTAAAAGGTCGCAATGTTCCTCTATTTAGCTTGCGTGCATCTAGGCACAAGCGATTCTTGCCCGGCTTGCGCACTAACATCACTCGATTGTTCCACGGGCTTTCGCTTTCCTCTATGACACCTAGTGCACGCATGGCATCGACCTCTGCATACAGTACATCTTGCACCGCTTGCTGTACCTGTGTCAATTCGCTTCTCTATAGGAAGCTCTCCGACCCAGATGTGTTTACCGTTAATTCTACCCGGTGCAAGACCATATCGACGCCAAAAGTCGACACCTAAATATAACCGCTGTGGCAAAGTCGGGCACAGGTATAATAGCATTTCATGTTCCATACTTTTATAAAATACGTTGATCTTGATCTTTCCCACGATCAAATGCGGATCACCTCCTGCCGATCTCACTCTCGAGTTGTAAGGGATAATAGGGACTCCCCATTCATCTATGGTTGTTAAGCATCCTCTACCCATAACACTAACTGACGCCCCTGTATCCAAAAGACCCTCCACGCTTCTTCCTGCTATCAGCACTGTAGCGTAAGGGCGATCGTCATCTTTCGTGATTGCTGCGATAGTATATTTTAATGATTTTTGGACCATTTTACGTTCCTTACATCTCTTACGTGCTCGCCATTGTTTTTTTGGAATGACCCTTTCAACTACTGGCTTGCTAAAACTACCCTCTCGTATTTTAGAAGAGTTTTGTAATTTGTATTCCAAGAACCTCGGTATGCCTGAACTACTTGCGGATAGCGGTAAATTATCTATTATTTTAAAGCAGTTTAAAATTCCTACTTCTTTTGGGTTTCAGGACTTAAATTCTATACTTGATTTTTGTGCGGGGTTGTCATTCATATTTTTTCCTAGGCGTGTGGTGCTGGTTTCGTGGAGCCTGTCTCCCCCCGAAGTGACATGCTCCGCCGTTCGTTTCCCGGTCTATATTTGGGGCAATTAGGTAACACGGCACCTGTTTGTTCACACTTGTAGCAGAACACATTACGTTGCGGTGACTCGCACTCGAAATAAGTATGTCCTACTATCCTGCAGTTCCAGCACTTTAGACTGCCTCTACCCATATATTTTCTCTCGGCTTGAACCGCCTCCAAATCAAACACTTCCTCATTCCTAGATTCCGATTCAGCTGGAATATCCTAATCCTGCACCTCATTTACATGAACACGAGTCCTCTCGTTTCTTTGATGTGTGACTAGCCTCATGAATTCAAAATCGGACATTGGTCGATGCAATCTAGCCCTTAGCATCATCTTGGCCCTTGCCATCCACCCATAAATTCTCAATGCAGGCCCATCTTAAATTCCGTTTGTTTTGATATGCAACCAATACCAGTCCCGCGCCGTACCCGTGACGAGCGAATGAAAGTCACGAAGAATGTCACTCCAGACTATCTGATACATTGATTGCAAATGCTCAATCCTAAAAATGAACTCATCGGCCTGCATTTTCGTCGGATCTCTATCGAAAACAATGCCCCATTTGTGTATCTGAACAATTTCACCTCTAATTTGCATATTGGAACGTGTGAATTCATTTCTTCCTATTTCATTATCCTGTGTTCCATTTATCCGTATGACATTGTACCAATCTCGGCCACTCACAAAATTTGCGTTATTCCTAAATGAGGATTGGGTAGGCACCATATTTATTCGAGAAGATCCTGCATTTGTTTGCGGTTGTATGATGGTTACCATAGGTTTGGCTCGCTGATGTTCAACTGTTATAAATTTTGAAGGTATTTCCGTATTTGCTGCATACGTCGCCCCCTGCTCGCCTCCTCCATTATCACTTTGTCCTGACGAAGATAACGACGTGTTCATAGTTTTAAACTGCACCATGGTATCGTTTACTTCTTTCATGAAGCTTCTAAAACTATCTTCCATATTTTTCTGTATGGTTTCGCCCACAGAACCGAGTGACTCTCGATAAGATTCATGACCTCTTTGACCCCGCTATCCTCCGTGTCTACATTTACTAACGGTTGTATTGACACCGAGCCAACCTGACTACTGTACGTCCTGTGTTGCTGACTGAATCCACTTGAACTAGCTTGTGGTTTTATCACATGCAGCACAGATCTAAATCCTGCCGATTCCCTTTCCAATCGATTCGCCGCAGCCTGTCTTTCAGAATCCTCCAACTCCATTTTTCGCGTAGATTCTGCACTTGCTATGCTTCTTTGCGCCACCGATCAGGTTAACGGACGTCGTTTCGCCACCTCCAATCCCGTACTACGCATGAACTTTAAACTTCTTTTAAACCTTTCTTTTATATTTTTCCTATTCGCATTACTCATACTCTATACTGAATGATAATCTCTCTATCCTCTCTTTGCCCTTCCCCAAATAACTCCTGTCAATTTAAATTTTATTCAAAGGCGAAAGAACCTCTCAACAAAAATAACTCACGCACTAATAGGTGAATCACTCTCAGTGTTGAACTTGACGATTGGATCCATTGATACGAACCCAACAATGTCGGTTAAACTTGCACTCTTAACTTCCACATTCTCCTACTAGCTTTTAGGCCCCAGTATCATTAATGACAAAAACAACTAAATTTATTAATCACTGGGCAATATAGCCGAAAACAATACTGGTCTTTTCTCTGTAACACTATGTCCTCAGTGAATAGAGCGACACTTTCTATACTCAACCTATCAATTGGCACGAGATTAGTAGTTTTCTCTCTTATGTTTGTGTATAAAACTGACGTTAAGTCATAGTCAAACATAAGTTTGGAAATCAGCTAAACCATTATTACATCTTCGACACTTTCTTGATCGACATTAGGAATTGAAATCACCGAGTCACCCCATTGATGCTAATCTATAATGACTCCTATCGAGGCAACGATGGAATCTTGCAATATCTGCCATTCCACGGACCTATGATAGAACACTAAAGAAAACGCACCACTCGCTTCAAACTAAATTACAAACTAAAATCACTCAACCCGTAATCAATATAACTGTACTAGCTTGGCGTTCTGCTCCGATACACACTATTCAAGAACAGTATGAAAACGTGCAGAATACTTTATTAGGTGCCATTTATTAAAAACGGTGCCTAGGTGTTATTTATTTATTTATATTTTTATATATTTATTTCTTTGGGCACCATTCGTTAGAATGGCGTCTCGGGTGTTTTGTATATATTTAATTGATGTAAATGTTCGTAGTTTATTTATTGTTTCTAGACATATAATATATTTAATACAGAGTAAATTTGTAACACGATAGTTTATGTGCGTAGCAGCAAACGAGATTAGTTCCCAACGACAGAGTACATACTAGGGATGAGCAAAGTAAGGATGTAGGATAGGTATGAGCAACAAGTATTTAGCGATACATAATATTTGATACATTTCAACCCTTCCCCCCAAATTTTATGTTTCAAGATTTCAATTATTTAAATTTACTGTTACTTAATTCATACCCAATCCCTTAATACATTTAATATGTTTCATTTTCGGCAAGCCTTTTGTCAAAACGACAGCTCGCATCTTTTCGGTTGGGATGTACTTAATGATTATTTCTTCTTTTTCAACCATGATGAAATGATGCCGAATATCTACATCCATCGGATTTCTGGTCAATTCTCCAGCTCCTTGGTTGTCGTTATATATTATCTTGTGTACCCAGGACTTCATTGAAGAACAGTTTTAGATGAACTGCCTATTTTGATGCGTCAGATATTGCCATGTATTCGACTTCGGTTGTCGATAGAGCTAGAGTACGCTACTTTCGTGATTCCCAGCTAACGGCAGTGTTGGCATATATGAAAGCGTAGCCCGTAAATGGCTTACGGTCATCCGAACTGGCCCTCACCACTTTTCTTGAAGACTAACAATTGGTCTTCGGTTCCTTTCAGATATCGTAGAACTCTTTTCGCTGCTGTCCAATGTTGTTGACCAAAGTTTGAATTAAATTGGCTCAGTGAACTTACTGCGTGAGATATATCTGGACGTGTGCATACTGCCAGATTCATCAGAGAACCAATAAGATTTTGGTATGGAACATTTTCCATCTCTTCTGCATTTGTGGGAGACGTTACTTTTGTTAATTTTTCAATCGGTGTCATCGGAGTTGCTTCTGTTTTCGCGACTTTCATACCAAAACGTTTGATGACTTCATTCGTGTATTTTCTTTGATGCATTTTATTCTCGTTCTTCTGTAGATTTTGTTCAAATTCAATGCCGAATTCATGTCAAAACAATTTGCGAGTTTCTTTTTTAGTGTTGTTCACTCTACTGTGTTGTTCGATGCGATTATTAAATCATCTACGTATATGTGAACTATAGTCAGTGTTTCATCATTTCGTTTTGTGTATACGCAGGGATCTGCACCCAGAGATTTCAGTCCAAGTTATTGCAGTTTTTATCAAGTTTTTTTTACCATTGTTTACCCGATTGTATTAGACCATAAAGTGCTTTTTGTATTTTACATACCTTTTCCGAAGTGTATTTCTTCATTTCGTTCTTGTTCAGTATTATATTGAATTCTTTGGGTATTACTTTTTTTTTTTTTTATTATCTTAAGTGAATGTCCTCTTCTATGTCGCCATTTAAATATGCACTTGTAAAATCTAATTGTTGAATTTCCATTCCCAATTCAACAGCTAGTGCCATGAGCATTCTAATAGAACTCATGCATGCTATGTGCAAATGTTTCAGTGTAACTTATACCCGGCGTCTGCGCAAAACCTTTAGCGACAAGTCTTGCCTTTCGCCTTTCGATTGTTCCGTCAGCGTTTCGTTTCGTGCGTAGTACCCGTCTCGTTTTAATAATTTACGCATTCTGTGGTCGATCAACTACGACCCATGTGTTGTTTTTCTGTAGAGCATCATATTCTTGTAGCATTCCCATTTTCCATTTTTCGCTTTCAGGACAATTTAGAGCTTCTTCAGGGGTTTGTGGATCCCTCTCCTCGATGATATTGACGATATTTTCAATTATTTCAGGTTCATCTGCGTCGTCTGATTTTAGTTCGTTGATAAGCTTACGTTTCTTCCGCGGTCTTCCCCGCTTCAGCTTGGATGTCACAGGAGTTTCGATGATTTGTTCTTCACAATTTACGTCGTTCGATTCTGATTTGCTGATATTCTTTTCAGGTTTGGCGTTCGCTGATTTGTTAAAAAGTTGTACTTCAATTTCGTGATTGCTTTCATCAGATACAATTTCGTTAAAGAAATCTTCGTATTTTTCGTTGTCGTCGAAGCGTTCGCTGAATCTTACGTCACGGCTTCTCGTGTCATTGAATTTCTTCCAGACTTCGGGTCCATTATGACTGCACCGTTGCGACGAAAAATTACTTCTGACATCAAGTTTGATCTCAGATCTGTAACATAGAGTGTTTCACCTAAGCTCGCCGACACGTTCGTAGTTTCTAGAAGAACTTTTCCGCTACCTTCTATTTTGGCAGATTCGTCATTTGCAAGTTTCAATGTTTGTACTTCGCGTTTCAGTTTGTCAAACTTTTCTTTTTGGGAACACATATGAGATGTTGCCCCGGAATCAAGACACCATTTGCCTTTCTCTACTGTCACTTGCATCGCAATAGCAGTTTTGCTGATTTGTTCACGTTTTTCTTCACTTTTGTTGCCGTATTTTTCATTCTTATTTTTAAATTTTGTTCTGCATTCCCTTGCTTTGTGGCCAACTTTTCCGCAAATTAAATTTTTCGTTTTACACTTTCTTTTGGTACTTTTTATAATTATGTGTACATTGCGTCTTCGTCTTTTTCTGGCAACTTATCTTGCGTTTCGAGTGCCACTCTAAATTGTTTGTACTCTTCAGGCACACTGTACAATAATAAAATTGTAACGAGATTATCCATTATTTGCATATCCATTTCCCGAATTTTGTCAAGGATGTCAAAAAACTTTTTTAAGTGAGCATGCATGTCATTACCGCTTTGCATTTTCAATAATATAAGCGACTTCAACAAATGTGCTTTACACGCAGGACCTTTTAATTGATACACGGTTTGTAACTTGTCACATAATTCTTTTGATGTCTCACAATTTTTCACTTGCCTCAATTCTGACGTAGCTATTGACTAAATTATGTCGGACTTTGCTTTTGAGTCGTTTAAAATCCATTCTGCAATTGTTTCAGCAGAACCATCTATTGGTCTGACATAGTAACCGTTTACATATTTCCATACGTCATTTTTAATTAGAAGCGCCTGCACTTGTATCTTCCACGTATCGTAATTATCCCTTCCGAGGGATTCGATTTTTATGTTTGCGAAACTCATTGTTTTTTTCTTTTTTTTTTTTTTGATTGCCGTTTGTTTACCTTTTTTAATAATCGACTAGAGTCTGTTTGTTATCAATATCGGTGTTTTAGTTCGATAGTTTTGAT
>JAWNNQ010000878.1:0-38425 GCA_035044765.1 Leucophenga montana | reverse complement strand
GTGTTGTTGTCGCTGAGCATATTCCAACGGTTCACTTATTCAAATTCTAAATTTAATGTTAACTAACTAACGGGGACAAATCGGATTGGCCACTCCAAATCGGCACTTATTGAGATGAGTCGCTTCAGGAAGTGTTCCCTCAAAGCAGTCATCGATGATCTTGAAGTGTGACCAGTTACTCCGTTCTGTTGGTACTAAATATTTCCTAATTCCAATTCATCAAGTCGTGGACAAAATTGTTTCCAACATGCTCACAAAACTTTCTGAATTCATTGTCATTGTGACCTCATGTTCTTTAAAAAAAACCACGCTCCACTAATCCCAGCTGAGGAAATTGCACACCACACCGTGACTTTAGCTGAATGCAAAAGCATTTCATGCAATTGTCGTGGATTGGTGTTCGTGGATTGCATGTTCTGTTTGTTAACTCAGCCATTAAAGTGAAATTGCGCTTCATCGCTGAAAAAAAAACATCACAAAATATCCACGCCTGTCGATTGGTATTACTCACGCCAGGCTACAGCCTGAATGCAACGCATTCAAGAAAAGCAACTTGTGTTGCCGCACTCAGTATATTTAAAATATTGCTCATAATAAAATTACTGCTTTTTCAATCAAAGTTGGTTAATATGAATTAGTTTATTTGTAGTGACAAGCCACCATAACCGTTTGAATATTATTTTGCCTTGAAGTATATTAAGCAAGAATTTAGAGAGATTAGGGAAAATCAACTACAGGTTTATTATTATTAGTTTAAATTAGCGGTATATTATATGCCAGAAATATGGACATACTAAAAACTACTGTTCCAAAGACCCTGCATGCGTAAAGTGTGCTGGTCCACACAAATCCATAGACTGCATTTTAAGTACAAAAGAAATCAAATGTGCTCCTTGTGGAGAGCAACACACTGCTAACTACAATGGCTGTATGGTTTACAAGGCGCTCAAAATACAACGATTCCCTGATCTGCGGAAAAAAGATGTGTCGACCAACTTAGATATATCTAAAGTGCCAACAACTGATCCTTCTTCTAGTACAGATACTAATAGACCTATGCAACTTGGAATATCCTATGCACAAGCCACAGATATGGGAAACAAAATCTAAGCCAAAACTACACCTTCCACGCAACCAGCTACAAGGAATAACCAAAATAGTTCAGAACAACACAACCACCCTTCTGAATTGAAGTCAATGTTGAAACACCTAATCACACAAATGGCTAATATGATGAACATTATCAAATTACTAGTTACGAAGCTTGTTTCGTGGAATGCTAACGGTCTAGCTAGCCATTACTTAGAGCTCAAAAATTTCTTGTCTGACATGTCTATTGACATAATATTAATATCTGCGACACATTTTACATACTTAAAAAACTTACTTACTATCGGCCAAAGCCGCACGTAGGAAAGCGCACCATTCGGTGTAGTTTAGTGTTCGCCGGCACCTGTCGCTGGCAATCCGGAGCTTCTTCAGGTCATCATAGACCTGATCTTGCCATCTTAAGTTCGGACGTCCTCTCTGACGCTGACCAAAAATCATACGAAGAATCTTTCTCTCGAACACTCCTAAAGACGCTGTATCCCTTGATGTCAGTGTCCATGCTTCCGCGCCATACAGCAGCACCGGGTTTATCAGTGTTTTATAGATTATTATCTTCGTAGTTCGAGAGAGGGCTCTACTTCTAATTTCCTAGCAGAGCCCAAAGTAGCAGCGATTAGCAAGTGTGATTCTTCCTCTGATCGCTCGGCTAACGTTGTTGTCGCTGGTAATTTTTGTTCCCAGACAGACGAAGTTTTCTACAACATAGTGGTTGAAATTGTCCATACTCACAGACCGTCCAAGACGCGCTGATGGTCTGCGAGTGGACACCAAGTACTTCTTCTTGTCCTCATTCACCGCTAGGCCCATGCGACGTGACTGTTTCTCAATCTCCTAGAACGCTCTGCTTACTCGCCGTTCGTTAGTGCCTACGATGTCTATATCATCAGCATATGCGTGTAGCATCACTTCCTTATGGAAGATCGTGCCCGATCGTTCTACGTATGGGCACTGGCGTAGCATGTACTCCATCAAGAGATTAAAAAAGTCGCACGATAAAGGATCACAATGCCTGAAACCTCTATTGGTATCAAACGTTCAGAGACGTTGTTTCCTACTCTGACGAAGCTTTGGGAGTGTGACAATGTCATAATGCAAAGACGAACGATTTTTGCTGGGATACCAAGTTCAGATAGGGCGTTGAAGAACTTTGTTCTTATCGGCGTGTCGAAAGCGGCCTTATAATCGACAAATAGGTGGTGTGTGTCTTTATTGTACTCATGTGTGTTTTCCAGGATTTGGCGTAAAGTGAAAATTTGGTAACTGGTCGACCTATTTGGTATGAAGCCACACTGATACTGGCCCATCAGTGCATTCGTGTATGGCTCCAGCCTTTTACACAGTACGCGGTACAGAATTTTGTATTCTATTGAAAGGAGACTCATTTCCCGTAGTTCGCGCAGACAAAGAACACTGAGATTCCAATCGTTGGGCATGCATTCATCGAACCATAGTTTGCATAAGATTTATTGCATACTCTTTACCAACTCTTCGCCACCGGTCTTGAATAACTCTGCTGGGAACTCATCGGAACCTGCCGCTTTGTTCTTCTTCAGCTTTTTAATTACTGAGTCGACCTCGTTATAATCAGGTGGCTATACAAGAGAGTCATCATCAATTGGTGGTTCTAGGTATGCTTCTCTATCGACGGTATTTTTCTCTTCATCTCCCCAACTAGATTAGAGAAGTGACTTCTCCATAGTCTAAGTGATTCCTGTGCATCTGTAACCAGACTTCTATTATTGTCCTTGCAGAAAGAAACTCCGGGCTTGAAACCTTCGATCAGACACTTGAACTTTTTGATAAACCTTTCGAGATTCAATTCTTTGACATAACACCTCAACATCCTCGGCCTCACGCCTTTCTTGTTCCTTTTTGTTTGCGTCTGAAAAGGCGTTTCTCCTCTCTCCGTTTCTCACGATATCGCTCTCTAACAGTTTGCGTTGATCCCAACTGCAGAGTTCGGTTGTAAGCGGCGTCTTTCTCTACAGTAGATTGGCGACACTCCACGTCATACCAAGGGTTCGTCACAGTTCTGGTGTACCCAATGAACTTCTTGGCAGCTGAATTCATGGAGTGGGAGATATGGCTCCACTGCTCACCTATATCTTTAGAAGCCGGAGAGGACTCCCGGAACAGTTGGGAGAGTCTGGCTGAAAAGGCTTCGGCGGTCTGTTGTGATTGCAGCTTACCGACGTCTAGCTTTCGTTGAGTGCTAGAACGTGCGGAATGCACCATGCGCACGTCCAACACGATCAATTTGTTTGCGTGTCTTTTGATCGGGGCTGCGCTAAGTAGCCTTGTGTACCTGCGGCGAAATCGGTTAGCCTCTCTCCATTGCTGGAAGTAGCGTCGTGAAGGCTAAATTTTCCGACTGTTGGGCCAAGGATTCCTTCCTTCCCAATTTTGGCGTTGAAATCGCCAATCACGAGTTTTACATCGTGAGTGGAGCAGGGCTCGTAGTGAAGTTCGAGACGCTCGTAAAATTCATTTTTGGCCGCATCGTCTGCTACTTCCTTCGGGACGTGTGCACAAATCAGGCAAATGTTGAAGTACTTAGCCTGTATACGTTTCGCGGCCAGGCGCCACAGGTATGAAACTGGTGACAAGTCCTCTTAGTTTCCTACTTACGACGAAACCGCGCCCAAATTCGTGCTTCTTTGCATGGAAAATATAATAGATGTCACAGGATGCTTTTTTTGAACAGCCCTGTCCTATCCATCGCATTTCCTGTATTGCGGTGATGTCAGCCTTAAATTTGACGAGGACATCATGCTGGATGTCTGCACCAGCCCTGTGGAGGGTGCATATCCAGGTGCATATCCGTAAATCATGGTCCTTAAAGCGTTTGCGGGGGTCGTCATCATTGGGGGATTTTATCCGAGGCTTTCTTTGTGTCTTCACTAGTACATTTTTTTTTTGCGGTGGCGGAAACCAAACCAAACCAAGCGCACGAACCCGTAATTAAGAGGAGTGATTGGCTTCTCAAAATTTGCTCACCACGGAGATTCCGTGGCTTACCCAGGGGATACGTGTCCTAGCGGACGTCAGTGAGCTGCTTGAATCGTTTGCAAAAGAGTCGTAATTTGACCGCTCCCAAGAGAAATGGCCAAAGAACTTTCCACTTCTGCAAACGAACCCATCCTTCTTCAAAAAGCTTCTTTAAAATTGATAACTTAAAATTGTTTGACAATAAAGCACATGGTGGGACAGCAATTCTTGTCAGGAAAAATTTAAATTGCAATGAAATGGAAAAATATCAACAATATAATATTCAAGCCACAACAATTTTAATAGAAGATATCCATGGTCCTATGCTTATATCTTCAATTAACTGTCCACCTAAGTACAAAAACTCCAAAAATTACTATTTTGAGTTTCTTAAGGGAGAAGGTAACATATACATTGTAGGCGGTGATTTTAATGCTAAAAATGCTATATGCTGTTCACGGTTGACTAACAAGAAAGGCAAAAACTTGTTAGTTGCTATCAGGGAAAATAATGCCAAATTCTTATCCATTGGAGAATCGACTTATTGGCCTAGTGATCAGAATAAAATTCCGGATTTAATTGACTTCTTTCTATTACGTGATCATGCTATAATCTCTCTTCAGACCACTCTCCAATAATACACAGCAATGCACATTGTGGAATTGGCCTTAACTCGCACCTCTATAATAAGAAGACTGACTCGCAAACACTCAAGGAATTTATTAATCGTGAATTGCAGTTGGACATATCGCTAAAAGCAATGGACGAAGTTGATAGTGTAATAGCATACTTTAAAGACATAACTATTGAAGCTGCGGAAGTTTCAACCCCCACGATTATTTATAAACCTGATATTAAACAAATTAACGCTTCAATAAAAAATAAAAGTAAAGTAACTCAAATAATTCCAATCCCGAAACCCAATAAGGACGTAACTCAGCCAACATCTTACAGACCGATCAGTTTATTGCCTCTACCAACAGAGAGCAATACCAAGCAACTAACTCGCATTTAGACGGAAACACTCAACGGTTCAGCAAGTTCACCGAATTGTCAATAAAATATCTTCTGATATTGATAAATATAAGATGAATGCTCGCAAATGATGCCAATAACAGCAGGAGTTCCGTTGGGTAACGTGCTAGGCATAAGAAACTTGACTAACTTTATATAAATTTAACCTTAAATTTGTTTTAATGTATTATTATAATTGTATTTATGTAGTAACATAAATTGTATCTCTGGTCAAACTTTCTGTATTCCAATCAAACATAATAATTATTTAATGTCTAAATGACAGGTGTAATAAAAAGGAAGTTAGTAAAAAAAAGCGGTATATTAGCGGCTGGTTTTCTACGTCTGTGGAATGTGGTTATTGAATTGTCTAAAATTCTAATTATGAATAAATTAGATACGATCATAAAATACGATCATAGAAGAGTTGTAGATATTTTTAACAATTAAATAATGACAAGAATTCTATTAGTATTATATTATAATTTGCAGAGCAATTCTTGGAAAATTTTTTGATCTATATAAGTTATTCAAGATTGGGAGATCTGTTTGAGTATGTTATGTGCATATTATTAAGTCTGCAAAAGCAAAAAGAAGATGTGAAATGTTTATGGATTTATCACTTAAGATTATACGATTCGAACTGTTTCAAAAAATGTTCTACAGTTTTGGCTTTGATGTTTTTTCAAGATGGGTTCCCATAGCTTATTCTAACTGTTAAAGTCGAATAAAACTAGATCAATTTGCCCACAAAATTTTTTTTAATACGACTCGCAGTAAGATTCATTTAGTATTGTAGTTTTACTTGAACTGCTACCTACGAGATCTTCATATTGGGCAGAACGGCGGCCGCTTTTTTCGCTAAAACAATTTTTTTATGTCCCGAAAGAATGTTCACATGGTGGTGAATTGAAGAGTGTCGTAGAATTTCGTACTAACCATTCTTAGTCCTAAATCCTAGAACAGAGCCAAAGCCTCTTCAGACGTGATATGTGTCGGCTGCTTATTAAGGTATTAGGAATGCTTTCTCATATTCGTTTGATTCGCAATGAATTTGAGTTGCAATGCCCTGCTTTGGTGATTTGGCAGGCCATTTTTGCTTTCTCCTGGTTTTTTATATTTCATAAATTTTGCTTCAGTAGGATTCTCAGTTGTGATGATCCAGCAGTTTCTGATGCCACGCCACCGTATAAGAGAAAAATATAATTAATCGTATCTCAGCAACTTTTTAGAACAGTTAATGCTGTTAACAGCTTTGGTACACATGTATACAAATGGCACCAGGAGAAATAAGGTATAAGGACATAGCCACACCTTCCTTATAAGAGAAAAAACAAATTCGTCTTATTTTGTAACTATTTGAGGCTGATGGTTGAGAAGTGGTATATATTTTAAGGGCACCAGGAGAAACAAAATGCACTGTAAAAGTCTGCGGTGCCACGCTTTCTACATAGAAGAAAAATTATGTAACTATTGGAGGCAAATTTAATATGGATGAGATTTTATACAATACATATGTCAAAGGCATCAGGAAAATTTATAACCACTTGAAAAATGGGCGGCGGCACGCCCCCATATAAAAACGAAGGGTTCAGTGCAAATCGGGGACGCATACTACATTTTGTACTATGGGTTTTGTGCATTTTTGTGGAGAAAGTCAAAATTGAACTGTGCAATTAAATAGTTATTTATATATAGAAATCCTCAAAATTATTCACCTAAACAGGTATATGAAATCATTAAACAAGCTACCTTTAAAAGATAAAATGCTTATTAAAAAAAGTAAAAATTGTTGCGGAAATAACGGACAGAAAAAAAGGTTATTACTTGTGTTATCATTTATTCCTTTGTTACGAAAAATCAGTTAAAATTATGAACAAACTGAACTTACCTGTTTCGATACATATTCATGCGTAGGTATACAAAAACATACCAAAGAATAGAAAAGCCTTATTTTGTTTGCAACTTTACGTACATACAATTAAAAATCTTTTTTTTAACCCCTTATTATTTCATTTTTTACAATCTGTTTAAGGAACATTCAGTTATAACTTTGTTAATTTTTACTTATTGTCACGAATAAGAGGGCCCATTTTATCTCTTAACTGATATGTACTCGTATGTTAATATATAATTTAACAATTCTGTTTAATTAAATCTACTTGAAAGTTCAGCAGGAGCGAATCTTCGAAGCTAGTTCTGGAGGTAATGGGCTTGGGTGAATATTTATGAGTGTTCTATATTTGCTGCTGACGTTTTTTATTTCCTCAACAATTATTGGGATTCGTAGATCTTGGTTTCGAATGTTGTTGGTAACATACCAAGGCACATTTACGTACATTTGAAGAAGTTTCGATTGAAAGCGTTGCTGGTTGGTTTTTGCTGCTGAACCTCATAACTGGATGCCGTAAGTCCATATAGGTTAAATAAGAAAATTGTATAGAAGTAGTTTATTCCCTAATATTAAAGTTCGGTCTAAAAAACCAGCAAACTAACTTAATCCAAAATGTTTTCTTTTTGTGAAAATATAAGAACGCCAAATAAAACGTCTATCTAGATGTATACCAAGATACGTTGCTTCATCAGATTGTGGTACTGATTAATACTTATTATAATTATTATTTTTATTGTTTAAGTGTAATCTGTGCCGATTTTTGATCTTTAACTGTGATCCGCAATCTAATAAGTCATTCATTAACCTCATTCAATTTCTTTTGGAGGTTGCGTGTTGTTACAATTGGATCACTATCTTTTGCCAGGATCACAGTGTTATCAGCGAAAGTAGCAGTGTACGTTTGTTCAGATAGCGGTAATTCAGCAGTAAATAGTGTATAGAATAGCAGTCCTACCACGCTACCTTGTGGAACAGCAGAATTTATTTCGAAAGATCTTTGATTTTTTGATTATTCTGACCATAAATTATTTATCATGCATGTATGTATATGAGTTAAATTGTGTATGCATTATAAGGCAGAAGCTTTTTAATTTTGATAATTAGATCAGGATGCCATACTTTGTCAAAGGTTTTTGAGTCATCCAGGTTCGAAGCAGTAATATTTTCATTCAAGGGCAGTCCTTGCAAAGTTGTATCCTCAATTTAGTTGTTCTATTGTGGAGTTGAATTTCCGAATACCAAAATGAGGTGTAGGGATAAGATTGTTATTTTCTATAATTGACCTTAGTTCGAAAACTTTTGACAATATTAGAAGAAGGCTTATCCGCTTACCCACTTTTGGTGTGACAATTATTTGGGTAGGAAAGTGGTCATATCGGAGTATTACATTAAATAGTTGAGTAATTACGCTAGTTCTTTAAACATTACTCCAGTAATGAAGTCAGGCGCTTTTAGCTCACACATTACTTTTTTTATTTTTTTGGTGGATTTTTCGGTTGACCTACATTTTTTGTGGCCTTCTAAAGTGAGTAGTCAGTCGCTCGTGTTGGAAACATATTTGCTGCATAGTTTTTAAATATATTATTTTTGAATTCCTTCAGCGTTTCTTTGAAGTGATGATTCGTCTCAGGCTTTGTAGAAGTAGCACACCAAACTGCTTGCTGAATGATATTTGTAAGACTGCGTTATTTATGTATATGCATTTATGATTTAGGTGGAATCTCTTTCATTAAAGACTCACTTTTTGTACGCTTAAAAATGCCCCAGTCGATGTTTTTTTTGTGATAGACTGCCGCTTTTTGAATTTTTGCAGGACACATACTTATTACTGCGATTATTGAAGAGTGATATGAGGAGAGGTCGAGACAGGAGTCTGTATAAGAATAGCTTTAACTGTAAAGAAGTCGAGTATATCCATTAGTTTGGTGGTTCGCCCATGGATATATGAAACGTATTATTTGCTTGTATTTCTCTTAAGAGTTCTCGTCCTCCATCGATAAACCTGTTACCTAATGAAATTATGAAATGCTCAAATAGGCAATGTCTTATGAGAGGCAATATACAGATGCCATAAATTGTACTATAACCAAAATTTTTTTGTTGCATGCAAATATTGTTTTCGGTATTTTTCAAGGACGATGTGCTTTATATAAACTAAGTATTGTGATATATTTTTAATTTATTTTTATTTTTATTCTCTGGCTTTATAGGATGGTGCCAAGTTTTGTTGAAACATCCAATAGTTTACGTGTCCATGGTAACAAAGCAGCTTCCTGTGCGAGGTACCGCAGCCCAAACTATCACTGATGCAGGCACTTGCTTTCGCAGAGCAATTCGCTGGTCTAAATTGACTCTTGATTTGCACTTTAACCATACATCGTTTTGTTTGTTTTCATATTACTGAACCGTACAAATTTTTTCATCAGAAAATACTACATTTTCAAGCTCGCCCCTAACGTGCCAGTGTTTTAACACATTTTCTATTGCTAGGCGAACTGCTTTTTGTGCAGGTGTTAAACCTTCAATCGTAGTTCATTATTTTATATGGTCCCCATGTTACGAGCAGACACATTGAGTTTTGAACTGCGCTTTGTCGTGGATTACGTTGAATTCTAGCCTTCACTTTCCTACCCGACATTGCTGCCTTTGGATTTCCACCTCCATGCCGTTTGATGCTACCAGTAACACCAATAATCATTAACAATTGCTTGTTGCGATTTTCCAGCCAAATACAAAGCAATAACCCTGTTGCGTTTCAATTCCATTTCGATAAATTTTTTTAACAGCGACGTCAACTATATGCTTCCTTTGGCTTTGTAACCTGCCTACGCAAATCGACCTGCTTCTTCCACTTTCGGCTGGTGCTCAGTGTATCCTCAGGGCTGGGGACGACCACCGATACTAACAAGCGACAGTAACAATAAAAAAATGTATCAATTTCTTGTACACACAATATACGCTCATAGTTACAGGAGCTACTTAAATACAAAAGTGGTGTATCGATCGTGGATGTCCCTGATAATTTTTCAACCTCCCTTCCTGAATCGCAAAAAAAAAAATTGTGACAGCGATTCCCTTTTTGGGTTTTACCCGCTATTGACCACTATTTTGTTTTCTTTGTACAGCGCCGTAGATTGGCCCACCATTTCCGTTAATTAATTAACACAACATATTTTTACAGATAGTTAATATTATTTACGATCGATTATAAGTCTGCTTAACATACTTATCCGAACCAGCTGTACAAAAATTAACAATATACAAGATTAATATAGAATTTTGACATCCATGTGTCTTAATAATACAATTATTGTAATAAATTCGTAAATATATTGAATGAATTGATTGAATTTACGTAAGTTAAAAATGGGTTATTGTGTTTTATTTCTTTAGTAGTAATTGTAATTTTTCTGGCATAACGCAACTAGGGGGACTTTTCTTTTGCTTTCAGATTTTGTGGTTAGCTACACTTACAACAAGCTATTTCACTTTTATTTAAATTTGTACTAAATTATTAAAATAGAAGGTATTGGATTATTTGTTAAGGGAAAAAAATTTAATTAAATTAAATTATTAAATTTCATTGCTTATTCTTCAAGTCTTTCCGAATCTGCCACATAATATTCAAGACGAAAATTGGTTGTGTGAAAGAACCATACTGGAACTAAAAAATTATATTGTTACGAAAATAAATAAAAAATCTAGGACGAACTAACTAGCGAAATATCAGTGTATAACTCCATCGACACAGTCATGTCATCCGATGACACTACGAGCTATCCCGTGGAGTTCCTATACTCTTTGGATTTTTCCGGGGTGCTATCCCAAAGGTTGGAATTAAAGGTAGGTGTCCCCGTTTTGTTAATGCGCAACTTGAACGCGACAAGATTTTGCAACGCTACACGGTTACGAGTCACCGAACTAGGACGGAATATTGTGAAGGCGACAATCTTAACTGGCGAAACAAGGGAGAAAATATGCTTATACCACGCATACCAATCATACCTAATAACTTACCATTTAATTTTAAGCGCCTGCAGTTCCCATTAAAAGTTGCATTTTCAATGACTGTCAACAAATCACAGGGTCAAACCTTAAAGGTAGCAGGAATACATTTGGGCACGCCACTGTCAGCTCTATGTAGCTTGCTGAATATCTGGCATCTGCTGCTGAGACATTAGAACAATCCCATACTCGGCGTCAACAGAACGCTCAATATATGACACTCCAACAAGCTGATGAGACACCAGAACAGTCCCAAGCCCGAATTCAATTCAGATATTCAGCTTGCTGAATATGAATTGTATCTAGAACTGTAGCTAAACTCTGTACAAAACATTAGTGACTTAAGAACAATGCATGTAATTTTTTATGGGGCTGCCCATAAAATGGAAAAATCGCATATATTTCTCCATATGTGAGGCGTTCCTCCATAAGAACCCGCTTTATTAAAGTTTAAGTTGATATTTACTGTAATAAGAACGTTTTCGTACAAAATTTCAAAGTTGGGCGGTAAATTTCTATGGGGGCTACCCCTAAAAGTGGGCATCACACGTCCCTCGATATTGATTTTATGAGAAGACGTCAAGGTAAATTTCACGTTGATATTAACTGCAATAAATAGGCAAAACTGGGCGGGTGGTTTGTAAGGAGGCTATCTCACACCCATTGATATACATGTGAGGTGTTATTTCATAAGAAACTACCATGCCAAATTTTAACGTGATATTGACAGCAATAAAAAAAAATGTCTTACAAAAAGACGAAAGTGGAGGTGTTTCGTATGGGGGCTACTCTAAAAAGCGATCGTGGCATGTCAATATGGATACTCTGTTTCTCTCAATCTCTCTCTCTTTCATTTACACTTTCGAGAGTCGAGTTAATGTCGATGGTAACGTAGTAGTATAACTCCTCACATCGAAATCACCAACCAAAAAATAATCATTACCGAAACTGCATAGCTCGGTGCATATTTGCTTGAGCTGCTCCATTCAAAGGTCAAATGTATTTTCGAGGGCCAACTGGTAACTTCGTACTTCTGGTGTAACTCACAAATTGTGCTCCATTAGTTTCGTCAGCACTTTGCGACTTTATCGACCTTTGTTGGAAATAGACTATCTGACATTCACGATTTGACAGCTCATAATGTTTGGAGATTCGTAACAACGCATTTGAACCCAGCGGGCATCGTGTCAACAGGATATATAATGGACCATTATTTTTATTTCAACCTAAATTGCAGCTTCAGTGGCCTGCAAACAAGTTCGATGAAATTGATTTTGAGGAAGTTAGCAAGGAGAAACGAAAAGCTTTGGTTAAAGTCACAATGGAGTGCAATTACTTGATCGACACTTTCAATAACAGCAGTTCTCACACTCGTGGCTTCAACTGGATTGCATTGTTTGGAATGTACAACAGCTTTATTTCATAGACGAAATACAACAATTGAAAGCAGGTAGTCGTTTCGTAGTCAAATCAAGTATGTTAATCATTTTTCGGAGAGCTGTAGTAGATTCACGTTGCTACAAGTGGGTAGATTGAAATTTGCGGATCTGACAGAAAGTCAAAAATATCCAATTTTACTTCCAAATAAATCTGAATTCGATCTTCACTGTACTCCCTACCTTCATCGTAAAAATCAATGGCCATAGCTTCTCTCATATGTCTCAAATTTTGGATAGTAAATTTTTTTTTTTTAATAATTTAATTTTTTCATTTATAACTTACTGTTACTATTTATAATAACTTATACTATAGTGTGTATTACAATTTCAACAAATTATATACATATATACATAGGTACATCTACTTAATAGATTAAATGGATAGTAAAGATTTAAAAGGGATTTATTATTAAGAGTTGTAAGGCCGAAACTAGTTCAACAACTAATGGGCAATCTCCCAGTTGATGCCTGCAAAATACTTTGCGCGATGTGGCGTTGACTTTTGTGGACCTGTTAATACTTATTTGGGTATAAGTGAGAGCCGACCATACAAAACCTATATTAATATGCCTGGCTGTCAATGCGGTCCATATTGAGGTGGTGTCTGACCTATCGTTCGATTCGTTTCTAGCCGCAGGGCAGGGGAGCTGGGGAAGGAGAGGAAGGGGAATTTAGGTAGGGGAAGGGGAGGTAGGGGAAAGGGAAGCAACGCGCCGGATTCTATTTAAAAAGGAAGAGGAAGTTGGGGAATGTGGGAAGGGAAAGGGCATGGTTTGGAAAGGGGTAGAAGGGGAAGAGGGGCAGGGGAATTAGAATTGGAGGTAGGGGAAGGATGGTAATTAAAGGGGCATGTTGAAGAGGGGTAGGGGAATGGGATGTAGGGTAACGGATCATATTTTAGAAGGGGTAAAGGTAGGAGAGGCAGGGGGAATGGCAGTAATGCGCTGGGTACCATTTAAGTAAGGAGATGTAGGGGAAGGGGGCAGAGGAATGGGGCAGCGTAAGGGGTGGTTGTAGTGACAGTGGAAGTGACATAAGAAGAGGGGTAAAAGAATTAGAGGTGGAGTAAATGGACATGGGGAAGGTAGGGCAGGATGAAGGTGGGGAAGGGGAAGGGGTTGTTAGTGTGGTCGAGAAAAATGAAAAATCTGTATTTATAGACCGATTTGAATATATGTTAATTTATTAAACAAAATTATATTCATTATGAACAATGCTGCGTCAGCGACAGCAACATAAGGCTAGGTTTAGTTTTAAGATAAATAAAATGTTTAACTTTAGTTCCGATTTACATTTAAATAAAGACACAACGGAAAACAACATTCTCGTCTTAAATTACTCGGGCTCCATGCTTGAACAAGCGTGTAAGAAATTAACTTAACTGTAAAAACCAAGAAAAAACAGTTACTTCGGTTGAACCGAAGATCTAAACTATTCATACGAAATAAAACATAAAAGTGGGGGTTTAAATACATGCTAACCCAAAAAGTGGGCGATACACGTTCACTATTACGTGTGTATGAAGCGATGTAGTTGTTGTGTAAGATGCCCCCATATCGAATTTCAAGTTGATATTGACGTTTTCCATACAAATGCGTAAAAGTGAGCTGTGGGTTTGTATGGGACTCACAAAGTGGGCGGGACACGCCCATTTGTATATGTGAATGAAGCGGTTGTCCACTAAAGTCTACTAAATCCAATTTCAATCTAATATTGATTTATATGAAGAATGTTTTTATAGAAAACACAAAATTGCAAGGTAGGTTTTTTGTGTGGGCTACCGCAAAACGTAGGCGGGCCGTGCCCATTAGTCTATGAATGTTAAGCGGCTGTCTATAAAAAGGGCACCATATCGTATTTCAAGCTTATATTGATTTTAATAAAGAAGTTTTTCTTACAAAAACACAATAGTGGGTAGTATTATTGTATGGGGCCTACCCCAAAAAGTGGGCGTGCCACGCCCGGTAGACTATGTATGTTAAGCGGCTGTCCATAAAAAGGCACCACATTGTATTTCAACCTAATATTGAAAAAATTTCAAAATAAACAACTCAACAAAGTCTATAGAACACGATTGGCTCTAGGCTGCGGAAGCAATAGATGACCAAAGAAGAAAAAACGAGAGGAAGAAGGAAGGATTGGCAGCAGTCTAATTATATTAAGCGTAATTAGTTTAAAAAAAATCATGTAAGTGAACTACTTGTACGATTGAAAAGATTTTTTTTTTTAAAACAGTTCCTGCTCATTCTTGCAAGTTCTTTTATTCAGATATAAAAAATATATTTCACGAATGACTCAGATAACAGTTTAGAAGAATTGTCCCTTGAGTTTGGTATATTGAGTGTGGCTGTAGGTAAAATACAGACATGGCGTTGACTCATGATAAGTTGATTGAAAGAATCTGAACTTTATAAAAAGAGCTGTTTGTGGTGCACCACCTATTGATGCGTTGGAAAGGTGCATCCTTCACTGACATCTCGTAAATATTTTATGACAATCGGACCACTACAGGCGAAGTTATCGCGCTAAAAGAGACAGTATCTTTTGGGCATCTGTCGAAAAATGAATCTCGAACAAAGAGCAAATATTAAGTTCTGTTTTAAACTTGGTAAAACATTCAGCGAAATGTTCCAAATGATGAAACAAGTTTATGGTGACAATTGTCTCTCCCGTAGCAATGTTCACGAGTGATTTAAACGTTTTGAAGAAGGTCGTGAGGACCTCTGTGACGATGAAAAGTCAGGCCGGCCAAAATCAGTGGTGATCGAAAAGAACATTGAAAAAGTGCGTGAATTCATACAAAATTAGCCGAAATCGTCGTTGCGTTATATGGAAATTGAATTAAATAATCCCAAAGATTCGATTCATCGCATTTTGACGGAGAAATTGGGTCTACAAAGTCTGTCGCAAAAGAAACAGGACTTTTTAAAAAAAGCAGTTTCTGGTGGTGGCACCTATTGGTAGGTTCATGCGTTTGAAAGGTACATCCTTCACCGTACTCGCCTGATTTGGCTCCGTGTGACTTTTATCTATTTGGAAAACTTCATTTGCCGATGAAAGGACACCGTAATGAGGACATTAAAGCCATCCAAAAGGCGTCGACCGGCATTCATTAAAAATGCTTTTTGACCGTGCAAAACGCTGTATCGAAGCACAAGGAAACTATTTTGAATACAAAAAAAATCTCTTTTGCAAAATATAAAATTTTTGTTGTTTTTTTTCGAACAGTCCTGCTTGTTTTGCGACACACCTTGTAAGAAGTCACAATTAGAACCGGTGTGGTACAGACCATGGAGGTGGATCCTTCGTTGCGCTCTAACCAGCCAGCGAAATATCTATCGAACAATGGCGGTCCACCCCAGGGTCAAGCATTTGGTGGCTACGCCCCACCAAATAGTAATCGACATCAAGGTTACAATCAGACATTTAAAAGGCCCAATAACGGTTCTGACAGGTTTAGAGGACCAAAACAGCAAAGAATTAATTATGTTTATCAAGAAGAACTTGTCTCAAACCAAGAACTGCATGACTATCAAGAGCTTGCAGATTCTGATGTGGCTCAGGTAGGTTAACCGCTCAACGATGCTAACCAAATTCATTTTGTAGACTAGACTCCCTGCTACCGCTCATAGAGCGGTCACTTGCAGGGAGCACTCTTAAGCTGTAGATACGGGGGCTTCAAAAAATTATATTAAACCCCTTACAGAGTTGGAACACATACTCCCTGTAGAAAAAAAATTTTCAGTCAAATCGATCCACGGTATTTACCATATAACAAAAAATGTGTTAAAAACATATTCAATACAAATAATATTTTTTTTCTATTGCCTGCGCTTTCGACATTCGATGGCATAATTGGCCTTGATCCGCTAACGAGTACTCGCACCACAGTGATTTTGTCAACATGCAAATAAGAAACAGTACGGGTTCAGAACCCATACAATTTTTGAAAATGTGAATTTAACACAAGACGACATACATGTACCTCATACAGTAAACGACATATTTAAAGAAAAAAATAAAAAACTTTCGGGAGTCTTTGCAGACCCTGATGAAACTCTTCCATACAACACAAATGTTGTTGCCACTATTCGCACCGATTGTGACATTCCTATTTACTCGAAACTGTACCCATACCCAATGGGTGTCGGTGATTTCGTAAACCTTGATATCCGTGATTTATTAAAGAATGGTATAATAAGACCTTCCAGATTTCCCTACAATAATCCAATTTGGGTTATCAAGAAGCACCTTGTCATAGATTTCGGGAAACTGAATGAAAAGACAGTCGACGACAAGTAACTTATCCCTAATGTACCAGTAATACTATCGAACTTAGGGAGGGCTAAGTATTTTACAACCGTTGATCTTAAATCGGGGTTTCATCAAATTTACCTATCAGAACGGGATGCGGAAAAAACAGTTTTTTTTATCGGAAACGGAAAGTATTAATTTTACAGACTTCCCTTTGGGTTGAAAAATGCGCTCAGAATTTTCCAGAGGGCCATCGAATATGTGCTGCGGGAGCAGATAGAGAAATTTTGTTATGTCTATGTTGATGACATAATTGTTTTTTTCTGAAAGCGAGCGAGATCATGTCGAGCACGTCGACTGGGTCTTGCGAAAGTTGTTTGAGGCAAACTTGAGAATTTTTCGCGAGAAGTCGCATTTTTTTAAAGATAGCGTAGAATATCTGGGATGCGTGGTATCCGGTGGTGGCATTTCAACAAGCCCCAGCAAGATAGATGCAATACGCTATTTTGTTCAACCGGCTACGTTATTTAATGTTAGATCATTTTTGGGACTAGCAAGCTATTATCGATGTTTTATAAAAGATTTCGCCTCGAAAGCCAAACCCCTGACCACCAACCTAAAGGGTGATTATGGCAAGGTTAGTGCTGGTCAATCAAAGAAAATAAAAATATCTCTCGATGATAAGCAGGTCAGAAACATCGGATAAACCGATCAACTGTTTTAGAAATAAGATATAAGAAGCACCATTCAAATCGAAACGTGACTTCATACGCATTAAGGAAAAAACACGTAATTTGATCCAGTTAACGGACAGAGGTATACTTTTCAGTGAAGTAAAACAAGTTGTTAACCCAAATGTAGTTTCGGCATTGTAAAAATGTGGTACAGGACGTAGTTGATAAAAATGAACAGATTGAACAGAGTGCCGCACAGGAGATTGTAAAACAGATTTTTTGCGATTATTACGTCCATAAAATGACAAAATTGGCGAATGAAGTTGTAAAAAACTGCAAAAATTTGCACTAGAGCCAAGTATGAAAGGCATCCTCGAAAACAGCAGTTTGACGTGACACCAACACCACGTTATGCTGGCGAGATTTTGCATGTTGATATTTTTTCAACCGATAAGAAATATTTCCTGACATGCGTGGACACATTCTCGAAACTTGCTGTGGTTCAGCCTATAGGTTAGGTTAGGATGGCCAACATGGGTGAACCCCACATTGTCACTTTGGCCAGCTTAGGCCCCTTGTGATACCATATATGTTTCATACTTCTACCGCAGCTACTCTGAGAACCACTTTGTTAGTGTCAAGAACGTCGAAATCTGTTTGATCTCTTTTTCCGAAATCTAAGTTAGGTTATCCAGGAAGGGGCGCCCTAGTAACGTCAATCTCTTCCTACTATGGGCCGGGCAATGACATAGCAAGTGCTCGACCGTCTCCTCCTCCTCGGCATTTCCACAGCTTCTGCAGAAGTCCCAGGAGTTCAACCCTTACCTAGCGGCATGTCTTCCTATTGTGCAGTGGCCTGTGAGTGCTCCCAAAATAACAGCTATCAGATCTCTCTTGTGCAGCAGTAGTGTTATTGTGCTTTTGAGTTTGTTTTTTGGCCAAGTGAGTCTTGAGATTCTGCATGTACCAAGGTTTAACCATCTATTGTTTGCTATGCCTATTATCTCTGTTGAGATCTGTAGTTTAAAAGTAGCCAATTTCCCACTATATTTAGGTGACCAGGCACCCAGATGAGAATTGTATAATGTAGTGTTCGGCAATCTTGTTAAGATATTTACGACACTCCGTTGTGGTTTTGGTGTTTGAGCTGAAGGAGTTCAGCGCTTTCAGGGCAACTTGACTGTCCGAGAAGATAAACACATTTTCTTGTGTGTGTGAGCATAACCTTAGGAGATGCGTAGCTTCCAGAATAGCTAGCATCTCCGCCTGATAAACGCTACAATGAACGGGCAGTCTAAAGGATACTCTAATCCCCAGATCTGGTGAAAATACATCTCCTCCTACCCGACCATCCAGCTTAGAGCCGTCAGTAACGATATTAATAGTATTTTCCCTGTAGTGCGGAATGTTGTCTCATTGTTGTCTGGTGGGTATTAGGACATCCTACTTTATACCGAAGTTAGTGTTTGGTATACCGTAATCCGTATTTGATGGTATAATTTCTTGTAATTGTAATATCCTCGAGTGTCCGAAGGAGCTACTATGCCAATCTGAAGATTCCCTCAGTCTAAAGGCTGTAACAATTGCCCTCTCTCTCGCAATGTAATCAAGCGGGATCCAGTGGAGCATTACGTTTAGTGCGTCCGTCGGTGTGGTACGTAACGCTCCACTAATGCATACTTCTGCACTTCTTTGCACCTTATGCATTTGTTTAAGCGTAGATGCCCTTTCTATTGCAGGCCTCCATACACATACTCCGTAGAGCAGAATGGGCCTAACTACTGCCGTATGTAGGCAGTGGACGACAGATTTAGAGAAACCCTACCTTCTTCCGATGGCTTTTTTTACACGCAAAGATTGCTATATTTGCCTTCTTTATTCCAGTTGAGCTTACTATCCAAGATCACTCCTAGATATTTAGCGCATTCGCTCATAGTGAGACTAATGTTGTTAAGTTTGGGTAAAGTCAGTTTCGGTATCTTATATTTCGTTGAGAAAAGCACAAGTTCTGTTTTTGTCGGGTTCACACCCAGGCCGCAGCCAGAAGCCCATTTCGAAAGTACCGCCAGTGAGAAGCTTTACCTGCCTTTGGTATAAAAACTACTTTGATGGAATATGATTAAGGCTGAGACAGCTCTTAAAAATTCTGTCCAACCAAGGTAAAATATATTCCTTCGAATTTTGAAGCTGAGCTGGGAAGATACCATCCAGGCCCGGGGTTTTAAAGGGCTGGATGGTATCAAAAGCCAATAATATTTTTTTCCTACTTATTATCTTTGATGTGAGTACGGGAGAGACTCCTTCCACCTGCATTTCTACATTCATTTGATCCAATTTTCTCTGGGAAGTGGGAATCTAGTAGCAACTCTGGACGTTTCTTGACTAGAAGCTGTCCTTTCACTTGGGTGCATTAGGTACCCCATCGAGACTTGTGTCTTGGAGAGGATTTTCCTTGGCCTGAATGCCTCAGTGGAGGTTTCTATATTGCTACAGAAATTTGTCCATGATGCACATTTAGCTTTTCTTATCTCCTTTTTGCACAAGATTAGTTTTATCTTATATACATTATATGAGGCATCTTGGTCTGTATATTTTGCCTGATTAAAAAGCCTTTTTTCAAATCATCCAGATTTTTAAAGTACCAAGGGGGTTTGTGTGTCACTCTCGTCCTAGCTTGGCGACAAACCTTTAGTGCCCTCGAGCAGCTAACCTCGACCAGGTTTTCTAGTTGTTCCTCATTTCTTATTTCATAAGGTGATTCAGGTCTTAGTGTTCTTTTCAATGTTTTTGTATACATTTCCCAGTTTGACTTTTTAATATTAATACTTCTTTCTGGTTTTGGCGACTTTTGCGACTGACAGTATAATATATATCTGTGGTCAGAAAAGGAGTGTTCATCCAAAACTTTCCATGAGATAATTTTATCGATAAGGTTATCCGATGATATCTAGGACCTCCCTACTATTTTTAGTAATAAAGGTTATTACCTTTATTACATATATATATAGCTTAGTGGGTAGTATATAATCGTACAATAACTCACCTCGTTCATGGGTATTGGTACCTAGTGGGTAGTATATAATCATACAATAACTCACCTCGTTCATTGGTATTGGTACTTTGTGGGTAGTATATAATCATACATTAACTCACCTCGTTCATTGGTATTGGTACTTCCCCATTGTGTGTGGTGGGCATTCGTATCACCTCCTAGGATGATGTTATAATTTTTCCTCCTGCTCTCTCTGACAAGTTCTTGCATCTGTGTCGGAGGTACAGGTCCTGGGTCATCGTGGGTCAGATAGAATGAGGCTATTGTACAGTGTGTGTCCCCTATCTCTAGGCTAATCGTTGTTAGGCCTCCACTACTAAATTTTGGGAGTAGAAAGGTGTTAAGATGCGACTTCTCCATGAATCCATTGTTCCTGGATAAGGGCGATGTCTACTTCACCTTCTGTGAGGTGAAGTATGAGTGCAGCTGATGCTGCTTTACAATGATGCAGGTTTATCTGGAGGACCCGCATCTCCATTCCTCCTTCGCCTCTCCTCCGTCAGGGTCAATTCACCCACTTCATCAACCTCACTGAGGAAGATTTGCCCGCTTTCGTCGACCAATGTCCGACCCCAGGTCTGACGAGGCGTAACCTCTCTTGTCTTTCTCGGACTCTTGCTCTTCTGTATCCATCTCCTCTTCATTGGGGGTTACCGTCTCCAGAAAAGGCGCCAGATTTTCTGCTGCTGTTGTATTGGTTTTGTGTATATTCAGCTGCACATTATCGAACCCATAGCTGATCCTGCCTCCACATTTAGCTAGTGGTTCGAGGCTTTTTTTGTTTAGGAGAATTAGCACTTGTGTAGTGGCCCTCTTACTATTCTCCTAAAATTTCACCACCTTCCAATTGAGTGTCGGGAGGTTCGCATCGAAAACTCTAAATATTTGGATCATTTTCTCCGGATCCGTAGGTTCTGACGGTATCCATAGGAAGGAATGTCCCTTCCTTCTACGGCCTCGAAATTAGCACCGGGATAAACTTCTCCCAAGTTAGCCACTGCTGCCATGTATAGGGCAGCTGACCTCTCATCATCGCATGCAATGAATTTTATGTTGCCCTGATACCATCCAGCATCAGGTCGCCCTCGCGACCCACTTCCACTGGTGACGTGGGATCCTTCCCGCTTCGTCATTTTTATCTATGACTCCTCGAATTTTGTGTTCCTTAGCTGTGTCCGCGAAGGATTTAACCCATGAGGTGCCACTGGTCTTGGCTCTCTTAGTTGACTTTCCTCCATGGATCGCTGTCTCTGGGTAATAAACTCACCCCACTGTATAGTGAAGAAAGAATAGAAGCAGATATGGGAACCACGGTTCACATTAAAGGGAGGGGTGTCCATAAGGACTAGACCCAGCCATCTCCAGCTATTAACAATAATTGATGACTTCGTTATTATAATCAGCGATGATAATAATACTGTGGAAGAAGAAAATATGCCCATTTGTACTGTTACTGGTACAGTTTTTTTCACATTCAACAGTTCTGCTCGGATAAACGCGTCGACATATGAAAATAGAAATAATAGCATAAAGAGGACGCCAGGCATTATAACATCGACATTTGTAAATATCACAGATCATCAAATGGCGTTAAGCATGCCCTATCTACATAAGCTGAATATCAAGAACTTGTGCCACAGCGGAGAAATAAGGGCGGAGCTAACTGCGAATCCGTTGATTTCAGGTCTAGTTACACTTGCTTAAAACTAATAAAATACTTCAGAGCTCAGCGTCAAAACCGTAACATTCAAATTGTCGTTGAATCATACGATATCTTCCACGAGTAGCAAGGTAAGCATTATGATCAACGGGTCAACTCGACGCATCAACAGCAATATCCGACACATGATATCTTGCACGAGTAGCAAGATAAGCAATATAAACAATGATACGTCAGCGACAGCAAGATAAGGCTAGGTTTACTTTTAAGTTAAATAAAATGTTTAGTTTTAGTTCCGATTTACATTTAAATAAAGACACAACAGAAAACAACTTTCTCGTCTTAAATTACTCGGGCTTTGACAAGCGTGTAAGAAATTAATTTAATTTAATGTATACATGTTAATGGGATAGAAGCCTGATACACTTTGTAAATGTATTGTATACTATTCTACATTTTATACAAAATTTTCTGTAGAATACACAAAATTTACCAACCCAGATTTACCAACATTAATCTATTGATTACTTTCTACAAAACCATCCAATTGTGAATATAGTTAGCAATGATGAAAATACTTTGTTTTCTTTTTAGATCGTCTTTTATCGTCAATAGCGTTCCATTCACCCAAACCTCTAGGGACGTGCGTCATACCTCGAGGAATAATCAACCCAAATTATCCAGGATTTCAGAAGTTTGCACATACACTAACAGATGCTTACATTGACTACTCATTTTGTGATTATTATGATAGCGATACATCTGACCACGACAATGAAGTGGAAAATCTTTGCAGCAACGATAA
This sequence comes from Leucophenga montana, assembly GCA_035044765.1. Lineage (NCBI taxonomy): Eukaryota > Metazoa > Arthropoda > Insecta > Diptera > Drosophilidae > Leucophenga > Leucophenga montana. The sequence continues at coordinate 15,530 of JAWNNQ010000878.1, read as the reverse complement.
TAATGAAAATGTTGGTGGCTTTAAAGATGAGCGCTGTAACAGCAACAATAATCCTATTGGCCATGAAACCGTAAAGGGAGAAAATATAATATTACAGTTTGAAATAGCGCTAAGTAAGGCGGAACCACAGGAAGCTGTGACACAGAACCACTTAGAAAATTTTAACAATACGGACTCTCAAAGCACTCCAGATCTTTTAATAAAAAATGGTGTTCCTGAAAGTTGCTGGAAAGATGTGAACCATCCTGATCTTCTAAAGGAAGTTCACGTTTTAACTAAAGCACAATACGACTATTCACCGTTTATCTTCAGTAATAAGCTTAAATTGGACATTCTGAAAGAAGATACATCACTGGGTCTTAGCCCAGTTAACATAGTTGGAGATTTTGGAGAAGAAGTTGAGCGCGAGTTTGGTCTTTATGTGACTGGTTATAAAAAGAAACTTAAGGAAGAGCCTAATAATTCAAAAATAACGGAGGTAAGATTTTTTAATTATGTACTACAGATGCCAGGGGTTTAATTTTGATTCTAATCACATGAATAGTATTGTAATTGTAATATCTATACCTTTAATTTATTATCCATATGATACTGAGTTTTTATCTGCTTTTGTATAGTTCCTGAAACTTATTTCTCCCGGTTCATTCAATGTATCTTGTACAAAAAATATTTGTAACGGGGTATATTGGGTTTGTTAAACTGTCAAAATGTATGCAAAATAACGAAGGAAGTATCGGTGAAGTATATTAGGGTGTTCACGACCTGTGCAGTTGCGTAGCTGCATACCTGCAATCTTCTGCACTAGTGCCTATCGTGAACGCCATTTTTGTGTCGAAGTGTGCGTACTTGTTGAGATTTTATTATTTTTAAGTGAAATTAACATTTTTTAACACAAAATTAATTTGCCTGTAAAGTGTAAAAGAGCAACTAATAAACTTTAGAATAAATGCGGCTTTGAAAGAAAATTAAAATTATTAAAGATATGCCAAATAATATAAAGTTAAATGTAGAAAATTAATCATTTAATCATTTTCAGAGACAAAGTAGATGAATTTTCTGAAAATCCTGCGAGTGACTAAAAATCAATTTACGCATCTGATGTCCTTGATAGACGCTCACAGCAATTTTGTGAATCCATCCATAACGTTGCAGAATCCTGTGGAATTGCAATTGTATTGATTCGGTTAGGATCGTCAAGAGAAAGCGCTTCTGTTAGGAAAATTTAAGCATATTTGGAATTGGCGATGTGGTACGTTGTCCAAAAATGGAAACCGAGTTATTGCTGCTACGCTTGTATCTTGGACGTTTAATAAGTTGCAAAATTGCATTAGATACATTTACGGAACAGAGATAAAAGTTTCGGAAAAGTCAAAAGCAAATTATCTATGCAATAAAATTGCAAGCTGTTTGCGGTCATAAACTTGGCTTTCGAGATGCTGTGAAATTCAGGCAGTTTTCATGACGCAAAAATATTAAACAATAGCTTATTTTACAAAAACTGACAATTTTTGTCGAGCAATAGATTGCAGGAGACTCTGCGTATCCCCTGTCAAACTTCTTGCTTTCACCGTACAGAAGCAATTCCCATCTTACGCGGACATGAAAGCTTTTCTGATTAAGCAAAATCTTAAGTCAATATAGCGTAAGGATGAAAAATTGATAGAAAAGTGTCACGGTTATGGCTCGATACTTCATAAATTTAAATGGTTTTACTTACCTTTAAACTTTTTATACTTCAGGTGTTCTATTGTTAGGGTTCTTCACTACGTTGCTATTTCTCCTAACAAATACCAAGAAAGAGCTACCATTTTGCCAGTGTTACAACTATGTTGCTAAACACTGAAATCTCCACAGGTGTGCAACTGCTCAGCCGATTTTGTAAAAAAGTAGGTTCACGACCCCCTTTTGAGCGACCTTTTTGTGTCAAAGTGTACGTGCTTGTTGAGATTTTATTCTTCTTCTTACCTATTAACTTGTTTGTGCTTAACATTATTAAAATAGTTTATTAATTTGCGTACAAAATTTCAAAAGAAAGTGTAAAAAACAGCAAAAAATAAACTTTAAAATAATTACGGCTTTGAAAGAAATTGAATTTATTGAAGGTATGCTAAATAATATAAAGTTAAATGTAGCAAATTAAATCGATACCAAAATCGGCAAGACTCGCATTGAGTTAATGCACGATTTGGTCTCCATCAGGGCTTTCCATCAATGAGATGAATTTACTCTGCGAAATCGATCCTTTGCTCTTTCGACGACGGTCTTTTTCTGGAAAAACAACCAGAATTTTTATATTGGCATGATGAAACGGAACGACAGCAGCTTGTATCTCGGACGTTTACCGAGCATTGCATTAGATACATTGACGAATTTCTCCTAAAAAATATCAAGGCATTGCTAGCACTTTGTGGGTAAACACTGAAGTGTCCACAAGCATGCAACTGCACAGCCGATTTTGTAAAGAAGACCGGAGGTTAAATACTTGCGAAGTTTTCTCATCAGTATAGGTATTTAGTTGTTGTGCAGTTTGAAAAAAATACGCAACATCGCAACTGCACAGGGGATCGTGTACACCCTATGTATTTTCCTAAATAGCGCTACAGGGCGACTCAATATAGCAATGTACGTCCGGTCCATCCGTATATATGTGTGAGATAAAAATTCTCCACCCAGAGAAGACTGAGACAAACTAAACTAACGGTATAGACTTTCTATAATTCTAATAATAAGATTTCTTAATTTGGAAACAATTATTGCCACTACTTAAATGATCAATTCAGTTAAGACTTAAACAAAAAAACATATTGATTCTAAATGAAGTTTTGTTTCAATATAAAAATGTATGACACTGATTAGTTGTCTGTCGGAGGTTTGACATGTATAAGTATTTCGAAATGTATGGAATTCTTATCTTTTCTTCATAATTAGTTATTTCTCTTTTTCAATTAAAGTTTATAATTATACTATTCCTATATCCATAGTGCGTGGAGATCAAATTTACCCAAGTATCATTGTTTACATAATTTAAAAAAAAAACTATTTGTATCGGCTTCACAGAAAATTTTTCTTTTGAAAATATAATTGCCGGTTTTCACTTTGTTGCGGAAAAATTCAAATCGTAAATAACCGTCAAACAACTAAGTATCAGAAATACAACCGTGACACCATTAGCATTAGTACATCACTAATAAGTGTTAAGCCATCTCTATTAAAATAATTCAAGTAATAAGCCCAAAAATATGAAATGTTGTGAAATACATCAATTTAAAAACATAAAATAAATAATACAGTCCATTAATAATAAAATTAATTAACCAAAGTGGTCTTTCGCGCCGGATAATATTCGCGAAATGGAAAAAACATTTTAAAGTCGTTCATAATGTTGAAATGGACGCAACAGCAATGTCAGAACATTGAAGAGTGGAAGTCACAAAATCTGCGCGATGTGTACTTTGCAGTTTTTCGCGAATTCGTGACGTAAAAATTTATCAAACTCGAAACACTGGCAGCAGTATTGGGATGTCGCTTGGCCGAAACCATCCAAACGGAACTGCAAGAAATAACGATTCTTCTGGTCAGATTTACAAGCAACTCTCGCGTGGGTTAACAGCAACGGACTCGTGCAAGTTTTCGTAGCTTATCGAATAAACGAAAAATCTGAAAGATCAGAATGGCACTAAGTGCCAACACAAGACAGTATTGCCGATTTCATCACCAGAGATACATCCAAAAGGCACGCATTCGAAAGGTGGTTGCGTGGGCCAAAATTCTTGGAACTGAACCGTGACAGATGGCCTAAGTCTGAAAGAAAAATTGGTAAGGACGCTGAAATCACAATGCTGATTTATTCATGCGAACATCCATTGAAAATATTAGCAAATAGAATTTCAAAATTTACAAAGCTCGTAAGTGCGACCGCATGGGTAAAGCGCTACATCGAAAATATATAGGCCAAAATATTATAACTGACACCACGGTACGGCGAACTTTATGTAGATGAATATCAATGGGCACTAATAACATGGTACAAAATAGTACAAATAGACTGTTTCCTTGGTGATGTCAAATTCATTGAAACAGGAAAAACATCGAATGATAAAAGACTTTCAAAATATTGTTTGCAACTCGACGAAAATGGGGTTCTACGCATAGCCAGCAGAATAGAACGAGCCAAAGGAGTCGAAGAAGTGCAACCAAACGTAGTTGACGGAAACCATGTGTTTACAAAAAAACTTATTCAAAAAATACACGAAGATGTAATCCACATCCACAAATTTACGTAAACGGTATTGAATACTCTTTACTTGCATGACGTCAAGGGCTATACATATCGAAATAGCCAACTCATTGCGCACAGATTCGTGTATTATGGCGATACAACGTATGATGGCGCGAAGAGGTGAGATTAAAACACTATGGTCTGACAACGGCACGAATTTCCGTGGGACATCGAGAGAACTTCTAGAAGCATTTAAAGAGGTAAACGAACAAGAGACTCGTTCAAAGTTGGCTGCAAAAGGCATCGAATGGAAGTTTATCCCCGCCAACTCTCCACATTTCGGAGGTTGTTGGGAGCGACTTATCGGTTGCTTCAAAAGAACTTTGGATGCGGTTCTACCCGTAGATGTCAAACAAACGGATGAAAATGAGTAGCCGGCCATATCTACGAATCTGACAATGCTGAGGACGGCATCGGTCTGTGCCCAAATGACTTACTAATAGAACAAAGTCAAGCGATATATGCTCCTGGCTTCTTCAATGACACAATCGAAGGAAAAGCTTGGCGTATTTCGCAGCTGTTGATTGAGTCGTTCTGGAAGCGATTCATAAGAGAGTACATACCAACATTGGCAAACCGACCGAAATGGGTAAAAGACTGCCAAAATCTGAAAGAAAGCAAAATCGTTCTCATTAAAGGAAACACAACCAGAGGAGTGTGGCCGCCGAACTACGAATAACACTTATCGTCGACCAGTGAGCAGCTTGCGACTGAAGACTCCGCAACAAGAATGATTGTGATGTAGTCCTATTGCAGCACTAGGGGCGCAATTATAGGGGGCGGAAAACTTCAAATCGTAAATATCCGTCAAACAACTAAGTTAATTCTGTGTCAGAAATACAACCCTGATACCATTAGCATTAGTACTTCACTAATTAGTATTATGCCATTTCTATTAAAATAATTCAAGTCATAAGCCGCAAAAATATGAAATGTTGTGAAATACATCATTTTAAAAACAAAAAATAGATAATACAGTCCATTAATAATAAAATTAATTAACACACTTAAAATAGGACATTTGCCGAGGAAATGCCGGATATCTTTCACTGCACTAGTATTATATAATGGGCATGGTGGTGTTATCTGTTGATGACTATATTTATTTCTATTTAGCTGTATTCAGTGGCATCGCGCCTTAATTACCCATTTTATGGTCGTTAACCTAACCTATGGTACGTGTTACTTACGGTCTGATCAATGAATTATATAATGGGCATGGTGTTGTTATCTGTTGTTGACTATATTTATTCCTATTTAACTGTATTCAGTCGCATCACGCCTTAATTACCCATTTTATGGTGGTTAACCTAACCTATGGTAAGTGTTACTTACGGTGTGATCAATGAACTTGTAAATACGAATTTCACTGCTCGATTTCCTTCGTAAATTTTGGCTTATGGAGTCTCAACTTGTTTATAAGTTCCATCCACTATTGGTTCCAAACTGCCTACTAGAGTTGAGCTGCGACTGAAAAATCACTAATACCAGTTGCTACTCGATATTGTAAATGTCAGTGATTGAGTATCATTTATTTCTTACTAGTACCACTGGGTTTCACGGCGTATCAACGTATCAAGTTTTTTTTTAAAAAGTTATTGAGGGACTTGTTTTGAATTGAACCTTTATGGTTGGTTGGCATTTATCTCTACTGGCGTCTGGTTTATTTCACTGGAGTGGAAAATTAAACGTTTCTTTCTATTTTCTTGGTTTTTTCTTGGAAATGAATTTTGAATCGGAAATGAAATCAGTAATAGGTGACACTGAAATAAATACAGAACAGATAACTTCCTGAAATACCATCTCCCCGTTTCAATTCCCAATAATTTGCTAAGGAATACTTCTTTTGTTACAGAACACCAATGCTTGAGACTATAACCAACAATCTCCTCTGGTTTGTTATGCCATTTTATGTGGCTCCAATGGATATTTGGAATGGAAAGTTAGGGAAATTAGGGAAGCAAAAGCGCCACTACGAAGTCTAATTAATTAGACTCGACTCGATATAAATTATTATCTTTGTAAAAGCTATCGCGATGCTGCCGGGTTAAACTTGGAAACATAAGTCCATGAACCCAATTCAACCAACCAAACCAATATGCTCGAACGAAGAGAAGTTGATATATTTTAATGTTAAATAACACCGATGCTCCAGTTGTACTTGTTATAACTTCAGCAACTGTGCTTCTAATGGATCATTATCGGAGAGCTGGATATCCTCTGGCACAGTTAAGGCAATTTGTTGCTGAAATTCTTCTAGAGGAAAGAGATTGTCCAGAAAATTTCCTTTAGAATTCCATGTGATGTTATTGTTTCATACTGCAGGCGTTCAAAACATTCCATGCCCAATTGCGAGTGCTTCCATGGCTGAAAGAAACACATCTAAGGACATCTGATTGTTCAGTGTATTAGCTACTGAGTATATTGTTTGGTTTACAGTTTCAAAATCCTCATTTTGTTTTTCATGACATTCTAGAATCTAGAATTGGTTGCGTAAGAGGTTGATGAGATAGTCTTAGTTGTTCTTACTTTGTTTTATTTTCTGTAGATTGTTTTCCGATTGCTCCATTCATTCATCCATTGAACTAAATATCGAGTGAAAGATACTTCCTTCGAATAATATGGGTTCTCTTGGTCTTCATTTCCCTTTTCGCATTTTATTAAGTACAATTACTTTATCGTTTTGACGTATTCTTTGTATTTTTGCTGCTAATATTGTCATCATCACCTAACAAAGTTGACCACCACACCTTCACTTTCAAAGAAGATACCTGAATTTTTGGTAATCTTATCTTTTTTTTGGGTATATATTTTTATTAAATATACTTAAATAAGTTAAGATGTAACTTAAAATATTTTTATTTCTTGGTTTCTTATATATTTGTTTTTCTGTTGATACGCGCGCCGTTTGTATTATTTTTCATTTTTGACTCGGAAACCATTCAATTAATACATTAGTGGGCTCTCCCCTTATTTTGAGCTGAGATGCTATTTTGTTTGTAACCAGATTAATTTGAGTGCCACTATCTTGTAATGGTCCACAATTTATACTCTCACCATTCTCATTTGCAACTTTAATAATTGCTATCGAAAGTAAAACCGTATTTTGGGAATTCACTGTTGTTACTTGGGGTGTTTCTAACTACTTGTTGTGCAAGATTGTATGATGTGGTCCCTGACTTATGCTACAGGACCAGCTACAATCTTTGTAGGCGTCTACCTTTTTAGACCTTTTCCACAAACATGATTTGCCTTAATTCAGCATTCAAATTTGTAACACTGATATAATGGGTTGCTAAGATTCCACTGCACTTACTATACATTCCACAATAAAACTTGATTCTTGAATTTTTTTGTCCTGAACGTGTTTATTGTGTTTTATTCATTAAGTTTGGTGTTATGCTTTGGCTTGCTTTACTTACTTACTTACTTACTTACTTAGGTGGCTCTACAACCGGTCACCGCACGTAGGAAAGTGCACCATTCGGTGTAGTTTAGTGCGCGAAATCCGAAGCTTCTTCAGGTCATCATAGACCTGATCTTGCTGTCTTAAGCTCGAGCATCCGGATGAGGTGACCAGCCCAGTGCAGCCGCTGGAATTTAATGAGCTGGACTATATCAACCTCATCATACAGTTCATACAGCTCGTGGTTCATACGGGTGCTACTTATGAGCAGTGACTTAGGATGTACTCCATTAAGAGATTGAAAAAGTCGCACGATAAAGCATCACCCTGCCTGACACCACTCTTGGTATCAAAGGGTTCGTAGAGGTTCTTTCCTACTCTGACGACGCTTTGGGTGTGTGATAGCGTCATCATGCAAAGATTCCAAGGGATACTAAGTTCAGATAAGGCGTTTAAGAATTTCGTTCTTATCGGCGTGCTGAAAGCGGTCTTACAATCAACAAATACTCGTAGGTGATGTGTGCCTTTATTGTACTCATGGGTCATTTCCAAGATTTGGCGTAAAGTGAAAATTTGGTCACTGGTCGACTTTTTGGTCTTAAGCCACACTGATTATTATTATTATTATTATTATTATTATTATTTATTATGGGGACATATGAAACTGCGAACTAAAAGGTCTATTGTTAGTCCTACTAGATGACCTGCCACAAGCCTATATGTTGAATGAATCGTAGTACTTTCCTAGGATTCAGACTTCTCAGTGTCTCCTGTCTGATAAACTGATGACCTACCAATCGCAGTGAGCGCCCTAGTGGCTGTCACTTGGCTTGCTCTTTCTCCCCACACGACTATGCCATATAGTAGCATTGGCTTCACTACCATGTTGTAGAGCCGGAGCATGTTCTGCGGGTTGCACCCCTAAGATTTTCCGGCCAGTTTCCTGCACACATATACTGCCTTTGTGCGTTTCCTTATGGTTTCTGCCGTGTGTGCTTTCCATATAAGCTTACTGTCTAGCGTCACCCCCAGATATTTGACCTTATTGCTAAGCTCTACGGGAACACCTCCGATCTTTATCTCTTTTAGTCTTTAGTCTAGTCTAGCTTTTACTTCCTAGTGAATGGTACTTTGGTCGTTTTGGTAGGGTTATTGTTAAGTCCTACCATAACGCACCAATCTTGTGTGATTTTGAGGCCTCTGTTGATTATTTCACAGATTGTCTCTTCAAACTTCCCACTTGCTTATCCCATTCTTGGTTAGTCAGCATGGAAGGCTGTCTACAACTGGGCTCCATAGAAGGGGAGACAGTATTCCCCCCTTTAGGCAACCCTTAAAAGTTTGTACCCTAATGCTGGTACCATTCACTCTAGTCTCAGCAGTTCTTGTCCTCAATAATGAGTGTATCCAATTCACTATAATTGGTGCTACTCCCCTATCTACATATTGTCGCGTGACTTGTATTGCCAAATGCTCCCTAAATGTCCAGAAAGGCACATCATGTGATCTCCTTCCTTTCAAGGGATGCCTTTATTGCTCCCGTCAGGTTTAGCAGTGCGGTGTCAGTCGACTTTCCCGCCCTGTATGCATGTTGGTCTCGGTGTAACAATCTCCGATGCAATAATGTTCCTCGAATGTGCTTGTCTATCACTTTCTCCATAGTTTTTAACAAAAACGATGTTAAGCGGATGTGTCTGAATGCTTTGGGTATGGTTGCATCCTTTTTCCCCACCTTATTGATAAAGATAACCCTGGCCCTTCTCCCAGGGGTTTGGAATCGACCTAGTGCCAGGCTACTGGTCATGATCTTCTGCAGTTTTGGGAGAAATTCTCTTACCCCGTTCTGTAGTAGTGCTGCAAATATTCCATCTACTCCCGGTGATTTGGCTTTAAAGGTAGATATGGCCCCGTTTAGTTTTTCTTCACTTATCACAGACTTGGCGAATACCAGGTCTGCATGACCAGGTCTGGCTGAAGTAGCAGCGAGCGTGTGGATACGTTCACGTACCGTTATTGGACGACCCACGTCCAACCGCTGCGATGCAGTCCCGCTGTAGCTTAAAGTTATTGTTTTTTTGGTTAATACCCACGATTTGCGGAGAAGAAATTTCCATCTGTGCATAGATCCGCCATACACAGATAAGGTCACAGTTTCTATCCGTTAGTTAGTGACTTAGTTATTTTAAAAACAGGTCCCTCAGCCAGACTGATCATCGACACGGTATGCATGACATCTTGATCTGGCCCTGTAGGCATTTTATCGACTATACTTAGGTCTAGGAGGTGATAGGGTGTTAGGACGGGGTAACCATAACCTGTGCGTGACATAGTGTCTGGGCCGGAGCCGCATGACAAGCGAGTGGTCACTGCGAAACAGGCTCTATCAGCCAGTAACGCTACCTAAGACTCAGGGTCAGAGCTAGAACATTTGAGGACGTTTGAGGAGGATAATGTCCTTAGACGAGGTGTTTGTGATCTCATCAGATGTAATAAAAGGTCTGTTCATCTGTACAATTCTAAGCCTGGCCAAGGCCGGGCAATCTCATAGAAGATGTAAACTAGTTTCGTCATCTTCAAGTTTCTGAGGAGAGACCCAGTTTATTTAAGTGATATCTCAGCGGTTGATGGCCGTTGAGGTAGCCCAAATGCAACCTCAGGTCAGATCTATTAATATATGCGTTGATTTTAGGGTATATAGGATGGGCTTGGCCTGCCGTATACCATGATATTGTATCCAGTACCGGGAGGCAGTGCGTTTAAACCGATCTTCAATGAAAGATTTTGACTTAGCCCAGTCCGCAAAAAGGCTCTGGTCCTATGAAAGAAGTTGCCGAACCAGTCCTGGCTAGTTCCTCAGCAATTTCGTTGTCCTCGATTTCCTTTGGCCAGGCACTCAACAAATATCGGCGTTACACCCGATTGCCAGAGTTTGGAGGATTTCGTAGTATCAAAGAACCAGTTTCGAGGAGAAGTTCCAAGAGTTCCGCTTGACTATCTGAAAAAATGGTTGTATTGGCCCCTTTGGGATTTTTATCCAAAAGATGTCGGGCGTAGGCCTCGATGGCGTGGACCTCAGATAGAAACACCGTGGGCCAGGCACCCATGGCAATAGAGATCCTGGTGTTTGGTCCGAAGACACCCGCACATGTGCCCGTATCGGTAAGTGAACCATCAGTGAACCAATTGATCGTAGATGGCCCAGTACCAAGGCTGCCCCCCTCACAGTCTGATCGACTGGGAAGAAGAACTGAGAAGCGTCTGCCGAAACGCAGTTCCGTGGGCAAACAATCTGAAGCTTTGCAGATTTCGATGCCAGGGATAAGTAAAAGGATACTGGAGTGAGCCAATTGACCTATCGTCCGACTGTCTTCAGTCTGAAGTCTCAGAGCATCTAATGCTGCGGAGGATTGAATAAAAATGTGTAGCGGAGGTAGACAAGCAGTTTAGGCCACCATACAAGGGCGGCGTAAGTTACTATAGGTCTCACCATTGAAGTATAGATCCACAGGATCATCTTTGGCGTGGGATCCCACTTTCGGCCAAACATGGTTTTGCAGGATCATAAAGCCATTGTTGCCCTGTTCAGGACATTTTTGCGGTTTTAGTTCCAATTCAGTCCCTTGTCAAGGAATTTTACCTCATCGGAAAAAAGAGAGCTTTGGATGTACACTGGACCCAGATCCAATTTGTACTTCCTGAAGAAGGGTACCAAGACCGCTTTTTGTAAGTTAATCCTGAGGCCCTCCATGGCACACTAGGTGTTCACAGTCCGAAGAGCTGAACCTTATGTTCGAGACTGTATCCCCAAATCTCCCTGAGACCAGGATTGCAAGGTCATCGGCATTTCCACTGACGTTGTAGCCTTGTGAACTGAGCTCTTCTATCACTAAGGACAAAAGAAGTGGCGAGAGGACTCCTTGAGGACACCCCTTGATCGCCCTGATGCTGACAGCCACATTACCAAGAGAAGATATGTCACGTTGATTTAACATGGCTTCAACCCAGGCAATGGTGAGGCTATCTATCTCCAATGATAGAGCCATAACCTGTTGTATCGAAAGCACCCTCAGCATCAAGAAAAGCAGCTAGCGCCAATTCTTTTGAACGAGAGGTTCTTTCGATCACACCGTCTATAAGATTTGGCCAGTTCCATGGGTCTATTACACTGCTTTGGGATAAAAACGACGGACACCTTCCTCCATTTCCTGGGAGCCTACTGTTAAATCTCTAGAAATAAAATTTGTTAGTGGAAACGAATTGATCTTTTATTAATTAGAATTGCCGTACAGGGCAGTTCTACCAAATGGTCGTAGATTAACTTACCAGTTTTGCAGTTAAATACACGAATACACCCCTCGAATTCTGGCTTCACCTCATCTGACGATCGTTCGATTATGACATCGATAATTGCCTCTTGCAGTAGTGCCATATGCTGTACTGTAAGAGGACAGTTTTTAACTTTGGCATACTCGATGGCTTTTTCCCCTCGAGTAGCCGTTAGCCAGCGCTTGTTTAAAGCGACGCCTCTCTTTAGAGGAGAAAATAGGGAAACCTGGAAAAAAGCCAGGTTTACTCGTGTGCTGGGGTGCACTGTCGTCTGGAGTGACGATTTGGTGTACGGACACAATCGTCCTGTCTGAAACGGAATCATAGGACAGAATTTCCTCTAATACCTCTCCGCTGGCACTAGGGAGTGCCGTCCCCGAAAGCTGCATGACTGAGTCCATATTGACCTCAGTCACCATGCAGTTTGGCGCGACCGTGCAGGTCTGCCCGTTAGTTGATGCATTAAGAGCTGCATCAGGCTCGTTTAAATTTGATGTTTCCATGTGAATTCCCATGAGTTGACGGAAAATGAGGTCACCTGTGCCAGAGCCCGGATGCCACAGGAATTCAAAGTAAAACTGGAGGGCGACAGGTATCCAGAGTTCGCCTATTTTGGGTTAGATTACCCTCTAACCATTCATCCCTGCTGTTCCACCTAAGATTTGGGGATTTGTTTCCTTGAAATTGAATAAACACAGCTACATTCTGAGGACCACACCAGTGGAAGCTCATACTATAGGATTTTATCCAACCTTAAAGTGAATTTACTTTCCCTCGCCCGACTATGTCCGCCAAGCAATCAGCAGATACATGACCGTACTGATAACTTGTTCCCAAGGCCCACCACTCGGGAGGTTATATATAGTCGCACTTTCCAAATTGTCCAACAGTTACAGCACGTGCACCAAAATTGTGCTACATGTGATCCCCCTGTTGGACTTTGAACTGACCCTCCAACGAACTGACACTGCCACGACGTCAATTTGGCATTTCATCGCTTTCCAAACGATGTCACGATGTTAATTTGGCAATGCATCGTTTGGAAAACGAATACTTTTGAAAACAATGCTATGATGCCAATTTTGAAACTTAGTTTTATTCATAACACAAGTATGACTACTAATCAAAATTTTTTTTTACTTTGAATATATGTAGAGAATTAAAACAAGAAAAGCATTAACTTCGGTTGAACTGAAGCTCTAATACTATTCACACGAAATTTTAAATCGTAATGGGATGGGGTAGCAGAGGATAGTTGGGTGTGTGAGTCACACGCCGCTCAAATTTGCCATATTCCGAAGAATACGTTATCAGGGATCACCACGTGGAGGCCCTCTCAATAGAGAGGGGGTGCTGTCTTATGACAGGAGGGAAGACCTATGAGTCGACTTGAAGTGTATGCGAAATGGGACAGTAAAACAGCACAGTTGCACTGCCTACCGGTCCTCGCATCACATCGCACCACTCCCATGAACCACAAAGCCACACTTATACTGGCCTATCAGTGCATTCGTGTCTGGCTCCAGCCGTTTACACAGTATGCAGGACAGAATTTTGTATTCTATTGAAAGGAGAATTATTACCCGACATCGGGGTCTCTTTTCTTGAAGATAGGACAAAGAACACTGAGATTTCAATCGCTGGGCATGCATTCGTCGGACCATATTTTGCTTAAGAGTTGGCGCATACGCCATACTACTCTTCGCCACCGATCTTGAATAACTCAGCTGGCAGCTCATCGGAGCTTGCCGCTTTGTTATTCTGAGTTACTGAGTCAACCTCGTTATAATCCGGTGTTTCTACAGAAGAGCCATCATCAATTGGTGGTTTTAGAAATGCATCTCTATCGGCGGTATTATTCTCTTCATCACGCCGAAGTAGAATAGAGAAGTGACTACTCCATAGTGATTCCTCTGCATCTGTAACCAGACTTCCATTATTGTCCTTACAGAAAGTAACTTCTTTACGGAAAGAAACCTTCGGTCAGCCGCTTGACATTTTGATAAAAGTTTCGAGATTCATTTCTTTGACATAGCATCTCAACATCTTCAAGCTCACGCCTTTCTTGTTCCGTTCTATTTTTGCGTCTGAAAAGGCGTTTCTATTCTCTCCGCTTCTCACGATATCGCTCTCAGTTCGCGTTGCTCCCGACTGCAAGGTTCGATTAGCCTCTCTCCATTGCTTTTGTTGGTAGCGTCCGCAAACGATTTAAGAACCAGGATTTATGGATATGCACCTGGAATGTCCTGTCCCTCAACAGGGCTGGTGCAGATATGCACCTGGTTGGTGTCCTTGTAGTAAACTACGAGGACTTGTTACCAGTGTCATACCTGTGGTCGAGTGTCTGGCTACGATACGTATCAAGGCTAAGTTCTTCAACATTAGTCTGATTTGTGCACTCGCCCCGACGGAAGTCGCAGACGAAAAATCGCAGTCAAAAAATAATTATTTTGAATCAATCATGAATCACTATGTAAAAATCGTGCGTAGCGATTTCAACGGCAAAGTTGGGAAGGAAGGAATCTTTGGCCCAACAGTCGGATTTAGCCTGCACGACTACTACCTTCAGCAATGGAGAAAGGCTAATCGATTTCGTTTATATTTTTTTTAAATAAACACGACTTAACATTTTTTAACCGGCAAAAACTATGAGGAAACCAAGATTGTATTTTTGGTAAGATAGAGAGAGTTGTGTAAGGAGTGCATTTGTCAAAATAATTGATAATGGTGGAATACAAAATATTCTTTGCCAATTCAATATAAGAACAGCGCTCTAGAGCATACCAATCAGTACTGAAAAGTAAGTGATATAACTTATCATACTCAGTTTTCTTAACACATCTTACAGGACGAAAAGATTTATTGTTGTTTTGTAAGCAACAAATGTTTTAAAGTTGAAAGGAGACTTTCAAGATCAAGGAGTCTACCAGAGATGTTGCAAATTTTTGCAGCTGGAAAAATCAATCACATTCGACCAACTTATTTTATTTAAGTTGAAATCATCCATGATAATAAGATTATCTTTTTCGTGGCGATGTATGAAATCACAGCAGCATGCTGACAGTATAAGTTTGTTTCCGAAGAAGAAGGAATGTATTAGCAAGTAATGTATATATTGAAGTCACGGAAATAAATAAGTTTGAACGGGGTCTTGGCTTAAATATTTCCAAAGCAGAAATATAGTTAATAGTCACACCCTACAAAACTTACCTCTCCTAAACTCTGTATATTTTTTTTTTTATTATTATTAATTTACAATCTATCAATAAGACAATAAGTAAGTTAGTTGAAAGTTCATAATATAACAGAAATAGCTGTACTCCAGTGAGAACAGCTATTATATTCAAAATTCTATAATTAAGAGTTTATTTACAATATATACAAAATTTAATCTCTAAAAGGTAAATCTAACACATGATTTCTTTTAAGTTTTCGAGTTGTATCGCTATTATCTAGTAGGCCTATTGCCAAAACATTTAAATGATCATGTAGAGTCTCAACATACCTTGTGCTTATTCT
>JAWNNQ010000877.1:0-30091 GCA_035044765.1 Leucophenga montana | reverse complement strand
TGCCATGATTCGGACGATGACTTTTGTACGCACCTATCAAGAACTGCTTCGAAAGCAGCTCATTATATTATCTTTACCCCAAGAAGACCCAGCAAGCGCTTTCAGCACTTTATTTCTCGACTTGAGACGATTGTTTGTGTTGGTGGCATGAGCCGAGAATCTAAGCAATGGGTCAAATGTTGTACCAAGTATCGTGGCATGAACTGTTGGAATCCTCAAACCTCCTACAAAGACATCTAGTTCCATCCTTAGCTCCTTAGTCTAGGAGGTGAAGATGGAGGCAGATGACTTGTATGTTGAAACCGTGATGTTACGAGCATTGAAAAAATGTAATAAATTTTCCAAATAAATGTTAATTCTTGCGCAGATATCATCGACGTTCACACAATCGTCTACATACGTCACCAGTTTTATATAGGGAGGGGAAAGAGGCATCTTTGCCAAATAAAGGTTGAACAGGAGAGGAGAGATAATCCCACCCTGGGGAACACCCATCTTTAACTTTCGATATCCTGACCTCACACCCCTGAACTCAATTAAGATAGTTCAATAGCCAACGTTTTGTTTAGTCGGGAAGCGAGGTGGAAGCCAGATCTTGAAAGAAGATTGCATGATCAACTGTATCAAATTCCTTGTTCTAGCCTTGAGCCACCATCACTGTACGTTCGCATGGCCTCAGCTTGTTGAGTCCATCAGCTATAAAAGTGGTGATTTCATTTAATGCTGATGTCGTATCACGACGTTTCCTAAAACCATGCTGGTGATCTGCTAGAGGGCAGTGTTGTGTCATTGTGAAGAAAGTATTAATGACGCAAGAACTTTCACCACATGTGAAAGAAGCGAGATGGGCATATAAGAGGAACCAAGTTCAGCTTCACTGCACGGTTTCAAGAGAGGTCCTTGCCACCTTCCATACGTCAGGGAGAATTAGTTGGGAAATTGAATGGTTTAACACATGCGTGAGATATACTACCGCTATAGGCCCAAGGTGCTTCAGCATCAGCATTGAAATGCCGTCTGGGCCAAGTGCCTTGGATAATTTTGCTTTCCCTTAGCAGCCGAAACCTCCTCATATGTAAAATCTACCAAATCTTCCTGTCCCTTTTTCTTCCTAATGTGACGTATGGATTTACGCTTTAACCTATTCTGCTGAGAAGGGTGTTGCACGAATTGTCTGCAGAAATAGGTGACACACTTCTCTAACGATCCTTTTTGCACTCCCTCCAATGTGATAGATGAAAGAGCTCTATTCTGCGGTACACCAGATATCTTTTTAATAGTGTTCATAGACTTCGCGAACTCGAGTCACGATTATCCAAGTGTTCTATCCATTTTGCCTTCCTATGCTCCGCAACGAGATTATTCACATTGTGAGATAACAAGGCAATACTGCCACTTGGATCATTGGCACGAATTTCATCACGCAAGGTCGCTAAGCGTGCAGATTCTGCTGGAATGCCTTGCCTAATATTAGGATACCTACCAGCAGGAATATGCCTCTTTGCAGCCTTGGTGGTCGCGTCTCTAAGAATTCTTTCACCTATCCTAACGTCATTAGGAGGCAAGAGACCGCTAATTGATTGATCAATACATACGTGTGAATTCAGTCCAGTCAGCCCGATTGTAGTTAACAAAGACTCGACGATCCGATTCAACAAAATCTTCTGGACGAGTAATGCTAACCACAATAGCGATGTGGTCCGAGCTCAACGCAAAATCAATCGACCAATCAGAGTATGGAATTAGCGAGTCACTGACGACAGTTAAGTCAGGGGAGCTGGATGGGGCGGTACTCATCCTTGTTGCACAGTCTTCATTGACTGTACAAAAAGGAGAACCATATATTTGATCCGCAATACTTATACCCAATGGTTACCTAACTCCGAGAACCACATCTCATGGTGTGCATTGACATCACCAAGGATAACCCTATGATTTCCAGGGTCGCAGCTGTTGACTGATAGCAGATATAAGTTCACAAACTCAATCTCGACATCTCCGGACTCCACAGCCAGACATTGCGTCTCCAGAAATAAATCGTGTTGACCAACAGAAGGCAGAGAGCTTGAGCTTATGAGCTTGGTCTATTGCACTGCTTCAATTCAAGATGTCATGACGCTCCATATTATCCACAATCTCAACCACTTTCCCACGCTGACCATCACAATTGAGCTGCAAAACTCTAAAAGAGTTAAACCGCTGCTCAATTGAAGCACTGAGAGCACGCATAATTTGTTGACGGGGCGGCGGGAGGATTGGCGAAGATTGTGTAGAATAGGAACCACATGACGCCCGCACGGCTGACCGGTACAAGTGGGACAAGCATTACATTTCTATGACCTGATTGACAACATGACGCGAAGAAGTCAGCACTCCACTCATATATGACACCCATTGTGGCGTCGAGAGGATACTGGAGATATTAGACGAGAAGAAGTTTTGTTCGGCCATCTTTCTGGACGTAAAGCAAGCCTTCGACAGGGTGTGGCATGCTGGCCTGCTTCACAAGTTTAAGACAACTCTACCAGCACCGTACTACATCTATATCAGATCCTACCTTGAGCGCAGGAACTTCTTCTTCCATCTCGATGGAGCAACTATTCCAAGACGTGCTACAAACAAGTATCTGGGCCTAGGCCTTAACATGGCGTCCTCACCTTTTTACTAAAAGGACACAGCTCAATGAAAGGTTAAAAAAGCATTTATGGCTTATTGGTCGAAGGTCAACTCTCAGGCTGAGGAGGAAGCTTCTAGTTTATAAAGCAATAATAAAGCCTTTATGGACATACGGAATCCCGATCTAGGGCACTGCCAGCAGGAGTAACTGCTCTATAATTAAAAAATTCCAAAACAGGGAGCTCAGGATTATTTCCAACGCTCACCTATTTCACACCAACAATCCACGATTAACTCGGGGTACCTTGGGTACACCAGGAAATTAATAGACTAAGAAACTCTTATCAAAATCGGATCGACAGGCACACCAACACCCTGCTCTACAATAGCTCCAGTCCAAGAAGGCTCAAAAGGCTTCACCCGCTCGGTCTCCCTCATGGGAGGCAATAACACACTCACGTTTATTTTTTCTACCCCATTCCCCTTCCCCACCTCCCCGAAACCTTCTTATTCCTATTCCACAACGGCTCCGCCAAGCATTGTTAATTGTTCCCTTTAACCTTACAATTTGATGATTGTCCTATATAGATAGATCGCAAATAAAGTTAATCCCTTAAAAAAAAAAAAACAATTGTGGCATCCGTTACATCGCACAGACATGACATTGCGATGTATCGGACTGCCACGAACAGAGCATACCAGCTCGCAACGGCTGCTGTTTGTGAGGTAGTTGTTGCATTTGTGTTAGTTGTTTGTACAGAAACTGAGCTATCACTGGTATCAGAATTACCTAAGCAACAGTTAGCAACAAATTGCGCTGTCCAGTCCCTATGAGAGTGGAGGCCCGAACAAGATTTCAGGTGGCACATCTGCCACATCTGGAATCTTTCACCGAGGTTACATTTCGGAAAATCTTTCTCCCACAAACTGTGCAGAACCAGGGAACATATATGTATATACCTGGTATATACATATATGTATATACCAGGGACTGGACAGCCACTTGGGCTGAGTTGGAAAACCTTTAACTGCACAAATCTCACTGATTAGAAAGGATTAAATTGAAATTTAAAGACATTTTGGATCGAATGGGGGCTGAACCTAGGTTATCTGGAATGTTAGGCCGCACGCTAGACAGTTGAAATATGGAGTCCTCAAGTGTTACCGATACAAATGTATAATTCATACAATATCAATATTATTACATAATTGATTTCAATTTTTTTTAACCAATTTAACAACCCTTATTATTTTAACTTTAATAATTGTTTTAATTCAATAATATTCGATACAACAAAATAAATACAAAGTGTTTGTTCATACCTTCTAGTGGATAAATTGAAATTTTGTTGCTTCTGGTTATAAAAAGTCACCACACCATCTTCCAAACCAATATTTCAAAGATTGAGGGAATAGGGCAGACATGAACGCACAGTTAGACAAACAGACGTATACCGCTAGATTGACTCGTCCTATCATGCTGATCACGAATATACATAATTTGTGACCAAACTATAGTACTATCATTAAGTAAAGAATAATACATTGTATGGTTAGTGGTACTATTCACACTCTGTGTAAAGATATAAAAAATCGGCGAAATAATTGATTATTTTCATTTTCATTTTTGTGGAAATTGGATCGGTAATGGGACCAAAACGATTCGGTTCACTAAGTTTAATCATTTAAGGAAATACTAACATTATGATCAGTTGTGCACAAGAGAGCTCCATGGAGCTGCGAGCGTAAAAACTTGTGTAGCTACACAAAGAGCAGAGAACAAAATTTTATCAGTTGAAAAAAATCAACCAATCAGAGCACGAGATAAATATCAAACTGTACTTGCTAAGAAAAATGAAACAAACGAAATATTTTCAACTTAACTTGCTTCGTTTATTTCGAAGTAGGAAAACGAAAAACCATTGCCAAGCTAAATCATAATTTATGATTAAGTTATAGTTCTATTCATACACTGTGTGAGGAGGATAAACATTGAGGAGCCCTGTCTTCTAGTCTATATTTTTATGAATGATACTTTTGCTTTTGGCTACAGCAAATCTCATCTATCTAAATATTATTGGAACATTCACAGCAATAACGCCAATAATGCTTCAGTTCGGACCAGGCTATAATATCTTCTTAATCAAATGAAATAAAATTTTAAAATTCCAGAAAAATTATCTGTAAGGTACTTCCCACACCACACGCACATATGTATTTCGTTTATACGTTGGGGTTTTTCATGAAAAAATTTCATGATAATTAAAAAAAAATGTGTATAAACGACTGTTCATGAAATATGAATAAAGTATCACAAAAACGTTTCATGATATTCTCTCCTGGCTTTTACTGTATTTTAGTATTTATTATTTATTTACATTTAAGGGCCGTTTTCATGACTTGCCTATTTCTTTACCGCTCATATTTTTCAGGCGATATGCTAGTTTTCAATGTCACGACACTTATTATAACCGTATCGCCGAGTTCGGCGAGCCGATAAATTTATCAGAATTTTTTGCAAAGATACCTGCCAAACTCGATCGATAAAAAACCAAAGAAAAAGCAAAATGAAAACAAATAAAATTGAAATTTTGTATTAAAATTTTAAATACAAACGTGCACATTATATTTATAGGTTGGCTCATATTTTTCTACAGCGGCAGCGCTCACTGTCATCCATTTTTTTTTCTGCTGATTTATAATTTTAATGTGTTTACGTTTTTGCATTTGGGCTGTCCACCTCTTCAAATAATCTCCAGGGCCACGCAAAATTGATTTATTATAATTGTGATGTCGTCAAAATAAATTCGTAATGTCATGATTTGTGTCCTTTAAACTAGAAAACAGTGTGTGTATCTATTTTGTGAGCGTTCCGTCCCTGGAAGACAGCTGATTATTTTGTTTTGGCGGGTCTTACTTGTCTGGCATCGAGTAAACCAAATGTATATTTGAATTTAGTTTTTTAAACATATAAAATTGCAACGATGGCGCAAGCCACGACGTTCACAATGAAATTGCTGGGTGCTCGCAATATGAGCTGCATCGTCGAGCGCATGGAATGGAATAATAAAATGGATTTGATTGCCTATGGCACCGAAAAAGGTCACCCTCAATAAAAATGTTCTAGTTGGCGTCATTCAGAATCTTGTAAATTCTTTTTTTTTTTTTTTGTTTAGGTGAGGTCGTTATACAGCGACTTAACTGGCAGAAGATCGTAACGTTTCCTACGCCGGGGGATGATGTACGTGTACGCTCGCTTAGCTGGCAAACGGATGAGACGCTGCTGGCAGTAGGTTATAGCAATGGAAAAGTTGCATTATTGGATGCTGAGCGTGAAACAATGATCTCCGGTCTTATATACGAGGATGACATTAAAAAAGTGTACTTCACAAAGGCCATCAAGAGCCGAACGTCACTGTCCAGTTACACAAGTGATATGGAGGACTGTCATACACGTCTCCTACCGAAGCTTCCTCCACTTACAAACATTGATCCAACGATAAAACCAGTTGGTCATAAATCATTTCCAAAGGGTTCGCCTTGCTTTCTTGTTGTCATTATGAACAGCGGCAAAGTGCACCTTTTGCTTCTGGGGGCACTGCAAGCTGGGTGCATTGATCTCACACAGCATGTACTTAATCCTGACCAGTTGGAGGTATACGATGTACGACTTAACGGCAGCTTTAATGCAGTTTATGCACTGCTGCGGGATGGTAATCTCTTAAAAGTGTTGCACTTTCACAATCAAGTATTAGAGCAGTGTATGTCACCAATGCTGCAATTGGCATCACACTGTGCTAACATACTGGAAACAAAAAAGTAATCAGAGAAGTATATTGTACATGAGTGGCTTAATTTCGAATGTAATTTTCAGCTACATTAATGATACATTGCAATGTTTGGTCGAGGCTTGGGAAACAGTTTTGCTCGAAATGGATAACAAATTAACGAAGTACGCCTGTGCGCAGCCAGATTTTATGATATCAGCACATTTCTTAGAGCTGTTCATTTTTGGTTTTGCCACGCTTGAAGTTGAGGCATTTCTGAGAGAGTATGTACGCTCTTGTAATCTAAAATCGGTAGATGACTTTTAAGGTACTTAATATATTTTCACAGAGAACTAACGGAAAAGGGCTTTAAGAAAATAGCTAACTCGGTTGATCTGAGCTTGTCTAATTTACAATCGCTCGTCGCCAAGCAATTGAATAGCGCCGGTATCTATATGTTTTTCTTCTTGAACATGACAAATGGCTATGGACGTGTCTCACATTTTTTCGAGGTAAGTATTCATTCACATTGTGCATTAATTGCTGTTTATAAACTAATGCATCCTTTCAGTCGCTTATTGATCCCGAAGCAGCCACGGAGGCTATGCGCGCTTGCGGAGCTTTTCTTATGAAGATATTGGAGTTGCAGCAAACCATAAACCAGCATGTACACGAGATGAAATTGTTTCATTGCTGGATGTGTTTGGTAATATTACGGCTATCACATGAAGATATACCCGACGATATGCAATTGACTACTGAAGAAAATTTTGCTCTGGCTGAATACCTTTATGCTATGGAAGAGGATGTCGTGAGCAACACAAGTATTAGTTTGTTTTAACCTCTTTGACACCACACACTAATGTTTCACTACTTTATACAGACGATAGTAGTACTTCTGTACCAAAGAGCAAATTCAATTTAGAGAAAATTGGACAATATTTGGAAAACCGGGAACTCACACAGATGCCTAGCACTGATTCGCATCATCTTTGGGACCAAGTACTCGGAGAAAATGAATGTCTTCGCAATTGTGCACACTTCATCCCACACGACCAGAAGCTGTCTCTCCTTCAGCAACACGAAAAAATGCTCAACGCTATCGACGCCGTATTTCGTAAGCCAACGGAGAGCATAAGCGCTAGCTTTTCTCTTAGTTCGAACGTCATATGCGCTGAGTTGCCTGCATTTGATACGAAGAAGGAAGACTTTGTGAATTGTTCGTATTTTGTAAATGAATTGGCACAGAGCGATATGTTGGCAATAACAATTGGCTGGCAGGAGGCAATGGTACTCGAATTTGGTCGGCACACTGGGTTATTGCGCTGCACCCGTGTACATTTGCAAACTGGTCCATTTACAGTCTGCACAAATGTGGATTATAACAATTTGCGTTTTATCGATCTTCAATTTTACAATGAACATACCATATCAATGCTGACTCAAACAATGACCACTGAAAGGCCACATAGCTACTTTATACAGTTTTCACTTATGAATTCACAGAATCATTCCACGCAACATCAGATGGCGCCGTTGGTAAACCTAACAGATATGTCTGTGTCTCACAGCATTCACGATCTTAATGATGGCGGCGTTACTTTCAAGAATTTGGATGGCGTCTGCGAGATGCTGGCTGTGTCTGGTAGCCGTAAAGTTGCCACCATACTATCCGATCGGAAACGTAAAATGACTATTTTTGAAATGGAAACAGACGAAGAAGAGGACGATACAGAGATGTCACAAGCGTCGCTATTAGAAATAAGCAAGGAGTCAGTAAGCATTGAACAGGAATAAGAAAAATATATAGTTTTTCGCCTTAAGCAAATACATGTATTGTTTGATTCGTGAAGTAAATTTGAAAATTATTTACAAAATAAATGAAAAATCTGTATATGACATACATAGTTGGGGAAAAAAGGTTTAAAATAAGGTAGATAGTAGAAAAATTGTTAGCAAAAATTCTTAGCAGTACAAAAAAAGACTTAATACGCTAAAAGCGTAACGAAACTTACTGCTAGCTTAGCTAATGTATACTATAACGCATGGCAACAAATTAACTCATTTCATATTGATACGTGTCCTCCGAATCCTCCCCGCTCGAAAAGTCCTGTTTACGACGCCGGCGTTCACGTTTGCTAAGCTTTTTGCTAGCTTGTAGCTGTTCCTCTTCCGCTTCATATTCATTATTCGTATTTGTCGAGTCATCGATAGTAGTCCCAGTAGTAGGACAGTCGGCCAATGGTTTTGCAAAGTTGCCTGCTTCGTCTTCGTCCAGAGCTTCTTCTTCTTCTGCCTTCTTTTGTGACTTTACTAGTTCGCATAAATACTTATACCGTATTAAACACTCCTCTTTTGTCTTCTCTGGCACACAGTTTGCAATCTTTTGCCAACGATCGCTGCTAGAGTTCTTACGGTACTTTACAATGGCAGCTTCGAGAGCACGTTGTTGCTCTTGAGTCCAGTTGGTTTCAGGTATGAGCATGCTCTTCTCGGCAGGTTTCTTTATTTTCTCTTTCCGTACAACTACTTGCGTGGCTTGAACAATGTTCTCTGCAACGCTCTCACTTTGACCGGGTATTCTATAGCCATTCTCTTTCATTTTCGCAGCCATAAAGGTAACCTCCTGTACGGTGCGATTCATGGCCTCTGCAATTGTATTCCAACGACTACTCGAACCACCAGGATATTTTTTTACTAAACGTATAAGCTCAACGAGGTCTTCGTCGGTCCAAAAACCACCGCTAACTGTTGTCTACAATAAAGTTACAGGATATGAGATATTATTTCAAGATAGCTTTCAATATTATTTATATACCTTCTGTGCTACTGGCTTAACGGCATCATTATCTGTCAATTCTCGGGCCTGAATCTGAGCATAGCCCCGCAATTCCTCTTCGGTTTTTTCGGGCGCTTTCGTATTTTGTTTTCGTTTACGCAGATTCTCTTTGTGTTCTTTACGCTTTAGACTTTGTTCCTCTGCTTCCTTTTCTAACTCTTCCTGACGTTTGACTGCCTCTAGTTCCCTGCGAAAATAGCATATATTAAAGACGCACTACAATATTTAAAAGCATAGCTAATTAAACCAAAACTCACTGTCTTCGTTTTTCCAGGGCTAAATCTTTTAATTCATTAGCTTTGCTAAATGCATCCTTTATGGTTTTAGGCAAATGCCAAATAGCCAATGGAATTTGGAAGGGTAAGGTGTTCTGAAATTTAACGTAAGCAGAAACGCACGACGTTACTTTCCTAAAATTTTAATCTTCAAATTTAAAAAGGCAGTAGTCTTACCAGAATCGATGGTATTGGTATTTCCTTAAGTATTGCATCCATATCGATGTTCTTATTTTTCTTCTGCAACCTCTTAAGCTTCGTACCGAATACTTGCTCAGCAGTGTATTTCTTTTCCAGATAAGCGGCCCAGGCGAATAGATATTGACCGACGGTTGCGATTATGAATAGTATGAATGCGCCTTCGTACAGGCCAATCTTACGCATACGTCGATAATAGTAGAGCGCAGACTTCCAGTTAGGGAGTCCATCTTTCAGCACACGGTCATACTTTTCGCGTTTATTTGAATCTTTTAGAACTTCATAGATGGATACGAGATTTCGAAACTGTATGTTAGCATCTTCGGCTGAGTTTTTGTCCGGATGCAAGACTATAGAAAGCGTACGAAAGGCACGTTTTATCTCGTTGTTTGTCGCATTCTGTAGCCAAAAGCAAGCAACGAAATGCCATTTTGTTTACAATATTACTAAAAGGCATACAATGTGTATATAATTGACGACTTACCTGGGCAATGCCCATGAACTCGTAAAAGTTTTTGTTGATCTCCTCGACCAAGTCGAAAATTTCCATTTCTTCAGACCCCCAGCCATGTGCGCTTAAAACGAGAGTCGTCAGCAGTAGCCACACCGATTTCCACGAGATCTGCATGTCCAGTTAACTCAATAAATTCGTATGCGATTACTTGCCACTACTCTCAACAGCCAGCCACAGCACCCAGTTTTGTACAAAACAAACACCCGACCTGACAACGCAGCAAAAGAGCGACATTCAATAACACCAAAATAATCGGTCGATTTCGATAAACCCAAAATAATCGAAGACGATTATAGAATAGAGCTTAAAGACCATCGACATCGGGGCGTAAATACGTTTAATCGAATTAAAATTACTTTGAAGTAGATTTATAAGAATTAATAAAGATTGTTCAAAAAATGGTTGGTTAGGACTAAGATTAGAGAATAGCAATTTCGAGTTGATCTATTTCGAACTTGATTTATGAATGCGTAAACAATTTGTAATTGGAATTTTCGAAGCAGGAACAACTGCTTATGTTGCATACATTTTCACATGAAGCAAGAAAAAAACATTTTAATACTCCACACTTTGTATGGGAACTATACCTTCTAGTTGGAGAGTCGTGGTAATTTTTATACTTGTGTTGCTTATGTGTGTAGAATATTTACAAAATACATAAAATAAATACACAAAAAAATAAAACAAAGAATGCTAAAGTCAAGTGTGCCCGATTTCGACATACCCTGTAGCTTGTTTAGTGCTTCTTATGCGAACAATAGATTTTTATGGGTTATCTTCTTTTTTATTAGAATTGAAACATTTACAAAATTTCGCATTTGTAGCTTAATTAATTCAAAACAGAAACAATCAATTTTTTCTCAAAAACTAAAAAATGCGGCCAGGTTTGTTTAGGGGCTACTATATGGATTATTTTGTAAGCACTGACTTAAGATACACGAAATTTGGCATATCTAGCCTAATTAACCGTAAAAACATAAAAATTTGCATACAATAACTGAAAAATGGGGGTCAAGTTTATAGGGGGGCTACCTTTTATATATTTCATATCTTGACCTTCATTCCATATTTTATTAGGATTTAGGTAAAATACACCAAATTATGCGTTTCTAGCGTAATTACCAACAAAAGCAAAAAAAAAAACTTTTTATGCATATGCTTTAAATGGGTGTATTGTTTATATGGGTGCTACCCCTTGTCGTGGATCGATCTAGACCTATGCTGCCTTTTCTATATTATGATTTGCGTAAAATATAAAATATATATTTTTTAAACCCTTTTATTTTTGAATTACATTAAAACCCAAATTCTATTAATTAAAATTTAAACTTTCAAAAAGCCAACGGTTTTCTTTCATACTCTGCCTCTCTAATATCGTCCCGCACACATGACCATATAAGGCAAACACGATTTTGTAGCTATCAGCTTTTTTTCGTCTACTCAGAGCAGCAGACGTGGTTAAATTAATTAAATAAATTATTTAATTTAATCTTCATAAATTATAGCCTATGTATTAATTTGATATATGAGCTATATTACTGTAAAGTTTCATTATTAGTTATTGCGTGAAGGAGTAACAAACATTCACACATCCATACAAACTTTCGCGTTTATAATATTAGTAGGATTTGTTGTAACTTAAAGGCGTGGCACTGCCTACTTTTCCAGGAGTCTCTTTTTCCAGGTGCTCTTTTTACATGTGTACCAAATCTCCATCTGGGTCAAAGAGTTTTCGAAATATGATGAATTTGGTTTTTCACCCATCACCCATTTCTCTAATGGATCATATTTCTGACATTGCCGTTTACGTACCAAATCTTACTCATCTGCTTCAAATTATTGCTGATTATGATGCATTTTGTTTTTATCTTACGAAATACGATGGATAGGACAGGAATACCAGTCGTCCTGTGACATCTATTATAGTTGCCATGCGATGAAGCAGGAATTTCGATGCGGTTTCGTGGTTAGTAAAAAACTGCGAGGTCTCGTCTCCAGTTGCGTACCTATTATCGAGCGCCAGGCCGCGATACGTTTCAAAATAAAGTACTCTAATGTTAGACAAATTTGTACATACTGCCCAATGGAAGACAAAGACGATGCGGCCAAAGATGAGTTTAACGAGCGCCTGGAACACATTAATATCCTCAAGCTCACACCTTGCTCCTTTTTTTTTGGCGTCTGGCGGAGACTTTCTCTGCAGTAGCTTGGCAATACTTCTCGTCGTACTAAGAGTTCGTCAAAGCTCTGGTGTATTCAATAACCTACTTGGCAGTCGATTCCATAGATTGAGAGATATTTCTCCACTGCTCACATATATCTTCAGATGCTGGAAAGAACTCCTGGAACAATTGGTGCTGGATTGTAGCTTTTCAACGTCTAGCTTTCGTTCACTGTTGGGACATGCGGCATGCACCATGCTGAGCCTTGTTCGTACATTGGCTACCACTAGGTACTGGTCCGAGTCGATGTTGGGACTTCGTACAGTTCGAACATCCAATCATCATCAGTTGGATTACATGTGTTTTGATCGTTACTGCTCCAAGTAGCCTGGTAGATATTAAGGTATGGAATAACCATGCTACGACCTGCGGCGGAGTCGATCTCTCCATTGCTGGAGGATGCGTTGCGAAAGCTAAATTTTTCGACCGTTGGTCCAAAGATTCCTTCCTTCCCAATCGATTCCTTCCTGAAATCGATAAGCACTATTTTGATATCGTGATTGGGCAGCGTCCGTAGAGAAGATCAACATTGGCCACGTCATCTGCGACTTCCGTCGGAGAATGTGCACAAATCAAGCCAATGATGAAGTGTTGAGCCTTGATAGGTATCGTGGCCAGGCGCTCCTCTACATGTACGAAACTGGAGAGGAGAGCGCATAGCTTCCTACTAACCACGAAACCGCATCAAATTCATGCTAATATTTTTTGGCAATTCCCAAGAGCATGGCAATCAATAACTGTTCACTTCTGCAAATGACTCCATCCACCTGATACTCTACTGTTTTTAACACAAATACATGTAGATCATAAACTTCTTATATTCAGAAACATCATATTTATTTTCTTTTAGGGTATGTGCAATTACATTTATTTTAACAAGATAAATTCGTCGAAGTTACAATTGTTTATGAATGTCGTGGTAGAAGTTCTGTTTCTGAGCTGGAGCACGCTTTCCGAACGGGCTCTTTGCATTTACCTGCAAAATATAGTCACCTTTGATGTCGTAGTTAATATCAATTTTTGGACTTGTACTGATGCAAAGAGTTAGCGGGCACAGCAGGGAAATTACGATTATTACCCGGGAGCACCGATTCGGCGAAGTAGCGGGTGGCGCGCATAGATGCCTTCACAACGTTATCGGCACCAGGCACGCCGTCTGCTGGGCCTTCAGGGAAGAAATCAATATCACCAGATCGAATGGGTGTGTCCATACCATAGACAGATGCGTGTATGGCATCTACAAAGTCAGCATCACCGCGAGAGATACCGGTTAAAGAGTTTTTGTTCTTAGCCCAAATCTTCGAAGGGTCGAGTGTGGTGATGCGACGCAACTTGTGACCTGTCTGTGCGGTATACTCATTGCCAGCGGCACCGAGTATCGATTATCTGTTGATTGACGTAACCAGTCGATTATTTAAATCATTTTTACCTGGACAAATTGTTATAGCTAAGTTAACTTACAATCAGAATATCACATATAGTCTTGGGAGATTTCCACTTTTCGGAGGCTTCGACACTTTCTCTGTAGTCATAGTCCTTGTTGCGTTGTAACTGTGATTCCTTTTGATGTTCCTGGAGATTGTAGCGTTGCATATATGCTTGGACTAGTTTTGTAGTTGCTTTCTTAATGGTTGGTGTGTTTGGTGCCACTCCGTTAATAAATATGGTCACCTCCTCAGTTCCAAATAATGGCACGTCTTTGGCTTTATCAACGAGCGTGTTTAGCTTAGCACCTACTCTCTGGCCATTGGGTTTAATAACTGAGACAGGTATGTTGCTGGAACTAGGAACAAAGTTTGGGCGCAACTCATGCTTGATTTGGGACAAATGATCCAAACATAATTAAAACTGTAGTGAATTTTATATTAATTTAAAGTATTCAACATACATACATAGCTTACGCAGAAGTTTGGGCCCCTTTTCTGTTGACATGCTTTCCAAACGATCCAGTCAGATCTCATTGATTGATGGCGTTGATTCTAGTTCATTAGGTGTCAAGAAATGAGAAAGTTTCAGAGCATCTGATGTCATCTGCTTTTGCTTAGGCGCAGCCACAACTGATACAACAATGCATACAATAACGTAGAGCGTTCGCACCATTGTATTACAAGGCCTTTTTGCCACTTACAAATGAACTTGAGTCCAGCACAGAACTAGTTGAATTGGCTCTTTATTAAATTCACAATTGTGGATGTGCTGTTCTTGTTTTGGTCTATGCACTTGATTTGCTGACTGATTTAGATTTAGAAGTTAAATTGTTCATATTTGCATTTAATCACAATTTGCTGACATCGTAAATATTGCAATTGTCGGAAACTGATAACTGCGGTTTTGTGTTCAATTCGAACGGATGCAATCAATCAATTCAGGTCAAAGTGTGTCAGAAGTTAATAAACTCATTTATATATAGGATTATCCAATTTGTGTTTTCAAAACCGTAGGGCTATAGTCCGTAATCTGTCATTCCAAGCGTCATTTTATTAGTTTATTGTCTGACATTTACGATAATGTTTAACCACCGAAAAAATTTATTACAAAAATTGAGTTTGGAGCGTGGCCACTATTCGTACAAAATTTTCTTCAGCGATGAGACTCCTCTCTCATTCCCTGGGTAAGCTAGGCCTACATTTGAAGATCTTAACTTGGATGATATGTAGTTTCAACAAGATGGCGCCACAAGTAATACATGACTGATTTTAGCTTTATTGCACGAGAAGTTCCCAGGACGAGTATTCACTTTTTGGAGACGTCAAATGACTTTTTTGGTGGGGCTACGCGGAAGACCAAGTTTATGTGGATAATATTTCAAACTTTAGAGTAATTAAAGATCAACATTGGTCAAGCTATGGTCGAGGAACCGCCCGAAGTGTTCAAAAGATGCGTGCATAATGTCAAGGTTCAAACTTTATAACGGAAAAAAAGTTTCATCAAAAATTTAATTTTACGTATATTATCTACTTTTGAAACCACAAAATGGATGATAAAAACAGATTTACGTAGATTTAACAATTTTTTAAGAAACAAGAATGAGCGCTTTAATAGAGTGTTCTCCACTTCGAGATACCCTTTACCTAAGGTCCTGTGTCTAAGGTCCTTTATTTTAACCATACAGTATGGGAGCTATATTCAATAGTGGTCCGATGTGAACTTATGTGGTATAGTTTATTAGTTTTGACGTAAGATACACCTTTGGCGTTAATTAACAACAAAACCAATACAATTTTCTTACAAAAACTAACAACAACAAAAAAAGGAGAAGGGGGGAGGCAGTTCAGTATGTGGGCTACCCATTATAGTGTTGACACATTGATTTTGTACAATTATTCTGAAGAGGGAATAGCAAAGTCTAAATATCAAAATTTTAAGGCAGAAGCAGTTCATGCAGACGGACGAGTCTATATCCACTCAACATTTGATGATGATCAAGAATATATATATTTTTTGTAGTATATGTGTACAGGGTATAAAAAGAAAATACAGTAACCGAAGTTTTAATACTCATCACACATTTCAAATGGTATAGAAACTATTCGCTGTATCCCAACCACAAAAAACAAATATTTGTAAAACCTAAAAGCATAGAAGTGAGTTGTCAATTTCTATGGGACTATCCCTAAAATCTGGACTCGCCCATTATTATATTAGAGGTTATAGTGTCCATTAGAAGACATTATATAGAAATTCAAGTAGATATTGTCTGTAATAAACAAGTTTTTTCATATAAATACACATAAGTGAACAATGGGCTTGTATGAAGGCTATCACAAAAAGTGGGCGTGGCATATCAATGTGAATGTCTTATAAACTTGGCATAAAAGTCTAGGTGCCGTGTTTTAGCTGGATATCTAAAAAATGTCTAGGCTAAATCGACTCGTCAAATTGACCAAGAATATGTATTCTTAACGGGAATTATAATGCTTCCTTTTATTCATTACAAACTTTCAGACAAAGTGATAATACCATTAGACACTATGTGTGAATGGTATAAAAAGACGAAATGTAACAAGCGCCATGTTTGGTTGGAATGGCAAGCAGCTTAAGGCTTTTTGGTGACACCATATAATCGCATTATCTCCTAGTCATCTCGTGGAGCGAACTATATCGATGATTTGACAAACTTCAAAATCGATCTCAAATAAATTTCTCCTGATTGATAGTAACATACTATAAACATTTTATAACAATCAGTCAAATAATTTAGGTCTTTATAAAAGACATACATAGGTGAAACCATTCAATTATAAATATAAATGATTTACCAATAGAGTTGTTCGAAGTTTATGAATCCTGGCATTCATATTTGTTCAGTAAGGTTCATGTACCATTTCACCATGAATAAATTCACACTGCCACGTTTGAAAATTACCCATAAGTATTAACAAAGTTCGAATTCCATGGTCCAAACTCAAAGACTACTACGCGAAAATCATTGTCGTCATGTTGAGCCTCATGAGCGGACAATACGCCGTTTTGTAGATATGTTTTAATCGGAATTTACCGAAGCCGAGCAAAAATCATCTTTAACTCTGCTCATATTCCATGATAACATGGCAAATTTTGAAGCTGATAAAGTATACATATACTTTATGGGGTAACCACATCTCTTTTTGGCTGTTACTTACGTTTGCTCAAACGTAATACAAGATGTGTTTCTAAGTAAACAGTAATTTTGGAATTGGACATTTTCTGGTGCTGCTTCCTATATGTTGGAAAGGAATACGCTTTTTCTCAAATTACGGTAAAAATTTCATTACATTTGGACTATTGGATTTATTGTTATTGTTTCTGAACAGAAAGTATGTTTATATTATCAATATAAAACTCAGTATCGAACATACATAATTTAAGGTGCTGTTTTAAAATTGGGAAAAACTTTTGTCGAAACGTTTCAAGCGATGAACTAATACCATAGTTCATCGATCTACACTTGTTACCGATATTTTGAGTGAAATTCGACAAAAATACGAAAATCCATCAACCCAATGAATATTTTGGTGATCTTTGATGATAATTACACGCAGTTTTAATGTTATCACTGGCCAACATTTTGCTCATCATCATATACGAATATTTCCTCACGACCAACCTTAAAGCGCTTATACGTCATACAAATTATGTGTGCACTATTTCTTTTTGGATTTTTTACCGTTATATATAAATTCTTCGAATTTTCGAGAATGCAGAATGATGTGAAATGTTGTGGTTGCTACTGTATTTCGCTGTACCGTTATTTCAAAAATGTGCTCCAGCATTGGGTATTGCGTAGTTAATAATTATGTGCGCAAAACACTTTTGGGTGAGCTTTATTGTTGAAATGGCTAAATTTTAATTCGTGAAAATTTGTTTGCAAGTTTATTGTAAGCATATCATATATAAAATATACATAAAAATTACGCAAAATTTTAATATATTTAGTGTTGACAGGCTAAAATGCCGGGTGGTACTATTTTGTCCGATTACGAGCAGGGAATAATCATGGGATTGCATGAAAGCGGCTCCAAGATCGTCGAAATAGCAACCAGACTCAAGCGTCATAGGAACTGACTTTTCCAGTTTTCTAAAAAACCCAACGGAATATGGTACAGTACCACGCAGTGGCCGGAAAACCAACATCGATGACCGGGTCAAAACGCCAAATACGACGTCTAGCAGTGGAGGATATGGGTCATTTGGATCTCCAAATATCAAGGAGTAGAATCGTTCAAATTATCCATGAAAATCGGTTCATTAAACATACCTCAATGGTACCTAAAGCAAAGATTCTGGCGAGGCATATTAAGGCTTGTCTAGAATTTACAAATAGATACCGATTCTGGGGCGAAGAGTGGCACAATATCATCTTTAACGGCGAAAAACAATTTAATTTAGATGGCCCAGACAACTGCAAAAAAATATTGGCGAGATTTGCGCCAGGATCGGGTATCCTGCTATAAGCGAGGTTTTGGCGGTGGCACCGTGTGGGTATGAGCCGCGTTCAGTTACAAAGGAAAGACTCCTATGTACTTCATATCCACCCGTATAAATGCCAGCATGTATGTGGAGCTTCTGGACTCCGAGTTAGTGGAAATTGCTGGCAACTTATATGGCGACGACTGGACATACCAACAAGATAATGAATCAATTCAGACGGCTCAGATCACAAAAGGCTTTTTTAGTGACAGGAAAATTCCTGTATTAAAGTGGCCAGCATTAAGTCCGGACCCAAATCCCATCGAAAATCTTTAGGGATCCTCTCTGCCCGTTTTTAAAAACGGAGCACAGTTTGGGACGGTACGGCACCTTAAATCGGCAATATAGCGGGAATGGGCTACAATCATTAGTCAATTCAATGCCAAATCGCGTTAATTTAGTTTTAAACAGCAAAGGAAAGTGCATTGATTATTAATATAAAAAAAAAATTTGATTTAACCAATATTAATTGCATTGGCAGGCCAAAATGAAAAAATGCACACATTAACTATGAAAGCTATCTTTAATTCTGTTTTTTAGTTATAATTTTTTTTTCAAACTTCTTATTTTTATGTTTTTTTCTATCTTACATCATGCTATAATAATAAACACATACCTAGAAAAAATTTTTTAATGATCAATTTTTTTTAATTTTGAAAAAATATGATGCACACATAATTGTTTGTATGACGTACTACTTGTTTCATCAATTGAATCGTTATCGTAAAAGCTGTCAAGAAGTTTAAAAAAAAAACAACATAAAATAAACTCTGTCCAAAACTAATTTTCGCAATGTTTTAAACTGTCACTCAGAATGGAAAAAGATCACCAACATCCGTGGCGGATGGTGATGAATAGATTCGTTTGCCAAAGTCCTGTTTATTTGCGTTTTAAAATGTATGGGGTGTACGATGCATGTTTTAATGTGCTAATATTTTCTAAAAAACTGATAATACCATTTTCACATTTTGTGTGAATGATACAAAAAGAAAAAATATTTTTAACCACAACTATATAACACGTTTATTAATATTTGTGTATCCAATACCGACACAAGTCATCAAAACTTTTTGAGCACCTGCTAAACTGTCGTCCTCGTTTTCATCTTCCTCTGGGTTTTCCAGTTTAAATGTCACAGAGAAAAAATCCCGCAAATGTTGCAAGAAATGCACTGTGTAGGTCGTCAATGGGCCTTTTTAAAGAATAATAATATTATAATAAAAAAATTTTTATTATTAAAGGCAGAATCTTACCAGTAAGAAATTTCGATATATTCTTTTGACCAAGAGCCATAAATAATGTTACTAGCCATTGATAAGAAGAATCGCAGCAGCCGCCTCTGTAAATTTCGTCAAGCAATCGCATGGCAGCATTACGTCCTACATCCTCCGGTATACTTGGTTCCGCTTGCTGTCGAAATGTTCACACATAATTAACATAAATCAAAAGAAAACGTTAACTTCGGTGAAACCGAATTTTTGATACTCTTCACACCTTAGTGTTAAAAAGTTGGTGTCGGTGATCCGTTCTAATAAAAGTTAAGCGTCTGCCCATATGAAGCCTAAATACAGTTATTTAAATTGATACTAATTGTTATAAAATCAATAAAGTACCAAAGCTTAAAACTTTTCCTATTCAAACCATTTTTAGTTTGTACTTCAAATGCGGTACAAAAGTTTGGATTGAAAATATTTATAAATAAACTTATTGTACCACCCTCAAAGTAGGTCCCTTCCGAATTAAAACAAACATGCCAACGAATAATCCAGTCATCAAAACACTTTTTTGAACGTATATTTCAGAATTGACTTCAGTTCTCGCAACGAATTCTCTTTTATGTCTTCTATCGTCTGAAAAGTGATGCCTCAAGTGTTAATTACATGTTTGGAAAGAGCAGAAAGCCGGCCACTATATGTGAATACAGTGAATGTTCGATGGTATTTGTTGAGTTTTTGATTAGAAATTCGTTCATAATGGTGCGTTGTCGTGGTGACAAATGCAAGTTTTCTTTCCACAAATCAGGCCTTTTTCGAAGAATTTGACCTCTCAAACGCCGTATAACGCTCAGATAATAATTTTCATTTGCCGTTTGACCTTCTGCCAAGAATTCCAAGTACACAACATCGCAATAATAAAAGAAAACAGTCAACATTACCTTGACTTTTGATCGACTTTGAAGTGATTTGTTCGGTTTCAAATGTTTTGGTTTCGCTCAATTTTTTAACTTATTTATCATAATATGTTTCCCATAACAAACCCATCTTATAAACGAAATGTATAAGAAAAAGAAATAAGAAAAGGTTGAACCGAAGCTCTAATATCATGCATTAATATCATACTCTAATATCATTTACACGAAATTTCAAATCGTATTGTAAAACATAAACGTGGATGGTGTGCTTGCATAAGGGCTATCCCAAAAAGTGGGCGAGACAGGGCGCTTGGTATATGTGTGTGAAGCAACCATCCATAAGAAGTCACCGTATCGAATGTCATGCTTATATTGACTTAACTAAAGAAGTTTTTCATACAAAAGCATAAAAATTAGCGGTGGTTTTCCAAATGGCTACCCCAAAAAGTGGGTGTGTGACACGTCCATTGGTATATATATATATATATATATATATATATATATATATATATATATATATATATATATATATATATATATATATATATATATATATATATATATATATATATATATATATATATATATATATATATATGAAGCGATTGTCCATAAAATGTATTCATATCAAATTTCTAACTGATTTGCAAAAATAAATGGCGGCTACGACAACAAGCTAGCGTGGTATATCAATATGGATACCGTACAAATTTGAAACCAAAAAAAAGCTTAAAAGCAGACTTTCAGCCAGATATCTAAAAAATTAGTTTAAAAAAAATCCAAACAAACTATCGGAGGGACATGGCGAGATCGAATCTTTTTGATGATCTGTACAAGAATATACTTTGCGGGGTCTACAATGTCTCCTTTAATATATTACAAACTTTCAGACAAACTGATACCATTTCACACTAAGTATGAATGGTATTATCCATAGACGAATTTGGAGGGTTGAGGTATGTAAATTGGAAAAAATAAACCTTGATGGTACAAAATAAAAGCAGTTATGCTTTAACGCAATAGTTCAATTAAAGCTTCCATGGTATGATTAGAAATTACTCAAAAAAAGCAGTTATCGGAAGGAAAGCCCGTCAGCAAATGGAATTAAGAGCCGACAGGGCAACCGAAACGCTGCAAAAACGCGAAGATCGTTTCCGATCATTATGAAACTTTTTTCAGTCTGTTACTATCGAAAAAGAGAAGATTATGGACTACGTATCATTTGGAGAGTAGTGATAAAATGATGAAAAATTGTGGGCATGGCCCGCACTCTTTCTCCAAATGCTATATATTACCAATGTGCATATTTTTATTAGCCGTAGAATTGCACGCCGGGTACCCGCTAGTATATGATATTTGCAACTTTGTGACAAAATAATACACTATTCACACTTTTTGTGAGTATTCAAATGTAGAAGCTATAGACGCGACACGACACAATTTTACACCCTGCAAAGAGTTTTGTTGTATATTTGGTAAAAAGTGTGACGTAATTGATTACTAATGGGAACAATATGTCAAATAATTTTTGGGACTCCGTACGCTTATATCAATATTCGAGAGGAAGTAATAAGCGATTAAAAATGGTTAAAGTACGAAGATCATATATTCAAGTTTGTGTAAATGAAAATCAATTTTCAGCTCTGCTATAAAGTTGCGATGCAAATCATTAGATAAACTACAGAATCTACATTAGCATTAATTGTACACTCAAACTTTACTTTTAATAGTACGTATATATTTAAGAAGCAGGAAATCAGACGATCGGACTGACATAATTAGATTGACACGTCTAATTGAGCTGAACATAAATATACATACATATATACACTTTATGGGAGCTCCGCCGCATACTTTGACAAATGTATATAGCTATGTGCATATGTATGTATACTAGATTATGTGCATCGTAGAACTATAAAAACCTTAATGTGTATACGTACCTCATCTTTTGTACTAGATATATATTCGGCTGCAAAGCATACGCCGTCTGTTGTTTCGGCCACCAAGCAGATTCCAAAACCTGGCGAATTCCCAGACATTTTTCCTCGATTCTGATCCGTATATATGTATACATCGGGCAGAAATTTTAAAACAACACCCTTGGCCGCCTCCACAGTGCGGTTCGCTAGTGCCGGCGACACTTTACAAGCATGAACTGTGCCGCGTATGCGCTTTACCATACCCTGTTTTAGGAATTGTAAGGGTCTCAAATGATTACGGGTCGGACATCGGAATAGCACCTCGCCGCCACCCAAAGGTGCCAATCCGCGACGCACTATCTTTAGCTCCAGACCCTCGTCGACAACGAGAAAACGTTTAAGTATAGATAGCGCACCAACTTTGATGTGATCGACAGATGGTGAATCCTTGCTATTCGTTACACCGCGCAGCGTTACATTTAGAGGAGTTTTGCAGAAAGGACCTAGCGCTATTAGCACATCCAAGTAATATCCTATACTGCGCTGCAGGCAGCAATCGTGTTGTACTGTACCACCGTGCAGCAGCCCTGGATTGAACATCACTGAAGTCCCAGCTGGATTTAGCTCAATACGTGTGCCATTTGTTAATTTGTCAAGCAAACGTATAAGCCCAATCTCGTACTCTACCAATCCGGGTGAACTTTCATCGTCAGTGCGTATTTGTGTTATCTTCACTGGTCGACCGCTGAGGCAGGATAGCACCAGTCGTTGTTTCAAGAAATTGCTTCCTCTGTATATAATGCAGTTACCTTCTTGTGCTACTGGCGGCATGGTGCGCTAGTAATATATATATATTCTAATGTGTGCACGTTAAACCAGTTCTTGTAAACAAACGTGCTGTTAGCAACTTTATATATAAATTTTGGGGTTATTACAGACGTCTTCTATTATTCTGTGGATTTTTGTATTTTTCATTTACGGTCACACTGAAGTAGTCTCGATTACTTTATATACAATTACATTGACCACCCTGTGAAGACCCTACAGTCAAAGTTTTTCTTAATTTAAACTAAATTAATTTTAAACTAATCTAAATTAAAAATAAACTAATATACACATTATACCAAATTTCGTACAGAGTGTGACGGTTAACTTTTCTTTATTGACCGACATTAAGTTAAAAAAAAGCGTTAACTTGGAGCCGAAGCTTTAATACACTTCACACTAAGTTTTAAATTATGTATTATTTGTAAAATTTAAGGACGCTCGCACACAGAAAGTTGATAACTGCGCTGATAAATAAAAGTAGCAACTCTATGCTTGCACTGTATAGGGTTTTTTGTAAAGCATCCGCTCATAAGAAGCCACGATATCAAATTTAATTAGGGTCATTTTCATGACTTAGAAATACCTTAGCGAATACGAATTGCCAAGATATGCTATTGGGGGGATAATATTGTTGTAATAATAATATTGTCAATAATAAATGAATAAATACTTGACGACTACAGAATTGTAATAAATCCATTTTGAGTAGCCCTGCAGTTTAAATCGATTATTGTTGTTTTTGAAATTCGATTACTTTTGTGTTATTTATCGGTCAGCTGCAAAATAATGAAGAGGTGAACAGTCCATTCATTTGTACAAATGTAAACGCATATAAAGTATAAATTATAAGAAAAACTTGGATGAGAGTGAGCGCCGCCGCAGTGGAAAAAAAAACAAGCCAATCCATGAGTATAATATGCACGTTTGCATTCCAAATGTTAATAAAAATTGTTCATTTTGTTTATTTTCTTTTTACTTTGGTTTGTTATCGAGATTGTGAAATTATCTTTGCTGCTATCGTTGAAATATACATGTATATATTGGATGGTCGGACTAGGCAATACGTTTATAGGCTAAATAACAGTCTTGACATTGAAAACTACGATACAGCGTGAAAAAATGAGCTATAAAGATATGCTTATATCGTGAAAATGGCCCTAAATAAGATTTTATTTTTACAGTCGATACACAGCAGTATAAATTGAATTATAATAGCTGTTTTAATAATAATAATTTTAGTAACAATAGGTATTAAAGCTATGAAGCTATTTTTTTTTTTTAAGTTTAGGTTTAAGTCGATTGATGTCATTTAATTTTATAATTTGTAAATATAATAATAAACTAGTATACAAATTTAATTTTACTTTAAATATCACCAACACATCTAAAGAAAATCTCAATGTAATAAGTCTTTAAAAAGACTATGGTAAGGCAGTTGTCGATTTGGTGCTCATCAGAGGACTGCCTAAACAGCAAACTGTGCTCCTTTTTATAACTACAGGCTCCGAGCGACCAGGCAAGGATTCATACATTGCTCTGCTGAGGGCCAAGCAATATGCACACATGAGATAGAAAGAGAAGCATTGACTCAGCTTTTGAAATTCTTTGAGCGCGCGAAAGAGATAGGGAGATTGCTTGCGTTGGTTTTTTGTTTTTGTGTTTAATCAATTTTTGTATGTTTGTGTATTTGTGTGAGCTTATTTTGGGCCTTGAAATACACAAAGATATAAAAATAAATGAAACCAGAAGAAAACACACAGCAGGCAATATCCCTGTCTGTTTCGCACTCATTAAGCTACCAATACAGAAGCAAAGTCAATGCTTCTCTTTCTATCTCACGTGTTCATATTTCTTGCCGTCAGCAGCGCCATGACTTCTCCTTTTATTATTACACCATGTGGACGGCGAAATTCGACCAACTATGCAGAACGACTATAATATATGAAAAATACAACTCATGTCATCATTTTAAAAAAAATCAGCAGGAACGGGGATAATTAGTGTCTCATAGATTTTTATCTTCGTACTTCGAGAGAGGGCACTATTTATAATTTGCTTGTTGAGCTCAAAGTAGCAGCGATTAACAAGCGTCTGATCTCTCGGCTGACGTTGTTGTTGCTGCTTGTTTCTGTTCCCAGATAGACAAAGGTTTCTACAACATTAAAGTTGAAATTCTCCATATCGGCGTATCTTAAGCGGCTTTATAATCAAATAGGTGGTGTGTGTCTTTGATGTACTCCCGTGTCTTTTCCAGGATTTGGCGTAAAGCGAAAATTTGGTTACTGGTCGACCTATTTGGTTTGAAGCCACACTGATACTGGCCTATCAGTGCATTCATGTATGGCTCCAGCCGTTTACACTGTACGCGGGACAGAATTTTGTATCCTATTGAAAGGAGACTTATTCCCCGGTAGTTCGCGCAAACACCGGGGTCTCCTTCCTTGAAGATAGGACAAGGAACACAGAGATTCCAATCGTTGCATTATGCATTCATCGGACCATATTTTGCATAAGAGTTGGTGCATATGCCTTACCAACTCTTCGCCACCGGTCTGGAATAACTGAGCTTACAGCTCATCGGCGCCTGCCGCTTTGTTATTCTTCAGCTTTTTAATTACTGAGTCGATCTCATTATAATCCGGTCGCCCTACAAGAGAGCCATCATCAATTGGTGGTTCTAGGTATTCTTCTCTATCGGCGGTATTGTTCTCTTCATTGCTCCCAATTAGGTTAGTGACTTCTCCATAGTCTCAGTGAATCATGTGTACCTCCAACCAGTCTTCCATTATTGTCCTTGCAGAAAGAAACTCCGGACTTAAAACCTTCCATCAGACGCTTGACCTTTTGATAAAACTTTCGAGATTTATTTATATTACATAGCCTTGTGTATGTTTCGGAGTGGAAATCTTGTGCTACTGATTACCATGTTCGGACCTGCGGTGAAATCGATCTCCATTGCTGGAGGTAGCGTCGTGAAAGCTAAATTTTTCGACTGTTGGGCCACAGAATCCTTCCTTCCCAATTTTGGCATTGAAATCTCCATCATATCCCAACAGCTTGAAATAGGA
Source organism: Leucophenga montana (assembly GCA_035044765.1). Lineage (NCBI taxonomy): Eukaryota > Metazoa > Arthropoda > Insecta > Diptera > Drosophilidae > Leucophenga > Leucophenga montana. Next base: position 3,762 of record JAWNNQ010000877.1, on the reverse strand, counting down.
TCTACTGCAGAGATACGTCTCACTTAGAAGCATAATATAAATATGATGGCGTATGAATATTTCAAGTTCGTTGGCTTGATTTATCAATCCATTGGCATTCCAGATGCCAATGCGTAGTCCCATTTCTGGGAATTTAACACCAGAATTGTCAGAAGATTCATTATTTGACCCTGCATTTTTAAAATCTCAGTTTGAGGTACCACCATATCCTGACACTTGGACATGAGTGCACCAAACTTTTGATCCAAGGAAGATGATGATGAGCTTTTTTGTGATTCTTGCTGACATTCTTGCTGTTAATATAATTATAACTCATAATAATTACGTCCCTGATTACCATACTTTATTTACATATATATAGTGTATGGTTAGTGACAATATTCAATAAATCTTTTGAAATTTTGGTTTAAAAGTTTGTTTAGAGACTTTTTATAACCATAAGAAACACAAGAATCAAAATGACTGCGATTTTCTCACTATATATGGTACATGTCTCATACAAAAACACTTTGTATTTATTTTATTGTGTCGAACATATTTAAATTAAAGCAATTACTTTAAAGGCCTTTTTCAAGACTTAGAGATACATTAGAGAATACGATTTACCAAGATATGCTTTTGGGGGAATTATATTGAGTAATGTATTTCACGACATCATAATTGTAATAAATCCATTTCGAGTAGCCCTGCAGTATAAATCGATTTGTGGTCTGTTATCGATCAGTATTTGTCTGTTATCGTTACTTTTTGTCTGTTATCGTTACTTTTGTCTTAGTTATCCGTCAGGTGCTACATGCTGAACAGGTTGACAGTCCATGCATTTGCACAAATGTAAATGCATAAAAAGTATAAATTAGAAAAAAAAATTGGACTAGTGCCACCGCAGTAAAAATTAAAGGCAATCCATGAAAATAATATGCACGTTTTCATTCCAAATTTTAATAAAAAATTTCAATTTTGCTTGATGTCATTTTCATTTTGCTTTGGTTTGTTATCAAATTGTGTGGCAACTAGTTTTGAAATAAATATATTGGTTTGTCGAACTAGGCAATACTTTTATAGTCTTAATAACAGTCTTAACATTGAAAACTAGGATATAGTGTGAATAAAATTGTCTATAAAGATATAGGAATAGGTAGGCGTGGAAACTAACATAAAGTGGTGTACGAAAGTGAAATACGACCCGAATGTGGTGTAAGCGTATGTAGCTCATGTCATACGACTTTTACCATATGCCATAGCATGCAACACTGCGTACAATAAGATGGCAGCACACTTTTGTCAACATCTGTCAACTGTCAAACGTCAAATATCGCTGTCTCTGTTTCGCTCTTTTCTTCTTCGGTTGTTCGCCATACAAGATGGTAGGTTCAATTTTCATGCTAAATAAATTTCTAAATCGCGAAATTTCTGTGCAATCGCTTAATATAAACGAAAAGTGTTTTATGAAAAAAAACGCGCTAATATTGAAAAATGCCTATACGTAGGATTTTTTATGCTATTCATATGGGAAATGTGTTTAAACGGAATATTATTTGTGCATCATAGATGCGGCGATACAATCAACAATTAATCGAAGAAAGCAGTTTGTTGATGTTATATTAATTGTCTACCATTCTTTTTGTTTTCCACGAATGAAATAAATAGTTAATAATCATGCCCACCTAAACATGGAATTAAAACCCGTGACTATGGTGCAATGTAAAACACCGGGGTTACCTCTTAGCACATAAATATATATATATATACATATATATTTTTATACAATTTACTAATAATAAATTTTATTTTATTTTTTGCAACTCCGCCTCTTTAAACGCACAGACGAAAGGTACATCCAGCTTTGGTAAACGCCATAATAAGACGCACACTTTGTGTCGTCGCTGCGGACGCTCGTCATACCACATTCAGAAGTCTACTTGTGCCCAATGTGGCTATCCCGCCGCAAAATTGCGTTCCTGTAAGTTTCAATTGTTTATATATGATGCCTAGTTGGCAGTAGAGCTGTACCGTGTATTTATATTTATTTTTCTCTTATTCAATTGACAGACAACTGGTCGGTTAAGGCCAAGAGGAGGAAGACCACTGGCACCGGCCGCATGCATCATCTGAAGGTGGTCAGACGCCGTTTCCGCAACGGTTTCCGTGAAGGCACTCAGGCCAAGCCCAAGAAGGCTATCCAATCCACAAAGTAGAGCGAAGCGATGCTCTAACTGTAACATCGAAGCCGTTCATGAGGGACAGACGGAAGTAATAAACAATATGCCGCAAAATTTATTCCATCTAATATTGACGTTGAACATCAATTTCAATAAACTGCGTCAAAAAAATGTGTGGTCCTTAATGAACGAGTGAAGATAATAAATCTTTTTTTTTCTACAAGAGTGAAATTTTTTTTTTTTTCTACATTCTACATTGATAGACATTCAACGTAGTTGGAAACAAGGTGTGTGATTTTTTTTAAGTGTGTGCACGTGTTTTGAACACTACATCTCCAAAAATGCCATAAAGCCGTATGCAATTCCAATCTCCAACAAATGTTTGGTGATGGAATGTTTGTTGCGTCGGTCTTGCTTTCGAAAAACAAGATGTGCTCGACTTTATTATACCCTGTACACGCCATGTAATTAGTTTGATTTATACAAACTATATTACAAAGTAGGAAAATGAAGGCATATTATGTATTTTAAACAAACCTTAAAAAAAAAATTGCCAATTGAATTACCACTGCGGTAAAAAGGTTGTGAGATGATATTTCAGTCCTCTCTAGTCAGAACTTTTCTCTCAGACAGACATGGACATGGCTAGATCAGCTTGTCACGCTAAACACGAATATAAATACTTTATGAGACCTCCGATGCTTCCTTCGCTATGTTATATACATTTTGACAGTTCAACAAACCCAATAAAGCCTATTGCAAATGTTTTTGTATACGGTATAAAAATGATGTATGGGTAACTAAAAATGCTACTGCTACTGGAAGCTCGTTCACATTCCCTTCGTTACTTTAAAAATTTCACTTCAAATGTGTTAAATACTGTCTGATCTTGTCAAATTGTAAGCTTTTGTGCGTTGTTGGTAACATAATCTATTTTATTTGATATATACATACATAGTACATAAATGATTTCTTTTTAAATTAAGATTAGCTTTGAAATTAAAATCAAGTTTTCACAATCATTGAAAGGCGTAAATCGTACAAGAGCATGAATACATATATTTTTATACATTTTAGATAGTGAAATAGAGCCATTTAGTTTACTGTACCTGAAACGATAGACTCATTCATATTTGTGAAACGCCATAAAATAATCTAAATTGAGTGGGTGCAACAAGGATTACGTTATCAGGCTTCTTATAATGCTCTAATTGAGCGCATTGTAAGCAGTTTTTTGTGGAATCGGATAGTTATATCATGCTATGCGGACTTCGCCCACATCGTGGGAACAAGTGATTTTCTGATTGATATTTGCCAGGTAACAGTTCAATATTTCGACGTACCCGTTAAATTGTGTATTGTCCTGTTTCTAAATTCTGCAACGGTAAGGTGGCGAAAGATAAGACTGATACCTCATTCTTCATTTCTTTGTTATTATGATTTGTCTGTCAACAACCAATTTAAATTTTTTTCAAGTACAGGTTTTTAAATGCGTACTTAGAGAGAGCGCTCTACTTTCCTTGCTGAGTTCAAAGTAACAGCGGTTAGCAAGCGTGATTGTGATTCTTTGTCTGATATCCAGGTTGTTGTTGTTTTTGTAACA
>JAWNNQ010000875.1:0-31613 GCA_035044765.1 Leucophenga montana | reverse complement strand
GAAAGAGTTCAGCGCTTTCAGGGCAGCTTGACTGTCCGAGAAGATAAACACATTTTCTTGTGTGTGTGAGTATAACCTTAGGAGATGCGTAGCTTCCTGAATAGCTAGCATCTCAGCCTGATAAACGCTACAATGATCGGGCAGTCTAAAGGATTATCTAGTCCCCAGATCTGGTGAAAATACACATCCTCCTACCCGACCATCCAGCTTAGAGCCGTCAGTAAATATATTAATAGTATTTTCCCTATAGTGCGGAAGGTTGTCCCATTGTTGTCTGGTGGGTATTATGACGTCATACTTTATACCGAAGTTAGTGTTTGGTATGCAGTAGTCTGTTTTTGATGGCATATTTCCTTGTAATTGTAATATCCTCGAATGTCCTAAGGAACTACTATGCCAAGCTGAAGATTCCCTCAATCTAGTGCTTCCGTCGGTGTGGTACGAAACGTTCCACTGATACACATTTCTGCACTTCTTCGCATCTTATGCATTTGTTTAATCGTAGAGGCCCTAGCGCCGACCACCATACACATACTCCGTAGAGCAGAACAGTGGACGATAGATGGTGAGAAACCCCACCTTCTTCCAATAGCTTTTTTACACGCAATTCCATTATTCCAGTTGAGCTTACTATCCAAGATCACTGCTAGATATTTAGCGCATTCACTAATAGTGAGACTAATATTGTTAAGTTTGGATAACGTCAGTGTCGAAATCTTATATTTCCTTGAGAAAAGCACTAATTCTGTTTTTGTCGGGTTCACACCCAGGCCGCAGCCAGAAGCCCATTTCGAAAATACCGCAAGTGCGGATTCCATTAGGTTACATAGTGTTTGTGGGAATTTTCCTCTAATTAGCACCACTACATCATCCGCGTACGCTATTACATTGTAGCTAGCCACCTTCATGAGTTTTAGCAGCTCGTTCACCACTATCACCCACAGAAGCGGAGAGAGTACAACCCCCTGTGGGGTTACTCTACTGACAAATCTTCTGACCGATGCCCCTCCTAGTTGCGAATTCACAGCTCTGCTGGCTAGCAACTTGTGAATAAGAACCAGCAGAGACACATCGACCCCATCATCCGTCAGAGCCCTTGTGATAGCGACTGGGAGAACGTTATTAAAAGCACCCTCTATGACTAAGAATGCAGCAAATTGTGTGTACCAGGAAATGCAAGGCTGTTTCTGTTGATTTACCTTTACTATACGCATGTTGAGCGTTGGAAAGAAGCGAGGGATTAACTGTGCTTCTTATATAAGCGTCTTAGAGTCTCTCTAAAGTTTTTAATATAAAGGAAGCTAGACTAATTGGCCTAAAGTCCTTGGGTTCGGCGTGCCTTTGGTATAAAAACTACTTTGACTTCCTTCCAATTAGATGGAATATGATTAGGGCTGAGACAGCTCTTAAAAATTGTGTCTAACCAAGGTACAGTATATTCCTTCGTACTTTGAAGCTGAGCTACCATCCAAGCCCGGGGATTTAAAGGGCTGAAAGGTATCAATAGCCCACAATATTTTTTTACAACCTATTATATTTGATATAAGTACGGGAGAGACTCTTTCTCCCTGCATTTCTACATTGTTTTGATCCGAATTCTCTGGGAAGTGAGAATTTAGTAGCCACTCTAGCGTTTCTTTACTAGAATCTGTCCATTCACCTGTTGGGTACATTATGTATCCATGATGCACGTTTAGCCTTTCTTGTATAAATTTAGTTTTATCTTATATATGTTCCATGAGGCATATTGGTCTGTATACTTTGCCTGATTAAAAAGCTTCCTACAGCCTTTTTTCAAATCATCCAAATTTTTAGACCACCAAGGGGGTTTATGTGTCACTCTCGTCCTAGTTTGGGGGCAAGCCTTATTTAGTGCCCTCGAGCAATAATGCCTTTAAGATGTAACGGCATCAACATTGAGCTTGAGTGGTGGCTGCACGAGCGCGAATTCATTTTTTTTTTCTTTGGAGAGAAGTAGAATTTTTTTGCTTTTCCTTCCTCCTGATTGAAACGCAAAATGTGAATAAATCTCCTATACTTTTGTCAGTCGCATTTTTCGCTACAATTCTGTTAATTGAAATTGTTTTACTATGCTAAAAAAGGAGACAAACATTTGTATGGGACTTGCTTGGTTTATTAATATATAGATTTTTCGAGAAAAATAAAAAGTCACCTTTTTTAACACACCGGTCTTTTTGGAGCGTTGGCAATAGTTATTCTTTTTTTTTTTTTTTTTTAAATTTCAATATTGACAGGTACCGTACCGGTATTCCGAAAGTGAAATCCAAGCGGCGTACCTAAACCGAAATAAATTGGAACCTTATACTGAAACACACGTTTCGGTACGTACCAAAGCCGTACGCATCTGTTTATGACCAATGCTCTATTCACATGGTAAAAGCTTCACTTTACTAAAACGAGCAAACACATTTGATTATGATTTTTTTAGATAAGTTTAAGATTTGACATTTGAGTTCTAACATTTGTACCGAACAGACAGACAGTCAGACAAGAATGTGGTAAAATACAAATCTTTCGTCTCAATATTAATACCAAAAATTTTATGAATTGCAGGTACGCTTTTAATTATTGGTTTTAACCTCGTCAAGTTTTTTATTTCATTTATGCACAAGGGGAACTCAAAAAATTTCAGACTTTACATAAATATGTGAATTGCCGCCTAACATCACCAGATCAAAAAATGCAAACAGCTAACATCGTAGTATCTATGGCCATTTAAAAAGAATTCAATTTCATCCGTTAAACCGTTTATATTAAGCTCATATTGTTCTTTTAATTGGAAACAATTTTAATACAAACGAAAACCCTATGTTACTTGAATTGCTTCATTTGACGCAGTTCTTTCCACGATATCTGTAAAAAACACAAATATATTAAAAAAGAAGAAATGTAATTTCAATACTTTACATCTAAACAAGTTAAGCGGAAGATAAGGATATGTTTGTCGATAATTAGATACATATGTATAGTTGTATGAAAATTATTTACCTCAACTTTTTTCATCAGAGAATTAAAAAATTTCAAAATTAAAGTTGGTTTTTGAACGTTGTTATTTACGCTGAAATTAGGACACTTGAAAAACAATAGAACTAAAAATACCAAACGGTCAAAAGAGATGTTTCTTTTTAACCAAAAAAACGTGTTTTCTTTTTATATAAAATTGTTTCCTCTTTTGAAACACATCCAATATAAACTTATACTACACTACATGTTTTAGTGACATTGTTACTCTTCACGCATATTGCGAAAAGTTTTATAGTTTTTTCACTGTGTTTTCAACTTGTTCAAGGAAACACCGAATACTCAATAGATTAATTTATATTCTTGATCTATTCGGCTCTAGCCATGTTCGACAGTTTCATTTCTATTACAATTTTTTCATTATCGCTTTGAAAGTTAGAAAAGGGACTGTTTGTAACAAGAAGCAACACATTTGTGAAAATAACTGTGATATGTCACTAACATGGAATAGATACAAAAAAATATGTTTAAATTAAACTAGCTTTCCAAAATATTTCTTAAATCAAAAAATAGTTTGAATTTTAAATATGAATAAGTGTAAAGCTTTTTTGTTAAGCTTTGGTACAACTTATAGCGAGTTTTTCTTATTTGTTTTTAAGAAAGTAAATGCTTTAATAGATGCAGAAACTGATTAACCAGAATCAAAAAATCCGCAAAAAACTATTAAAACAAGTGGAAGCCGTACACGAGATACCATTCCGACTATATGACTCTTTGGCAGAGATGAAAGAAGAAAGAAAGAAGATGGGATGTAATGTTTAAAATTTGTTCAATTTGCATCAAAAAACTTTAAGAATATTTTAATCAGCTTATTTTTCAGAACTAGTACGTCTATATAGCTGCCAACCAAAATATTAACAAACAGGTAAAGTTGGAAGACATAAACTTGAAGATCGTGACATTATTAGGCTATTTACCAGTGCAGTAAAACGGTTGCGAAGAAAAAATTTTGCACATTAAATTCTTATACGAACGGAAAATGGCTTGGTTCACTCATCCAGTCCATCTGGTCATGGATGTATATACTTTATATGGTATCCGAACTCTCCTTTACTATATTATTCTATATTATGTGTTTTTCTGGAGTGTATAAAAGTAAATAAAATTATATATATTTTCACTTACTTTTACGATTTCTTGCGAAAGTTTATCATGTTACTTTTGAATCGTACTTCAAAACTAAACAGTAGAATCAATTAAATCTAAATATATCTAATTAGACCTTTACTGAAATCGCTAAAATAAGGTAAAAGGTGAGTACAGTTAATAATAAGTAAAAGCTATATTATAAAGGTACTCGATCTGTTAATTTGTATCATATTCAGTTTGTAGAAAACAAAGCTTGAGGTAAATCAAGGAATACTATACAATGACTTCGAATATGACAAAAAATGTTGGCCACTGCGGTAAAACTGTTGCGAGGAATGTATTTTTGAGGATAAACTCAGTGCAGTGCGGCACCTAGTCTCTACCGCGAGTCTTGTTTCACTAAATCTTATATGCAGAACACAAATCTCACAGACAGGCGGAAATACGGACAAACATATAGTTAGATCGACACATTTCGTCGAACTGATCACTATTAATATATATATAAATATATACATATATATATATATATATATATATATATATATATATATATATATATATATATATATATATATATATATATATATATATATATATATATATATATATATATATATATATATATATATATATATATATATATATATATATATATATATATATATATATATATATAATATATATATATATATATATATATATATATATATATATATATATATATATATATAAAAAATATATATATATATATATATATATATATATATATATATATATATATATATATATATATATAATAATGTCTCCGATTTCTCGGTAACTTTGTTACATACATTTGAACATTTCAACAAACTCAACATATTCTTCTTACAAATCATTATGTGCAGGGTACAATAATAAAAATACGTATGTATATATAAGTGCTTAAATAAAAGTTAAAAATAGTTTAAAATATTTTAAAAGTGGACACACATTTTGTTGTCAATAAACTTCTTCAAGTAACTTCAATTCGGATATTTGTGGTGTATTAGATACAAAATTCATTAAAGCAAACTACATTTAAATTGAAAAATGAATCAATTAATTACTGTTAGAACTTTGATATTGCATTTCATATAGGTATGTTTGTAGATTTGGATAATTAGTAGAAACTAGTGGGTACAAAGTGTATTTTATATGTAGTGTTAACAAGTTTTATACATATGTTATAATACAATAGAAGAATATAGGAAATAAACGAGTGCATGTTATTGTCTACGAGTATTAATTCATATCTAAGTCTTCCAGCCGTACTGGTTGCGTGTAGGGAACTATGGATTTTTTGTCAACATCTCGTGAAAGCGCTTTACGCATATCTGTAAGGAAAACAAGTATAAATGAACTATAACTATAATATTAGACATCAGTACCGTAGGCATCCTCATCCTGATCACCCGAATAGTACTCCAATATGGTGCGATATGTTATGTAACCCAAATTTTTATACATATTTATTGCTACTTGATTACTTTTGCGAACAAAAAGATCAACAAAGTACGCACGTTTCCTGAAACATAGTTTATTGTTACAAATGTATACCATGCGTTCAAGCGCTTCACTGCACATACTTCTCGGAAACATCTTCAAGGAAGTTCATAAGCAACGCAGCTAAGCCAAGACGACGATAGTCGGGTGAGACAGTGAGCGCTGTTACATGTCCATGCCAGTTTTCCAAGTGTCCCTCGACTTTACCCATTACTAAGTTGTCGATAGCAGAGTAGTTTTTAATTTATTTAATATACATATGTGTACATATGTATTTATTTACATATGTGTACATATGTATGTATATACATATGTATGTTACACTTCTGTAATGAACACACTTACTGTAGCCCATTATCTGTCCGCTGGGCGATTCGGCAAGTTGAAAGTATTCCGGCCAACGTGCCAAATATTGTGTATAAAAGGATAGGCCATATGTTTCCGTCAATGGATCGAAGTTACTACAATATAATTACAAAATTTTATACAATTTCGATCCGGTCTTCTTCAAAATACTTACACATTATTAAATTTGAACAGATCATCAAGTGTAAATGGACGTAATGTAGTCATGTTTAATTATCAAGTAATATATATAAATAAAATACTTCAAAAATATAATATTAACGTATAAACAGATAAGACTTGCAAGTGATTTCTTCTTGTTTAAATATTCCAATTATATATTTTGCTGTTTATGTGCTAATTCCAAATGATAGCTCGTGTGCTGCCATCTGCGCGTGTTGCCGTACATAACCTTTCTAGAATATATAACCAAATGCAACTCTGCTATCGACAATACAATCTTGCATATTACAAACAGTCTGGCAATGCCACTAATATAAAGACACATTTTGAGCGGAGTTGAAGCGACAGTGCAAACCAAATTTGACGGTGCGAACTCGACAAAATTTATTTGAGGCAGTTGAGATTATTTTCAAGTGTAAACAAAAGCTTCTCTACTGTAATTTAATTTTTTTTTGTTATTTGTTATATACACATAAATGCAACAACTGTGCATTGTAACAATTCAACTAGTTATGAAAATCGTTCAACAAACAACTTAGGAAAGTGGAACAAACGACGACGACTACGTCGGGTAAGCAGCAAGCTACGATGACTACCGAACAAGCAAGCGCGTAATGAATATAATCGAGCGGTGTGCGGGAAAGAAACGGTTAAGAACGACGACGACAATAAGAGAGAACAACTACTAGTGGAAATAAATTATTTGTTTAACTAAAACAACGCGAAAAGCAACATAATGCAGAAATATTGTAAAACATAAGCGACAAAGAAAAAAAAATTTTTTTTTTCAACATCGTCGTCTCGTTTGTAAATGCAATAGTATGTGCGTGTACTGTGTGTCTGGCTGGCTGTATGTGTGTGACGGTATATATATAAATATATCAAGTTGTGTGCAAAAGAGAAAATAGTGAATTCTGTAGTTGACAAAAAAAAACAACGAAATAAATTATAGTTAAATATATATTTGCGCATATATTGAACATAAAATTGTAGTGGTTGCAGCCAGCGTATTGTGCATTTGAATCCCTCCACAAGCAGCAGGCGTCCGCCTTTGCCGCTGCCGTCGTTTTTCCTATTTCCACACGCACGCACGCATACGCATACATATATAATCCACCATCTTCGAATTGTGCTGGTGAGTTTTATATCGTGCATCCCTTTCTGTTACATGACCCATTGCTTTCGCTCGTGTTTCGTATGACAGTGCTGCCACATTGTAGGTGTGCTCGCATTTCATATGTGACTTGTGGGAATGAAAAATGGATTTAAATAGTTATGTATAAAGAAAAATCAAATTTTCATTAACGTCTAACGTAATTTTTCACATGGCGACTAGAAAACAAATAGTTGAAAACTGCTACAAAATGTTTTTGTTTTTTTTTTCCTTTGATAATATGGCAACTTTGTTGACTGTCTTTGCTAAGAGTAGTGTAAAATATTTATTGCAGCGGGAAGTGGAGGGATGAAACAATCTAAAATGTTCAAAAAATATTGTTTCCCGCCCAACTAGCAGCAAAATAAAGTAGATAAGAACGCTACAACAATAATTATATTCAATTATAAATGTGCGTTATTACACTCGCATTTTGCCTGTAGAAAAACACTTGTTCGTGTAAATATATATACATATTATATATATATATATATATATATATATATATATATACTATATATATATATATCTCTCTCTCTCTCTCTCTCTCTCTCTCTCTATATATATATATATATATATATATATATATATATATATATATATATATATATACGTATATATATATACGTATATATATATACGTATATATATATATATATATATATATATATATATATATATATATATATATATATATATATATATATATATATATATATATATATATATATATATATATATGTATATATATATATATATATATATATATATATATATATATATATATATATATATATATATATAATCTGTAGACAACCCGCAATACAACAAACTACATAAATTTTGCACTGTGTTGTACAGATCTATTAAATTTGTAAACATTGAAAAAATAATACAAACATATATCACAACCCTTTTTCATTCTGGCTTTTCAAAAAATACGAATGTAAACTTAACTACCATGCCTTAATTGGGATTCGAGCTCAGAGTATTTGTGAAACAATGCACATAGTGCAGCATCTTAGCACAGTGCTCCAAGCCGGCTGGCAAAAAAAAAATTGTCAAATTTAGCGACTATTTACTCTGCTGAACCTACGTATGTATGCGAGAAATGGCGTGTGTGTTGTTTTATTATTGTTATAATTCCTCTACATAATGCGTTTAAATGCATATTTTAAAAAAAAGAGACTGTAAACTTACTATTGCATCTTACGAACAAGAATATTTATTTCCAATATATACAGTTGCCCAGTTCATTTTTACAGTTTGAAACTTAAATATTCATTATCATCCACCGAAACTTTAACGATCCCATTGTTTTTATTGATGATATGTATAAAGGTGGAAGCAAGAATTCATTGAGGGATTCGATAAATAGATGATCAGACAACTGTAAGCACTTTCTTTAATTTAGTTTATCGGATTTTGGACTTGTTTTTTTTTTTATACCATTTTGTGATAATTGTGTCAGTAAAATATTACAATTATATACATAGTGTATTCCTTAGTAGTGATTTTATCTTTCTAAAACTTGATTTATATCTTGGTGGGGTTGTGCAGTATGCTATGATGTTGCGCATGTATCATTGCATCACAAAGGTTTCGAGATTAAATCACTGTTGGACATGGTAGCTAAGTTTTTGTTTGTTAAGAGTATTTTGTGAAAAATGCTGAAGCCAAATTAAATAGTGCTATTAGTGTTAAATGGTTGCATCATTTAAAACAACAACAATAGATGTGAGTAGAATACACTCACGAGGCTTTGATGTGAATCAATTTGTCCACTGCATCAAGAATCCGTAACGAATGTCAATAGCACTGTATTTTAGAGATGAGCGGTATTTTACGAGCTGCCATTCAACTCGGTGTATGAGAAATCGCAACTGTGATTAAATGAAAAAAATTTCGGTCAAATTATTTCCACAGCGCTATAGCGAATTATATTACTTCAGTGAAATCGAGACATAGCTTTGAGTTGTTTCACACTATAATACCGACAATATCTCTGAACAAAAAGCTGTTTTAACCGATCAAATTGAAAATAAAAAATTTTTGTGCTATGCAACATATGTTAAAATTATGTCCTCGAAGTTAATATTAGAGCTTTTTTCTATAGTATTTCCACAAAGTGTAAATAGTACTATATATTCTTTAAGAAAAAAAGTATGTATTAAATTTAAATTTTTTTATTTAAATTTATTCCTAATTGTGAATATGCTCAAATCTAATATATTAACTCTGTAACAAACCACAATAAATCACAGTAATACAAAAATAGCAATCACAGGTGATAAGGTGATATCGCTTTCATAAAATAGTGACATCGCTCATCTTTACTGTATGCAGAGAAAGAATTATGTACATACATACATACATATTCATATTAGCAGCAACATTACCAACAAACATCAGAATAAGCTTTCGCCTTAAAATCTCCAGAATTCATTCATGAATGATTTTTGGATATTTAGAGATGTATGTTGGTTAAGAGATTTTTTCCATTCCTCTTGAGACACCTCCAAAACATGGTTTTTTAACGCTTCAACTGCTTCTTGGGGCTTGTAAATCGTTGACCACGAAGTTTACCTTTGATACTCGGGAAGAAGAAGATGTCATTGGGTGCCAAATCAGGACTGTACGGAGGATGAGTCATTAATTCGATGTTTTGACGAGATGTGTGAGAGCTCGCATTGTCATGATGGAGAATGATTCGTCTGACGGTACATTGCTCAAGCGGAACAGTGTACACATGACCCATTCAGCCGAAGAAACAGGCGATCATTTGCTTCGTTGTGCTTCCACGAACCACTTTTGATCCATGATTCGTCACCTGTCACGATTTTATACACGTCTTTTGAAGCACCACGGTCGAACTTTTTAATCATTTCCTTACACCAATCGACGAGGGCCTTTTTTTTGAGCGATTGATAAATTATGGGGTATCCAACGAGAGCAAACTTTTTTTTACAGCTAAGTGCTTTATCGCCATTCAAAGAACTGAGTTCATTGGCACATTCTTGTTGAGATAATCCACGTCAAATGTTGTGCAAAATAATCCAACGAAAACCTTCTCTTGAAATTTCCATTTTTTGGCCAAATTGCTTTTCTTAACTCAATGTCAACAAAACAAATAGCAATTGTACATCAAAACTTTTTTGAGTACGTTTATATCAAAAAATTTCAAACTTTATTATGGTGTTGCCAGATTGTAGCTTTTGACATTAGTGTTGCCAGTTCCCGAAATATAAATAGCTGCCCTCGTATGTTTAAAACCATGCGCTTGTAATTGACAACTACATAAATTCAATATACTTCATAGTATGTTAATTGTAACGTGGACGTGACGCTAAAATTACGCCATATTTGGAGCGAAAGTAAAGATGATACACAAAAAATAACAAATCAACAGCTTTTACTACTACATTTAGGACCATTTTCAATACTTTCCTATAACTTTACCGCTCATATTTTTCAGGCGTTATGCTAGTTTCCAATGTCACGATCTAATTAAGCCTATAACCGTAACGCCGAGTTCGGCGAGCCGATAAATTTATCAAAATTTTTTGCAAAGTGACCTGCCAACTCGATCGATAAAAAACCAAAGCAAAAGCAAAATGAAAACAAACAAAATTGAAATTTTGTATTAAAGTTTTAAATGCAAACGTGCACATTATATTCATTGTTTGGCTCGTATTTTTCTACAGCGGTGGCCCTCATCCTCATCCATTTTTTTTTCTGCTAATTTATAATTTTATTGTTTCCTTTTTTGCAATATTACAGTTCACCTCTTCAAATAATCACCAGGGCTACTCAAAATTGATTTATTATAATTGTGATGTAGTGAAAAACACTACTCAATATTATTCCTTCTTTAGCATATCTTGCCATTTCGTATTTTCTGTTTTAACGGTAAGTCGTGAGAACGGCCTTTAAAGTCGTATCAATCAATCAATTTCTTCAATCAAAAAATATTTGTAATATACTATATTTGGTTTGGTGAACTGTCAAATGTTTGTAACATAGCGAAAGAAGTATCGGAGACCCCATCAGTGCGACAGGACAAGTCGATATAGCCATATTCGTTTGTATGTCTGTCTGAGAGAATAGTTCGCCGTATATAGAAGACTAAGACAAACTAAACTCACGGTATAGGGTCTTTAGGTACCGCACTGCTATAAGAGTTGCTTGAAATTTTATAACTTACAATCATTTTTCTGTTGAGGAAAAATCAAATTCAGTTGTAATTTATTTCGAAATATTCGTAATAATTTTATAGTTTTCTTTATAATATAATTTGTAGAATGCCAAATTTGGAGGCAATCAAGGCCTTCTACGAAAAAAAAAAAAATACGTCGTATGTAGGGTATAAAATAGTCGAGCAATTCGGCTATAGCTTTTTGTTTTTTATTTTTTAATTTTCAGAAGTTGACTGTGATCTGTTTATTAGAAAAAATGTTTATGTACATACACACATATGTGCCTTAAGTTGGTGGAGATATCTTTGTTTAAACAAAATTTGTGTAATGCAGTTTTAGTTGAAAACAGAATTGGGTACATGCATACTCAAATTGTTGTAAATACAAGAGCCGAACATCTGCTGTTTCTACTGCTTACAACTTGTGCGCAGTTAAATTTAACATCTGGCAACACTGTCAATATAAAAGAAGACCAAAAGACGTGTTTTTTTTTTTTTTTGTTCATTATCTTTTTATCGTAGTAGAGTTGCCAAACATTGACCAAATCGAACGTTCGTTCATAGCAGCGCGGCAGCCGCGGCTTTTGCTCTGTCGCTCGCTATTGCTTTCGTTCTTTTGTCAGTTTTGCGCGCTTTTGTGTTAATTACATTATACACATATGTACATACATTCAAACAAGAGCACTCTGCATAATATTTACTTTACCTAAAAATGTTGAGATTATGTTCAAGAAAAGGATTTTATTTCGTATTTATTACTTAAACAAAATTAGACAATGCTCATCCTTCTACTTTGGTTGCATTCGTACCGTCGGGGTAGGAGAAAACGCTGGGCCCTGTAAGTGACTTCAAGAAGTGCACATATGTACATATACAGTTTAAAATGTTTTACTAAGTTTCGGACAACTGAATTGCTTTTTTTTATTTTACACATTCATGAAAAGAAAAGGCGGAGTTAGTGGAAAGAATATCTCTGATTCTATTGACCGTTTGTCTGTCCTTGTCTGTATACATCTTGAATACAAACAATCTGAGTTACTGCGAAAAGTATCAACCGAATGCAATTGATTTGTTGTAAATTGTATGTATATACATCAATATATCCTATTATATCGATTTACTCCCCACCCCAAAAACGCAGTAGAAGCAACAGTATTGAATGTACCCACAATACGATTATGCATTATACTTTGAAGCTAAGTACTTAAGTCTATATTTGTACTTACACATTACATTGCCATCTCCCACTTCAATTCTTCATCAGAATAAATACGAATACATATGTATGTATGTATGAACATATGCAGAATAATAGTTACAAGCCGAAAAGCACGTGACTTGACAATAATAAACAGTAAACACATGCGACAGAATCAACATTTTTACAAAGATATATCTAGTAAACTTAAAACAAGATCGAGAAGATCTGATCAAGAATATGTATACTTTTTGAGAAACTGATAATACCATTTCATACTATGTGTGAATGGTATAGAATGGCCGCGTTTAGATTTTTAAATATAATGATAAAATACTTTTTTGTTACCTAATACTCAAATACCAAATATGTTGTAAATTCATCTTACGCCATTATGCTGGGTAAGGTATGTCATATTTGAGCATAATCGACTATATGTTTTTTATTGTTCCGTGTCTATTGTACTTATTAGACACTGCAGAATCACTATGCTAATATTTTTTTTTTTTCAACAATAAGAAAAATTTTCACGAAATAGAATTATAATTAGATGAATACATATCTATCTCTCTCCGCAATATTACTGTCATTTGTTTGTTTTTCTAAAGACTATTTTGTTTTCTTGTTGCTTACTCTCTCATTCGTTTGGTTTATTTTGTTTTCATTCAACATAATATAGATTATTATGGCTGCTGCATCTACCGGCACCGACGTCACAGTTTTCGTACCTTGTGTTTGCAGCCGGCATTTGGCTTCTTTGCTTCTTGTCAATGTTGTCGTAGCAATTTTGTCAATGGTCGCTGCGTCATTCTTATCATTGAACAATTCTTAATTTTTAGTATGAACCATATCGTACAAAACATCATAAGTTGTTAACCTTGGTAGATAAATTCATTCTTGCATAGTTTTTCGAATATTCTTACATGAAACTACAGATTTTGACCTGCTCATACAAAATAGAAAAAGCATATTTTCAGCAACATTTGAATATCTATAAAATCTAAAGTAAACATTTCTTTATCGTTGAACCAAAGTTCACTATAAAGTGTCATTCTACACCTTATATAAAAAATTTGGTTTGTTGATCTCAACTAATTAGAGTCAAACCCTCTTTAGGTTAAATACTTGACGGAACCCTACCCTACTAAAACCAAATTGTCTTTATGCATTAATAAGCATAATACGAGTATGTACAATGTAAGATAACAGTAACTTATTGAAAAAAATCTAATGGGAGGTATGAAACTGTTTTTTTATTTTTCGTTTCGCGGTGCACCACTTTGAGTGTAGCTGGTGTAGAGTATGGGAACAGAGTTTGAAGACGATCGACGATCTGATGAAAAAAAAAATAAAGAATGCTGTACTCATGGGTTCACGACTATGAAATATTCTGCCTTATTTTATACACTAATAAAAATACACTATTTTCGTTTTTTAAATAAAATTAATAAATTTTTGTGTAAAAAAAAATTTTTTTTCTGTATAAAAATAAATTTGTTTTTTTTTTTCAATGGTTTTACCATTCAACTTTTTTATATAATAATAAGTACAGACTTTGATTAGCATGGTACCAAAAAATGGTCCATCGACACCAGGACTAGTCCTGTTCCATAGTTCCAGACTTACGCCAACTTTTATTTAATCGTACAATAAATTTTAAAATAATGTTAAAAAACAGTACAAATTCTAAAGTTAAACTTTGAGAACTAATAGTATATTTTTTTATAAGTATAATCGCTAGCACACAGTAAATACAACGAACTTAGCTTGTTAAATTCAGCGCATATTACTCTACGGGCCGTTCTCACGACTTACCGATAAAAAAGAAAATACGAAACGGCAAGATATGCTATAGGCGGAATAATATTGAGTAGTGCTTTTCACTATATTACAATTATAATAAATCAATTTTGAGTAGCCCTGGTGACTATTTGGAGAGGTGGACATTCATATTGCAAAAACGTAAACACAATAAAATTATAAATTAGCAGAAGAAAAAAAATGGATGAGAGTGAGCGCTTGTATTTGTTTTTTATCGATTGAGTTGGCAGGTCACTTTGCAAAAAAATTCTGATAAATTTATTGGCTCGTCGAACTCGGCGTTACGGTTATAGGCTTAATTAGAGTCGTGACATTGGAAACTAGCATAACGCCTGAAAAATATGAGCGGTAAAGTTATAGGAAAGTCATGAAAACGGCCCTAAAAGGGTTAAAGAGCACAAAGTTAGAAATACAAATATTTAGGGTAAGAGGCCTGTTTGGTCTCTCACACATAGTGTGAAATGGTATTATCAGTTTGTCTGAAAGTTTGTAACGCAGCAAAGGAGGCATATATTCTTGATCACCTTGTTTGTCTGTCTATCCCTCCACTCCATACATACAAAACAACCGCCCATTTTTGATTTTTTCTATGGTAACATTTTTGTTACAGTCAATATCGACTTGAAATTCAACATGAAGGGTTTTTATGATCGGATGCTGCGCCTACTTTGAAGGGTAGAACCCATAGAAACTTATTGCCCAGTTTTGGGATTTGGTTTGAAAAACTTTCTTATTACGGTCGATAACCACTTAAAATTGAATATAGAGGCTCCTTATGGATGAATTCTTCACATATAGAGAAGTGTGTGATTTACCTTTTTTAGAACTAGCCCCCCATACAAACCTGCCACTCACTTTTGGGATTTTTCATGAAAATTTATTTCATTTCAGGCAAAATCAACTTAACTTTTGACATGGTGGATTCGCATGGACGAACGCTTCGCGTGATTATCAAGGAGCGTCTCACACCCACTTTTAGGTGTAGGCTCCAACAAACTTACATCCCACGTTCAGGTTGTTCGATTTTACAAACAAATTTTTCTTTACACTTGCTATGTTCACAGCTCATGTAAATGGTGGTATTAAAGCTTCGGTTCCATCAAAGTTAACTTTTTCAATTTTTTTTAATTTATAAGGATTAATTAAAAAAAAACGAAAAAAAAAGTTTCTTTGAAAATCGTATTTTTAAGGATATATTGTATTGTGAGCATTGTGGGCATAGTATTTATAACATTTTTTATACACTTGCTCTCTGCTTTCATGTTAGAGGATTCAAAAAGTCCAAATTTAAAGGCTCTACCTTTTACAGTCTCCGATCGACTCAGCTTTCAATGCTGATCAAGAATATATGTATTTTATGGGGTCTGTAAGCCTCCTTTTGTCTGTTACATACATTTGTACAAACTTAGTATACCCTTAGCCCCCAGGGCAAGGTATAATGACCCCCCATATAATATAATGTATAATGGCCAACCTTATGTTCACAAATCAGATCTCTAGCATTAGCGGTTTTGACTGTGCTTTGATTTTGAATAAATGAGTCAGTCAGTCAGGACAAGAATTATTTTATAAATTCAATAAACCACATATATTTACAATACAAAGATGCCCAAGATTGGACTTTTTCCGTTACAAACTTTGAAGCCTCTCATGACTCCCGGTCGATAAACCACAAATAATATTTAGTTTTTCTAATCTGTTCACTTATAAATTTGTGTTCTTTTTTCATTTCAAATGCCTTGCAATGTTTTTACTATTGTTAAATTATGTAAATGTTGAATAACATAGTGCCAAAAATGTATATGCAAGCACATACATATATATTTGTATAACTAATAGCCCAAGGTTTTTCTTTACAGATATTATTCTTGAAATGGTACTTGCAATTGCTTCCGATGGATTACTGAAACGAGCTATCTACTAGTAATTACAATGAATGAAGATGTCGAAAATGCTTTTAAATGAATATGAATATTTAATTATAATTAGTAAATCTATAATAAATGCTGGTAAGGCATAAAAATAGAAATCTAATACCGAGAAAGCAATAAGATTTTAAGGCATAGACTACGAAACGACCACTGTTTGAATTGCGATGAATGATATAAGTCGGCAACAGCAGGAGGCAGAAGTTATATCTACAACAACTACATCGGCTAGTAATAGAGCTGCAAATATTGCAGCAACAACAACAGCTACGCTGGTATCGTCATCGTCACCCTCGTCTTCATCTGGATCATCGTCGTCGTCATTGTCGACGGCTTTGAATACAACGAAAACGGTCACATCTAGCGAACAGGAGCAGCGAGTGAGTTCAACATCATCGCCGGCGCAATCTCAGAATGCATCAGATCAGCAACATCAGCAGCTGCAACATCAACAATCAACAGCACAACAAGGACATAATAATCAGCTGCAGCATTATCATCATAGACAGCGAAACTTAGAAGATACGTCACCTGCTCATATAACAAGTACAACAGCATCACCGCCGCAGCGCATGCGTGACGATGAAATACAATTGCGAATGCGAACAACTGCCACAACGACATCAACAGTTACAGCGAACCAAGTAGTACCAGCTGCAGCAACGACACAAGAAACAGCGGACGGTGAAGTTCGCGCAATGGCAGCAACGATGGCCGATCCGGGAGGTGGTGGTGGTTCAGCTTCTAGCAACAATTCTAGTGGTGGTAGTAGTAGTAGTAGCCAACCGAAGGAACAAGAGTTGTCTTTAGGCGAAAGTAATCATAAAATCATTATAAAATTACCGAAGCCCATTAGCGGCAGCGTTCACGAATCTCACCTTAATATGGAAGCAGCGACAAGCAGCTCAAGTAGTAGATGCAACACAAATGCAGATGTACGGCGCGTTGAGCCGCTCATTATACACTTACCGACAACAGGATTAACGTCGGCAGCCACTGCATCTTCCTCGCCGTCATCGTCGTGTAGCACCAAAAACACTTCAAAGAAGCAAATGGATTCTGCTGATGTTGCCGCTGTTGTTGCTAGTGGGTCTGATGCATCTTCCTGTTCATGTTCTTCATACTGCGCGGAAGATGAGATAAATACCTGCAGCAGCAATGGCGGTGGTAACACCGCGTCGACGCCGCACATTGTACCTAAATTAACAATACGTGCAGCAAATGAGGAACGCGGTACTTTGCAAACCACTGTTGTGCCGAAATTAATTATAAAAATGCCGGATGCGACAACAGCTAATTCCACGTCACACGGCGCTGAACAGCAGAAGCCAACGCTAATCGATAGTGAAAAGAAAACGCTGGTCTGCAGCGAACTAACGCCACCGCCGCCTCTACCGAAGCTTACAATCAAAACAACTTTGGATGGTAACAGCGAATCACACATTTCAAACCTTTCGCCTGCCTCCATAACATCTTCGTCGTCGTCATCGGCTGCATCATCAGCGAGCACCTCGCCATTGGTAAGTGTTGTTGGCTCAGTAGCTGCGCATGGCTCATCCAATGCACAAATAGTGCCTAAAATAACGATCAAACAGTTACAAAAGAAGACATCAGCGACAATGGTTCACGCTGAAGAGAAAATTATTTGCGGTGGCTCAACTGGTATCGTGCCTAAATTGACTATTAAAACTACTCAAAGTGGAAGTACATCGTGCGTAAGAAATGTGGAAGAGTCCGCATCTTCATCACCATCATCATCGTCCTCCTCGTCATCGTCATCGTCGTCGGAATCAGCAATCGTTGCCAGCAATAAAGTACCAAAAATGACTATTAAAACGGGTGGGGAACACACGGTTATTATGACC
Source organism: Leucophenga montana (assembly GCA_035044765.1). Taxonomy (NCBI): domain Eukaryota; kingdom Metazoa; phylum Arthropoda; class Insecta; order Diptera; family Drosophilidae; genus Leucophenga; species Leucophenga montana. Next base: position 13,267 of record JAWNNQ010000875.1, on the reverse strand, counting down.
CATGACAGTAGTAATACTCAAAGTATACCGAAGCTAACGATCAAAACAAAGTCTTTTGATATCGATGATGTTGCTACATCGCCTAATGAGCCACATCCAGCCATACCTAAGTTGACCATCAGCGTTGGCAGCGGCGGCGGAGTCAGTACTGAATCTATACGTGGTCCACAATCGCCAGCCAATACTGCACTAGTAGTGCGTGTGCCAAAACGAACGACATCTCGTCAGCAAGCAGATATGACGATTAGTAATAACAGTAGTGATCAAACAGCAGAAAGGCAACACATACCCAAGCTGACCATTAAAACTACGACAAACAGTCTAGATGCTAACGAAAATGAAGCTATATCGGCGACATCGACCGCGTCAAAAATGTTTGGCTTGCGAAGCAATTCGTTGCCAACAGCAGAACTGGAGAAGATACCGAAGTTGACGATTAAGACACATCCAGAGGATCTGCTGGTGGTTGGCAGCGAGAAACAGACGCCGCATGTGCCGAAATTGACCATAAAAAACCTTTGCTCGCCAAAACACAAAGTACGTGCGGTGCTTGAGCATAAACTTCCACCAAAAGTGTCAGCGAAGTATAACAGTAATAGCACTAAGCAGACATCACCGGAACGCATAGAGATGATGGTTAACGGTAGTGGTTGTAGTGGCACTGGTGAGGAATCAGTTAGTCAAGAGTTTGGCAGTTTTAATGATGAAGCTGTTGAAGCCAACAACGGTGGCGAAGAAACGCGCCGCAATTCCGATGACATGGACATTGATGACGCACTGCAGCAGGAACATGATCCTCAAATGTTTCATAATCTTCCAATAGCTTCTAGTAATGGTGCTGCTACTGCACATACATCAGTATTGGCATTAACAGTGCCTCTGCCACCACCACTCATTGTGAAACGGCATCCACAACACGCACAAGTTATCGACACAGTCGATTTAACTTCACCATCACCTGGTTCATCGCCTGCGCACAATAATTTTAGTGAAATGGGCGGTAATAATATTGGTGGTGCAGGGAAACAATCCAAAGGCCGGTTAGATGATTTACGGTTTCTGCCCTTAGAGCTTACGGAGCAGCCGCCACAAACAACGCAGCCATGTTCAAATATACTGCTAAACCAATTGACAGCGCCCCAAAAAAATTTAAGTACATCGAGAATACGTACATCTGAAGACTTGTCGCCGGTAGCATTATCCACTTCAAATACTGCTGCTAAGTATCCACAATTGACAGAGCGTTTGCTGGCAAACGGAGGAGGCGGCATAATGCATGTGAATGTAGCAACAACGAATCATATTGCCCACCCAACAAACAATCAATCTACAGGCAACACGCAAAAAGTCATTGATTCGATTGAAATATTGGATACGCCCGAAGGTAGTCCGCATCCAGCACACGCGGTATTAAACGATGATAACAGTACCGGAGGTTTGGAACTGCAGCATCAACAGTTATTGAATAATCATGTTAATCATCAGAACCACATCCATCAACATGAGGACAGCTCTTCATCATCGGATGCTTTAAGGCATAATAATAACATCATGTTGGATCCTACAGTTGGCTCTATTGGCAATCTGAAACGGCATTGCGATGTCACTATGCTCATCGCAGAGGATAACAATATGCACGATGTTAATTCGGATGTAAGTATAGAATAATTATAATTAAATTACTGATTGCATACTGATATTCCGAAATCTATTTAGGTTTCTCCGAGCAAGCAACGACGTCTGGAACCAGAAGTGACAACTGGTAGTAAATCCCTCAATCACACTTTTAAGCAGCACCACGATACACCTATAGTGGTGTCAGAGCAGTCAAACGCCAGCAGCTGCAGTGCTCATCATCGTCCACGCAAACAAAAACTTGACCACTTACTGAATATTGAGCTAGACGACGCTCTCTTTACGAGTTGCAACAATGACAGCATTAATGATTTCTTCGATAGCAGTAACAATAGTAATGCAAGTGTAAGCGGAGTTAATTCTGCATCTATTCAATCATCGTTAGCTAGTATAACATCAAATGCACAAATAGTCACGCCATCGTCTTCAAGTGTTAAGCGACGAGGCAGACCAAAGCGAAATGCCAATAATGCCGCTGCTGCTACTATTCAGTTTCAACAAAATAATGATGCTCATTCTGAAATACCCGAATTATTGGCTGAAGATGCAACGTCTGCGGCGGCAGTAAAATCGCGACGAGTGCAGTTATTACGCAAGCGATTGGCCATTGATATGGTTGATGCTGAGCTGCCAAACGCTTCCGATTCCATACCAAATGTTGCCACTATAGAATTGAGGTGTAATGACGAAATACCTGCAACGACAATGACTCCAAGGCGTGAACATCGACCGATGCGTGTAACACGCCGTGCTGCAACCCCAAACGCATCTACCAGAAATGAGAGTCCCCCAGTTCTCAAAACTACGCGTAAGCGACAATTTGGCAAAGGAAATGTAGGCACAGATACGGCACATGATATTGATGATAATGCTGCTTCCGGTCCACTAAACCATTTCAGTGAGCAGCATAATATTGCGGTAACGACATTAACCAATAACAATCCAAACTTTCGTGCTTCACCAATATCGTCGCAAATCGATTTGACTATGTGCTCGTCATCATCATCCGCAGCTAGCAACGGCAGTAGCTCTATGACAATAACCACCACCGCCTCTGCGTCATTTACAGCTGCAACGCCCGTAAGTACAATTGCATTAACCTTAGGTGGCAACGGCGGCGGGACTGTTGGTGGTAGCGGTAGTAGCAATAATACTTCCTCATCAATGCTGCCACCAACGACAATACTTTCTTCGTCGGATCCAGTACCCGATGTTATATTCCAGCCCAATGACTTCTCATCGATTATGGCAACGCAACAGCTACGCGGAACATCGAATGTATCTAGCATTAGCGACAGTTATCGCGATTCAGGCGATGAAGATGGCGGCGGTAGTGCATTGGAAAACTCAGGTGGTATGTACTGCTTAAAAGAAAACGTACTGCTTTAATTTGCTAAACAAAAAATCACTACATAATTTTCAGAAGACTCAACGAGTTCATTGACTTCATCACACACACCTTCTAACCGCAGTCGTGGTCGTGGGCGTGGTTCTCGTGGCGGCAGAGGCGGTTCAGGAAATGGACGTGGTGGTACTGGATCGCGTGGTCATCGTTTGTCGCGTGGAGCTAGTGCAGTAGCCAAAGCTATTGCAATGAATCGGCCACGCTGTGTTGGTGGCCTTAAACATACCCCCGATCCCCAACGACTAAAGGGACTTTTCAGTCCGGTAAGTGTAAAAGTACTATTGATAGGTTTGCTATTAATATATAAATACTCACATGATGCAACGCTTTATATGCTTTCCAGTTTTATTTTGTAAATGATTAAATAATCTTAAGGGCTCAAGCGACATAATATTGCCAGAAGGTTCGATGTTCAAGCCTAAATAGGTGCGCTCGATTGAGCAATGCAAAATTGCTGTCGGGACATTTTTCCTAAATGTGATCAAACGAAGCACTACAGCGTGTAATATGTACTCATTAACATATCTGTGCTCAAAAAAGGAAAGTTTCCAATAAAGAACCTCCATCAAGTGAGGTTTCCCGATTTACCATTCTACGCGCTCTGCTCGTAAATTACCGTTTACTTATTTCTCATCCAAAGAGAAATGTTACTTAAAAAATGTCAAAACTTTTGTGCAAACATAGGACTGGGACTGCTGCATTCTTACTTGTTTTATACTTCAAAGTTAAGATGTTTAAACATCAATCTTCAATCCTTGATTGGCAAAATACGACTGAGAACATACCACGCAACTAGGTTCTTTATTACTTCAATTTTTTGTTTATTATACCATTCACACATAGTGTTAAAAGGTATTATCAATTTGTCGGAATGTTTGTAACGCATTAAAGGAGACATCTTGACCCAATAAAGTATATTTATTCTTGATCAGCTAAATAAGTCGATCTAGTTATGTCCGTCTGGTAGTTTTGGGCATTTTTTTGGGTTCAATTTTTAAGAGTTCCAGCTGAAACCTGGCACACAGACTTATTTTATTGCAGTCAAATAGAGTATCCATACTGACATGCCATGCCCACAATTTAAATATACAAGAAAAAAACTTTAATTTCGGTTGAACCGAAGCTCTACTACTGTTCACACGAAATTTCAAATCGTCTTGTAAAACATAAACATGGGTTACGCGTTTGTATACAGGCCACGCAAAAAGTGGGCGGGACATGCCCATTAGTATACGTGTGTGAAACGACCACCATATAGAATTTCAAGCTAACATTGATAATAAAGTCCCCAAAAATGCGCGACAACATACAGAGGGACATAGCTAGATTGACTCGTCTTGTTGAGCTGATCAAGAATATATATACTTTATGGGATGCACGATGTCTCCTTTAATGCGTTAAAAAATTTCAGACAAACTGATAATACCATTTCACTCACACTATGTGTGAATGGTATAACTAGTTCACGACAAAAACTAACAGTTACAACCATGAAAAGTTTATGTGAATGTCATACGGTCATCACTGATATTTGTGTACCCTTTCGTTACACATAGTTTGAATGAAGGGGTATTGTTTTTGGAAAGGTTGTGTTGCTTTGAAAAATTTTTTGGGGAAACTGCAACGTATAAATTTTCTTTATCTGCTTCACCAAACGATTTTGAGGTATATGTGGATGATCATATAAATTAGTGTTTAAATAAAATCTTTTATCTTCTTCAATATTACATTAAACCATTATATTACAGTCACCACAAGTATTCGAGGAGGATACGCGCATGAGCGCCGATTTAAATACCAGCAATCACTCGACATCTATGGAACCACCACCACCAACGCTACATAAGTAAGTAAGCTTACATAAGCATACTTTAATTCGCATTGTATTCTTAGTACTGAAAATATTTTTTAAAATTTTTTTCAGACAACCTGAATTTCTTAATAACGAGGAATCGCAATCTTCGGTTATTAGTAATACTAGTATTCTGGAGACTTCGATTAGTTCAGTACTGAAACGACCCAAAAAGAAGAAAATGGAAGTCTGTGTGGCGGAAGAGTAAGTTTGATTTTTTTATTTTATGTAACCTGAATTCAACCTTTTCAATTAACAGCACGGAATTCAGCGCGTCCACCATTGCTGAGTATGATTGGCCGCCACCAAAAGGTTGTTGTCCGTCAAAGAATCGTGATACATTCATGATACAAGAACAAGTTGCTTTGTACTTGGGCATCAAAAGTTTCAAACGCAAATATCCGGATCTACCGCGCCGTCCCATTGATATGGAAGAGCGAAATTGGTTACAAGAGAAGGGTCTAGTTTCGGAGAAAATGTGTGACTTGGGTATTACGGCAGTTTGGGCTTCGGACATACTTGATATTATGTACGCGGACTTCTTCGACAAGTACGAAGAGTACAAAGAGTATATACGACAAAAGCATTTGCGTGAAATCGAATTGCGGCAAAAAGCACTGGGTCTTAGCATTGGTAACGGTCGCGGATTACAGGCCCGCGATCGCGCCATGCTCTCGGCGAGTAAATGGAATACATATTTCAATAAGACGTAAGTAGCATATATTTTCTCTATAGGGGTATTCCTTGAAAGTTGAAAACATTTTAAACATCGAAATTTTTGGAGGCAATTTTCCGGAACACATTCCATTGTGAAATCACGTAAAAAATTTAGGAGTGAAAAATAATAATAATACCCCATACAAATTTTGTTAGTTCTTTCACGAGGCACGTAATTTCACAAGTTTACATGGTTTTCGACGCACTTGCGGGTTGCGAGGAATATCCTATAGTATATTTGATTATGCTTATTGTTTTGTAGTCGCAAAGAAGAACGCCTTAGCTGTCTAGATCTTCAAACGTTTACCGCGAATGTACCACTACCGCAGCATGCACCGTATGCGACTCAAGTGAACCGTCCGATTTCTGATGCAATACTTTGTAGCGCAGAAGCCGAAAATATACCGGCACCGCCGACCGTGCAAAGACCACGGTTATTCGTTGATTGGAACGATCCAGTTGCAACCGCTTCAGCTGTGGATGCAGCATATCCTTTGGCGCTAGTGCCGGGCCAGTATGCGATACATTACAAGAAATATACGCCTTTGGAGTTGCGGTATGATTGATATGTAACAAATATCCAATTTTATTTCTAATATCTTTTTTGCATTGCAGCTGTTATCCGTTGAACACTGTTCTTGACGATCCGCTTTCCTTAAGTGTACGATTGGAGGAGCAACATCAACGTAAGCAGGGACTCATTGATGTTTCTCCGGACGAGCGTACGGATACGGATGAATCTGCACCGGAGTGTGATGATGCTGCAGTACTCACAAGTGTTCGTGTTGGTATTAAAACACGTCTGCCAGTAAGACGTAGCAAACTTGCACGGCAACAGCAACGCGCTTCGAAGTTGGATGGAAAGCCTGAAAAAGAGGGAGAACAAAATATAAAATCCAAATCTGAAAATTTCCATAAGAGAGGATCACTGGTGCGAAAATTGAATTTTCTTAAGACAGCTTCAGCGGCACAAGACTCGTGCAAATCTTCAGCGAGCGACAGCTCGGGCAGCAGTAACGGATCGGTAGGTTTCGAATGAATCCGGAACTAAAGCAGATATCTAAAATTTGCGAATTTTAACTTTTAATTTATAGGAATCTGAAAGCGATACAAATTCGTCATCCTCATCGTCAACGTCGTCATCCTACTCGACATCGTCATGTAGTGAGGATGATAGTGACGAAGCTAATGAATTTGCGACACCACCGACTTGCGGTGTATGCCACGGCTCACAACACCGCAATCCGAAAGGTTTGCCGGAACTTTTTATTCACTGCTACACCTGCCGACGAAAAGGTAAGCACATGTGGCAACCTTTGTTTTCAAATATGGTTTTACAAATTTTTGGATTCATTTCTTTGCAGTACATCCTAGTTGTATTGAAATGCCTAATCGCATGGCAGGTCGGGTGCGCAATTATAATTGGCAGTGCAGCGATTGCAAGTGTTGTGTTAAATGCAAACGCAAGCAAGAGCCTAACAAAATGCTTTATTGCGAGCAATGCGACCGTGGTTATCATATATATTGCCTAGGCGTGAAGAGTGTACCAGATGGTAAGTGGAAAATGTTCAAATCAACAATGCTATTGAACCATAACTAACATTTAAATATATACATATCTGTTAGGACGTTGGAGTTGTGCACGTTGCAGTTTTTGCCTCCGTTGCAGTGCAACTAGACCAGAGGGCCTGCCTATTCACCTGCAGCAGCAAGGCTCACCGACAGCTGGCGAGAAGATCAAGGTGGTAAAACACAAAAAAGTTAAATGGAGTAACGAGTACCGCATCGATCACATCACAAAACTGCGCGAACACTGTGCAATGTATTGCGTGCCATGTGCGCGTACAAAACCAGCAAAACGCGTGCAGATTGCATCGTGCAGCAGTAATAGTAGTTTGAGTCCAGGAGGCGTCACTAAAACCACGACGGAAGCGTCATTTCCATTGGCTACCATGACAGCATTATCGCCTATGGAGGTAACAAGTGTAGTGGAGACAGTACAAGATGTTATGGAAGCAAGCACAAGCTTAGCAGTCCGATGCGTTTCACCAGTACGGCAGCAGCTGCAGCAGTTTAATAAAGAATCTGTACCCGCCGGTGCGGTTGTACTGCCAATTGTTGCTACTACATCGTCAATAGTAAAGGGCAGCAGTAGCATTTATATTTCGCAAAATAGGACGGTATCGCCAACAACAACGACAACAACAACCGTGTCATCGGTGGTAGATGCAGTAGTAACAGAAGCAACTACTTCCACTGTTGCTGCTTCTGCCAACATTGATACGGATACATTGTCGTCCACAACAAATCCGGCAAGTGCCACAACCACATCAACAGCCATAGGTATAGCGCCACCGCCAGTGGTTGCCTGAGTGGGGGTTATACGCTTTTGTCCTAAGCGCAGTATTACGGATTTATAACGACACAAACGCCTTTTATCGCAATCGTATCGATAGTTAGGAGTTTATATAAACGCAAATGAAGAGGGTGGCCTCAGAGCGTTGTTTTTAGTGCTGCGCGCATTGTTTCACTTCGGAATAGATAAATTATATAAGTCTATAACAATATATAGTACATATACATACATGCAAATTTTAATCATCGTTCGTATATTTTGTGCGTCGTATTTAATGAAATTTTTTTTTTCTTCGCTTAATTTAGGATCGTAATTTACTTTAAACTTTGTATTTAAGAATTAACATTATTGAAAGAACTTAGGATTTGCATAATTTAGTAGTCTTTTTTTATACGTATAAAATGTAGAATATTGTTTAAGTTAATTATTTTTTATTATACTACCACTTCTTTCTCTTTTTATATTGGTAAATGACGCAAATGGAGTAAGATGATAAAGTTGTCGTCTATTATTATAGTTTTTTTTTCGTTTTTAAGGTTTTTTTTTTATATTTAATTGCTATGTACTACTTTAGACAATTTTTTATGTTTTTTTTTTTTTTTTTCAAAAAATAATGTATTTGTGTATGTCTCAGCGCGTAAGCACGCGCCCCTTCGTATTTAAATTGCAGTTTTAGTAAAAAAAAAAAAAAACAAACAAACAAAGGTACATATAAACAAAAAAATTGTACAGTACACAAAAAACTGGCACAATGTTGTCTAAATATATATTTTCCCAGCCGTGAGAGAGAGAGAGAGAGAGAGAGAAAGAAAGAAAGAAAAAAAATTTAATTTTGCTATTTATCAACAACATTGAATAAATCAAGTATAAACAACTAGCTTTGGGTGAACCAAAGCTTAAATACTCTTCACACTTGTAACGAAAACAACTATAAGTTAAATATTTAAATTATGCCTTTTCGTATTGTATATACAACTAGCGCATCGACATGCTGCCTCGAAAAATATTCAGGATATGCCATTTTTTGTTTGTTCGGCAGGGATGTTGTTTCATCGACTATTTGATGCAATGCGTACAAGCGCGTCATCTTAGCACATTGTGCACCACTTTGGTTTTATACCCTGTACCCAAAGGGACATAGGTATAATAAATTTGTTCGAATGTATGTAACAGGCAGAAGGAGGTGTGGTAGACTCCATATAGTATACATGTATATTTTAGTTCAGAAGCTGATTAGATCTAGCCATGTCCATCCGTCTGATTGTGTGAAACAATAGATTTCAGAGACTATACAAGGTAGAGAAATGAAACATTCTTCTTGACCATATGCAGATCGATTTTACTAAATAGCTCGCAAATTTGGGGTCTAGCGTGCGTAGTTACAACAGAAAGACGAGCATGGGTAAAACAACTCGCATCGTTAAACTGTTTAGCAATATATTATATACTTTATGTGGTGTACAATGCTTCATTTAAGACGTTGCAAACACTGACAAAAATATTTATACTATTCACACTATGTGTGAAGAGTATAAAAGTAAAAGCTATTTCACTACTATTTGTATAAGTATAAATATATGAAGTAATGTTAGTGAAAAGAAGTAAAACTTTGGCCATGTCGAAGTTTTATGTCCTTTATAAAAAAAAAAACGCCTATTTCTGCCTGCTCATTTCTTCTCCACGCGCCACAGTTTGCGGCAGCTACATGTATTCAGTTGTTTCTTAAAGCACTACTTTCTCCTGAAACCTAGTGATCCAACATGTTAAAGTTAAAGGGCATAAGATGAACAAATGATAAATTATATAAAAATTATTCTTACTCATAAATATATTGTATATATGTATGTATATACATACGTATATACATATGAGTTCAAAAAACCGAATTCACTTTTAATTATACATATTTTTTTGTATGCAAATTAAATAAAAGAAGTTAACAAAATGTGAATCTAAAACTTAAACTATTTTTTTTATGTACTTTTTATGTTATCGGATCGATTAGTTTGTAAACAAAAGATGTATTATATATATGTAATTTACAATAAATTAAAAGCAAAGAAGAAAACAATAAATATAAGCTTAAAAAAAGAGAATATTTGAAATAACTTAAATTTAAATAAGTTGTATGAATTTTATATTAGTTCAAATTATCAGCTAATTACTTTAAATTACAACACGATTTTCAAACATCGTTATCCAAACATAATTCCTTATTTAGATGCTGGTACAACTCATAACCATGCGACCATGGAATAATTTTTGGCGACACACATGATGCTGTATTGTACAGCAATTGCTCCAACTCGTACCCACGACGCGGACAGGCAATATCCTCTTCACGCATATGCAACACTGCGCATAGATCATTCTTGCCATCGCCAACGTAGACTATGTGTTCATAGCTTATGCCATGCTGTGCAATGAGCTCATTAAGCACAATACCTTTGCACAAATTATGTGGACAACGTTTACAAACCATTTGTTGCATATAAGGTCGTATACAAAGTCTACCATCGGGCATTACTTGAGCCACATTTGTAAACAGAGCGTCAACATATTGACACAAGTCATGTGCCATCAACCATTCGCTTATAAAGAAACTATTGGCATCGCTTACCATTATAACGTCGACTGAGCTATTTCCACCCAATTTATGCAATAACCAAACCATACCGGGCACCGCAGGTATGCAGCGCACCGTGCGCCCAATGCAGAAAGCACATTCATTCTGTTGATGCAGTAAATTGAATACTTGATCCATAAAATTGACCCAACCATGATTTTCAATTAAGTAAAGCAATTCGTCTCGTAAACATTGCGGTGTCAACATTTTGCTAACAACTGAATCCGAATCTTGAGTAATGGTTGTCAGATCAAAATCAAATGCCGCTAGAATGCGTGGTTTACTAGACGCTGCGGCATCGTTGTGCAAATGATCTTTGGGTTTTTGTTCTTCGTCTCCATCCTGCACAATCTGTTCCTCATCGTGGGCTACGCAGTGGTAGTTTTTCCTGTCGTATCGTAGTCGTTGTTGCATTTGCAGCGGCTTAGGTAGTATAAGCTTTATTGGTTGCTTTTGATGGTACTGCTCTCGTTTCCGCTGTTTTGCAGCATCGTTTAATGTAAGTAAGAAACGCAATTGTTGCAATTTAACGGCATTGTCAATCTGACGAGTGCGATTGACAGAAAACGCTTTGGGCAAAACTTCGCTTAGAGTTGCGCAGAGTCGACTCATGTTCTTATCTCATTTGTGCCGCGTTTTTGCCGTGTTTCTTCAAAGCTTTCAAGGTAGTTATAGTAAATTTAACATTTAATTCTGTTGAAAACAAAATAATATATAGATATATTTTTTTAAATTTTGAATTTATTGGAATTACATGTCAAAAAGAGCCCAATTTTTTTACACAAACAAGTACATTTATATATTTAAATATTTCGTAATGATTTATGCATACATACATGCATACATTATATAATAAAACAATGCATAAATAGACGTTTCAAAAAATGGAAGCATATTTTTTATAGAGACACTGGAATAATGCGATTAGTTTATTTTTTTTTTCTTTTTTTTTTTTTTACATTGGAGCTTTACTCCACATTTAGTTAATCTTTTTTTTACTAAACGTACATAATTATATAAGAATGCAAGCAAAACTGGCAAAAATGCGCCATTACAAGAGCCTCTTGGTTACTTTGTTTCACATTTAACTATAATATACAAGAACATAGTTGCATAATTGTAACCACAATTACCACACAATTCGCTAGCTACATATCAAAAACAACATATGAAGTCTTAAATGAACTATCTACGTTTTGTTATAAAGTGAAGATGACCACTAAAGTGTTGTTTGTACATTTTGAACAGCCTTTGATAGCTCAACTTTCGATGGTATCAAATAGAACGCAGGTGTCATCGTTTCACCACACGGACATTGGCAACCTGTTAATTGGGATAGTCATTAGATTAAAAATATTAAAAAAGCGAGATAAAAGAAACCTTCGGTCGAACCGAAGCTATGATAATATGGAAACTTTGGGGAGAGTATGTTTGTATGTGGCTACCCATAACCGGGCTCTTTTTGACAAATCTAAAGCGTCTATCTATAAGTATACCAAGTTCTAGTGGAAAATTGTTTCTTAGTCAAGTTAAAAACACATGTACTTATTTATTTTCTCGTTAGTTCATTCCGTTGCTGATCTGATACCACATCTTATCATCGGCACACATGGAACGAAAGAGAACATTGAAAATACTGGAAAAAGTCGTTATAACTTTCCAGAACGGTTTGTAATAAATAATGTTTCAGGAGTATTGAGATAAATTTTGATAACGCTGAAAACATGATGCATATTACGATCAACAAATTCTACAACACGATTCAAAACCGAAAGCTGACAAATGTAAGACTATGGTTTTTACAAGAAATAAAACAAAGGCTATTGATATGAAAAATAACAGAATACATATTGTATAAGCAGACAATTTTTCTTTGTAGAGTTCATGCTGTTAATTCACCTAAAATGCATTAGCCCAGTCATATTAGGGTTTCACCTCGGAATGAAAGATAATAAGCTGTAAATTGGTATAAACCTTTGTTTTGGCGTTCTATATGCTGTCTCAAAAGTCTTATACAAGGTGTCTCAAAAGAAAGTTCACATTTAAAGAATCGATAAAAAAAAGTGAGTAGTTTATTGAAAAAATGTTTATTGCATATTAAAATACACACTTTAAATGATATTGTCCAAATGTAAACCGTTGCGTTCACGGCATTCATTTAATCGAGCACTACAATTGCTTATGACGGTATTCTCCGTGATGGCTACCATTTCGTGACGGATATTTCCTTTTAATTGTGCCAGGGAAGTCGGTTTGTTGCCGTAAACTTAACATTTGACGTAACCCCACAGGAAAAAGTCCATGGGGGTTAAATCGGTACTTCGTGGAGGCCAAATTATGTCACCTCTCCTGGAGATCAAATTTCATGAACTCGTGGTAGAGACCTGTTGGACGTGTGTGAAGTTGCTCCGTCCTGTTGGAACCATGTTCTTTGGTTATAACCAGCAAAGTTTTGCAGTTCAGGCACGAAGAAGTCGTCTAACATCTCCACATAACGCTCTAAATTCACTGTAAGTGTGCGTCCCCTTTCATCTTCAAAAAAATAAGGGCCGATAATTCCTCGCGCCGACATCGCAGCCCATACGGTCACTTTAGGCGAATGTAGGGAGTTCTGATGTTTGTTGTTGTTGTAACAGCTTCGTGTGAGCTGCATCAGGAAATATATATACACAACTT
>JAWNNQ010000873.1:0-82065 GCA_035044765.1 Leucophenga montana | reverse complement strand
GCCTCTCTCTCTCTCTCTCTCTCTCTCTCTCTCTCTCTCTCTCTCTCTCTCATCAATGGGAATCGGCGGCCAAAAATACTTACAGTGCAGCTACCGAAGCAGTGCAGCTATCTGAAACTTTTGTCATATGCTTCTATCTGACAATCTGTCAAAATCGTCAAGATCGGACCACTATATAATATATGTATATATTCCTATTCCTATTCTTTACGAAAAGCTTCAAAACAGAGAGCATTTAAGCAGGTTGACTTTGTAGTGTGAGTCGCATTAAAAGTAAGGCTGATTTCAAAGATTAATGGATCAATATATATATATATATATATATATATATATATATATATATATATATATATATATATATATATATATATATATATATATATATATATATATATATATATATATATATATAGAGAGAGAGAGAGAGAGAGATATATATATATATATATATTCTCTCTCTCTCTCTCTCTCTCTCTCTCTCTCTCTCTCTCTCTCTCTCTCTCTCTCTCTCTCTCTCTCTCTCTCTCTCTCTCTCTCTCTCTCTCTCTCTCTCTCTCTCTCTCTCTCTCTCTCTCTCTCTCTCTCTCTCTCTCTCTCTCTCTCTCTCTCTCTCTCTCTCTCTCTCTCTCTCTCTCTCTCTCTCTCTCTCTCTCTCTCTCTCTCTCTCTCTCTCTCTCTCTCTCTCTCTCTCTCTCTCTCTCTCTCTCTCTCTCTCTCTCTCTCTCTCTCTCTCTCTCTCTCTCTCTCTCTCTCTCTCTCTCTCTCTCTCTCTCTCTCTCTCTCTCTCTCTCTCTCTCTCTCTCTCTCTCTCTCTCTCTCTCTCTCTCTCTCTCTCTCTCTCTCTCTCTCTCTCTCTCTCTCTCTCTCTCTCTCTCTCTCTCTCTCTCTCTCTCTCTCTCTCTCTCTCTCTCTCTCTATATATATATATATATATATATATATATATATATATATATATATATATATATATATATATATATATATATATATATATATATATATATATATATATATATATATATATATATATATATATATATATATATATATATATATATATATATATATATATATATATATATATATATATATATATATATATATATATATATATATATATATATATATATATATATATATATATATATATATATATATATATATATATATATATATATATATATATATATATATATATATATATATATATATAGAGAGAGAGAGAGAGAGAGAGAGAGAGAGAGAGAGAGAGAGAGAGAGAGAGAGAGAGAGAGAGAGAGAGAGAGAGAGAGAGAGAGAGAGAGAGAGAGAGAGAGAGAGAGAGAGAGAGAGAGAGAGAGAGAGAGAGAGAGAGATATATATATATATATATATATATATATATATATATATATATATATATATATATATATATATATATATATATATATATATATATATATATATATATATATATATATATGTTTATGTATAGAATAGGAATGGAATACCGCAAAAACCACTTTACCGTTTAATTACTTTTTCTTTTTAGAAATAGTGATACATTTGGTGGCAAACTTTTGACTTTGACTTTTTTATTTTTGGCCTATGGAATCGACCACTGTGCATTCACACGAAATTTTAAATACTTACTTACTTATGTGGGTCTACACCATTCGGTGTAGATTTCTGCGCGCCGGTGCCAGTCGCTGGCAATCCGGAACTTCTTCAGATCATCATAATCCTGATCTAGCCATCTCCATCTCGAACGTCCTCTCTGACGCCGTCCACGAAACAGGTAGTTTCCGTCGTAAACCTTCAGTGTTGGAGCTTTGTGATTGGATGAGGTGACCAGCCTAGTGCACCCGCTGGATTTTTATGCGCTGGACTATAGTCAACCTCATCATCCTCGTAGTTCATTCGGGAAATGAACTCGACACCAACTCTAAAAGGACAAAAAATCCTACGAAGAGGCTTTCTCTCGAACACTCCCAAAGACGCTGTATCCGTTGATGTTATGGTCCATACTTCTGTGTCATACATCAGGACCGGGATTATCACTATCTAATAGATTTTTATATTCGTATTTCGAGATACGGCTCTACTTCTAATTTGCAGCGATTATCAAGCTTGATTCTTCGTCTGATCTCAAGGCTGATGTTCTTGTCGCTTCTAATTTCTGTTCCCAGATAGACGATGTTTTCTACAACATTGACTTTGAAAGTCTCCACACTCACAGGCCGTCCAAGGCGAGCTGATGGTCTGCGAATGGACACCAAGTACTTCGTCTTGTCCTCGTTCATCGCTAGGCCCATAAAACGTGACTGTTTCTCAATCTCCGAGAACGCCTCACCGTTCGTTCATGCTGGTGATATTAACATCATCAGTAGCATCACTTCCTTATGGAACATCGTGCCCGACTCGTTCTACGTATGGGCAGTGGCATAGGATGTACTCCATCAAAAGATTAAAAAAGTCGCTCGATAAAGCATCACCCTGCCTGAAACCTCTCTTGGTATCAAAGTCTTCGGAGAGGTTCTTTCCTACTCTGAAGACTCTTTGGGTGTGTGATACCGTCTTCATGCAAAGACAAACTGGGATACCAAGTTCAGATAGGGCGTTGAAGAAATTCGTTCTTATCGGCGTGTGGAAAGCGACTCTATAATATGTGGTGTATTTCATTGTTGTACTCACTGATCTTTTCCAAGATTTGGCGTAGAGTGTAAATTTGGTCACTGAACTCAACAGATCCTGCCGTTTCGTTATTCATCAGCTTTTTAATTACTCAGTCGACCTCGTTATAATCCGGTGGCTCTACAGGAAATCCATCATCAATTGGTGGTTCTACAAATGCTTCTCTATCGGCGGTATGGTTCTCTTCATCGCTAGATTAGTGACTTCTCAATAGACTCAGTGATTCCCTTGCATATGTAATAGCTGATTAGCCACAGTGTTACCACAGCACTGCGAACCATGATCAATTCTGTAAGGAAAATGCTGCAGCTGCGGCCACATTTATTGCAAAAATTACCATACTATTTGACTGCCTCAATAGTCATGATTTATTCGATAAAAATTCGTATAGCTGTGCATTGAAACGAAAAAATCTTTTCTATAAAATGGCAATGCGATCATACTTTCAGGAATTCAAATATGTGCGCAAAGTATACTGCATTAACAGAATGTTTCTGACCGTGTCATTCATTCTTTCCTCGGCTGAAAGTGTTTGGAGTGAAAACTATCAAGTTTTTGAAGTGAAACTTCTTTAGCATCGTTTTCATTTGAAAATTCGATGAAACGAAAATTGAATTCGATGAAACGAAAATTGAGTTCGAAATTCGAAAGGTTTATGAAAATAACTCGCAAAGAGACAAACATATTCATAAATAGGATTTAGCGAGAGAATGACATAGATTATTTCGCATGTTGTCTACACTAAGCTCGAAACTTCGAAAAGGTTTGTGAAAATTTTGAACTTATGACCATAAAAAAGTGTGGTAGGTTGGAGTAGGACATTGTATCGTAAGTGCGAGATGACCACAGGCAAATGATTATAACTTATGAATATAAGAAAATTGTTTAACAGGTGATTTTATGTTCACAATTTTTAGATATTACCCGTTGTGATTTGAAAGTTCGATTTTGTAAATGTGAATATTTTTAGTGTTTTTACTTAATAAAATATTTTCAAAAAATGCCGAAAACTAATGGTGAAAACTGTCGAGAGTGTCGGCAGAAAAAAAAATGTATTATAAATAAATATAATAAACCTTTTAATTATACTCCTGATACTCTTTATTTCTCTCATTCTCTTGTAGGCTACTTTTCTGTAGTTTCACTTCTGCCGTGTGTGAATTGCACACACACACTTTTTTTATTTTCTTATTTATTTATTTTTTTTTTTGTAATAAAACATTAAAAAAACATTAATTGGTGCAACCGAAGCTTTTATACTCTGCACACGTCCCCTATTGACTGGCACGCTCATATTTAACTTCACTTTTTAAATTTTTAGATGGATGACTTAAAAGATTTTAATAAATTGTAATAACATTTATTAAAATTAATGTTAGGCTTGAGATACGATAGAGGGTTGTGGATCATTTGGTTGCGCATGAAATGTTTACAAAAAATTTAAAACTTAATGAAATTTTTGAACGAGAGGGGGTTTAACCCGGATCTTTTGGAATATTAAGCACCATGCTTGATAGTTGAGCTATCGAGTCCTGTAATGATAAATGATAGAAATGTACAATTTATACAATATCGTGTTATTAAATGAATTCACATTGTGCATGCAGTTGGCCAATTTACAAAATAAATACTTTCTGAATTTTAGTTTTACCTTCTAAATCTAAATGGCGGTCATCTTTGAACCTAAATTGCTTCTGGTTATAAAAAGTCTCTATACCGAATTTCAAACCATTTTTTCAAAGATTGCGGTAATAAAGTTGGTAGGAACGCACAGACGGACGGATGGACATGGCTAGATGGACTCTGTGCAAAGAGTATAAATAGGAGCGTGAGTCCAAGAGAAAAAAATTCTAGAGAACTCTTCGACTTGACTACAAAACAACTACAAAAATGTTAAGAGTAGAATAGGAACTCATTTGCATTTGCTAACCATAGTCCAAATTGAATTTTGCAACAAATTGAGATTGAGCTCTGCGCTTAAGAATACGAAACCAAAATTCGACGCAGAACGAACAAAATTTTAATTGGGAAATAAAAAATATCACAGTCCTTCCTTTTAGTATATCAATATGTCTAGTACTATTCGGAATTAGTGTTAGAATGTTTAAAATTGATTAATTTATTTAGTAATTTTAGTTTTGTATTTAAATTTTTTTAACAATTCCCACATAATGTGAAGTGGTACAATATGATCAATTTATCTAAAATTTTGTAACTTATTAAATGAAGCATCATACACCATAAAGTACATATATTTTTAATCAACTCGTCGAGACGAGTTCTAGCCACGTCCGTCTGTCTGCGTATTTGTCTGTCTGTTACTGGGATTTATCCACTATTTTGAGAAACATCAGAATACCTTCATCAGCGTACATTTGTGTATGAGCATGATTGATTGCTAAAGGGGGAAAAGTAACGGACCAATATGACTTTGTTAGACACTGGAATATACATCTACAGTTTTAAATAAAAAATTGTTGAATATGACATTTTGTGATCTACCTACAAGGTAGGACTGTATCCAATATACAAATAAACTTGCTAATCCTAAATCATTTAATTTATATAAGTTGGTTATCTCATACACTATCAAAAGCTTTGGTTTTAGTAAGATCAGTCTATAAGATATATCTGGCAGCCAGACAAAAATGCCTTACAGACTATAGAAATCAATTCTAGAAGATTTGTACAAATGGATCTGCCTTTAACAAATCCATGTTGAAATGGATATCAAGTGAATAGCGATTGGTTGCTTGTCAGTAATAAGTTTTTCAAACAATTTCGGTATGGCATCCGATTACTCGAGATATCAGATTCACTACCTCTTTTGTGTTGTGGGATAATATAAGATTGCATTAAAAGTGTTGGAAAATAGTCTATACATAGTTTAAAAAGAAAAGATAAAGGCGAACAAAGACGTTTTATAAACCATAAAGAAGATATTAAACCTGAATTCAGAACGATATAAAATCGGATTAGCATAGTGACCACCACTACCAACTTTTTTCAAAATTTGCAGATTTTGGTGGGAATATAGTCCGATTTCAATTGGCTATATAAATACCTTTTAAATACCTTTCAAACGATTTTTTAAGAGGTGGTACACTCACCACTTAAAAAAATATGGATCAAACCAAATTTTGAAAAGTACGATTTGTCGAAAATTTAGACCAAAATTTCATGCTCATACATCATTTCATGATAATACGTTGTGTAATTAGACAAATTTTGATATATTTCATTTTTTACGAAAATTCCGTGAGCCGAGATGTAGAATCGCAAATTTCAAATTCTGCAATTTTAGCTATTGTATGTGTCCTAATGGGTCATATAGGGTGTCCCATCAAGAGTGATCGATTTCAAATTTGGGGATTCCACAACGAGCAACCATTTTGAGCGGATTTTGGTGAACGGCGTGATTGGGCCTTACTTCTTTGAAAATGAGGCCGAAAATTCAGTGACTGTGAATGGCATTCGTTGCAGGAACATTATAACAGAGTTCTTGTGTCCTCAACTGAACGGTATGGATCTGGACGACATGTGGACGGCGCCACCTGCCACACCTCGCTGAATCAATCGATTTATTGGAGCAACGATTTCCAGACCGAATAAATCGTGCACTATGTTGGGAGACCCAATACAAAGACTATTTTTTTAGAGGTGTAGAACTTAGAAATGAAACAAAATACTGAGACTATATAATTTCAAACTGAAAATTGGTTTTATTAGAATGAAATTGTATGCCATTAGAACCATTGGCGCATTCTCAACTTTTTCAGGCAATGGGGCCCATATACCGAGAATGGTTCGTGCAATGATATCTTCCAAATCGTCCAAAATTTTCGGTTCAGAAATGACGTTTTCGCAAAAGGTTTCCTTCACTATGTCAATTGTTAGAAGTAAGGACTAATGATCTCTCGTGGATTTTCTTCACTCTAAATGCATAAATATTGTTTATTGACATGCCCATTGAGGCATGAATATATTGTGATAAAAAAATCGATTGACCTCCAGCTGATTTTCAGACCATTGACCGAACGTACGGTGCAAACGACGGTAATTTGGCATTCATTCTTCCACCAGTTGGATCTTATAAGTGGATGCACTCAGTTCCAATTGGTACGTGGAATGGCGGATCGACTCATTTGGCTCCTCCTCAACATCAGCAATTGTTACTTCGGTGCGCACTGTTCGATGGATGCGTATTAAAATATTTAGAATATTCGTGCTGCTAAGCGATCCATGGTTAATAGAATTAGTCCCTCGGATGGCCAATTATGTCGACCGTAAAATGGTCGGTAAATCAAAATGTTAAATTCAAATGATTATTTCAATGGTTTAGTTAATAAATTAATTTTTGTACAAAGTATAATTGATTTTAAATAAGCGTCGTTTTAATAAGAAGCCTCTTTTCTGCGTCGTTTCATGCGGCACATTCTCCTTCGTCGTAGAACTTTTTTCGCTGACAACACTGAACTGTATAGTCGTGACTTTTTATTGCCCGTGCTATTTTTTAATATGGTTCACATTTTAAAAGTCAACAAAACATAAAATATACTGCACAGAAAAAAACACCAATATCAATTTGATATTGTTTCATCAATTTTCACATTCCAATTTGTATACTATGCACACAAAGTGTGAATAGTGTTATCAGTTTGTCTAAAAATTTGTAATGCATTAAAGGAGGCATCGTATACCACATAAAGTATATACATTCTTGATCAGCTCGATGAGACGAGACCATCTAGCTATGTCCGTCTGTTTTTTTTTTTTGTAGATGTTGTTGCGCATTTTTTGGGTCCCCATTTTTAAGATACGCGGTTGTAAGTTTGCACGTAGACTTTTTATTGCAGTTTACTAGAGAATCAAAATTGGCCATTTTGACCCTATAGAAGCTTTCCGCCCAATTCTGGAATTTTGTATGAAAACTTCCTTATTACAATATCAACTTAAAATTTGTTATAGTGGCTTCTTATGCCCGAACGCCTCACATGTATAGAAATAGGCGTGATTTCTTTATTTTGGGGACAGCCCCCATACAATCCCACTACCCAGTTTTAGTATTTTTCATGAATAACTATCATTTCAGGCAAAATAATCTTGACATATCATATTGTGGCTTCTACAAACTTACACGTTTAGGTTGTATTAAAATATTTTTATTTAACACCTGCTAAGTTTACAGCTTGAAACTTCATGTGAATAGTATTAAATCTTCGGTACCACCGAAGTTAACGTTTTTTCTTGTTTGATATCATTCAAACATTAAAAATGATCAATATGATATTTTTTATATCAATATCATGAAATGATAAAAATCCAATGCGCTAGAGAGACGGAATGTGTCGAATCTAAAAATATAAAACAAAGAAAATTTTTTTCTGTATGCGACGCAGTCGCGAAAAGCAATTGGTTGTGATAAGGCAATTCGATTTGTAAGTTATCTCTTAGCCGAGGTTGTGAAGATCAGGGATCTACTAAAGAATAAAAAAAAGAATATTAAGAAATTTCAAATCGTAATGTAAAACATAAACGTGGTTGATGGATTTGGAAAGGGAAAGAGGAACATGGGCAAGCGTATCAGTGTTGCAGCGACCATCCATAAGAAGCTACCATATCGAATATCAAGTTGAACAAGTCTTAAATACAAAAGCATAAAAGTGAGCGGTGTGTTCGTATGGGGCCTACCCCAAAAAGTAGGCGAGACACGCCCATTGGTACATGAATATGAATAAAAAGCATTCGTACTGAATTTTAGATCCCTATTATATATATATATATATATATATATATATATATATATATATATATATATATATATATATATATATATATATATATATATATATATATATATATATATATATATATATATATATATATATATATATATATATATATATATATATATTATTTTTTGATCAGTTCGTCAAACCAGTAGATCTAGCCAGGTCCGTCTGTCTGTCTGGCAGTTATTGCGCATTTTCCTTGAATTACTTTTTTTATATATCTATCTGAAATCCTGTATTTAAGTTTGTTTGGTCCCAAGTTTATAGAGTATCCATGTCTACTTTTTGTGGTAGATCCCATACGAAGATGGAACCAAATTACTTCTGTATTTGAATCAATATAAGATTAGTTTCTTTTCTTTTAAAAGCCGATTCACATACAAATACTAAAGGGCGTATTTCACCCACTTTTTGAGGAAGTCCCCATACAATCCCACCGCCCAGTTTTTCTTTTTCCTCTTATATATATGAGGCGTTCCGGCCAATTTTAGAGGTAGCCTCCATAGAAATACATCATTTACTATGGTATTGGCATGGTGGTTTTGTATGGGGGCTGCTATATAATTTGAAGTCGCGTATGAATGGTATCAAAGCATCGCTTTTTCTTGTTAATTTTTTCTTAGCATATATGTAGAAAGCAAAATTGGAGGCTAATTATGACCGGAACGAATAATATAGTCTATTTCCTCCAGCAAGCCTCTAACTCATTTGTTCATCTATTCATTTGAAACTAGTTTAAAGTAATTAACTTTACAGTTAACAGTGGTGAAGGAAGTCATTGTTGCTTCGGTTTATTAATTTATATTTGTTACTTACTTTTCTCTTTACACAGAGTGTAGTAACTTTAATTTATTTTTAAGTGCGCGGCACAACATGTATACATGTATATTTTATATTAAAACAGATTAAATCTAAGCATCCCTTCATAAATTTAACATCTGAACTTAAACACCAGCGTTGCCCAGCAAATAGGACAAGTGTAAAGAATATTTTAGCTACGATTCCACCGAAGTAAATGATTTTTCTTTTTTTAATTTTTTGTTTAAGCAAAAATTGTTTAGAAATTGCTGAGATGTACATAAAATTCATGCTTAGAAGTAATTTTAATAGTTAAGATCGGACCACTCTAAGTCTCTAAGACTTGTGTAAACAGTATTTAAGTTTTGGTTCCACAAAATCTAAAGTATTTCTGGTTATATAAAACCAGAAAAAACTTATCGATGATATTCAACATGTACTTTAATTACTCAGAAGAATGCTTTCCTTCTTGGCTTGTTTCTTCATCTTCATCATCAACTACATATGTCTTGCTTTTCATATCTTGGATTGGATTGGCTATGTGTATGCTTATTTTGTATATAAAAACTTAAAATACGAATATGTGGGTGAGACGATAGTCACCTGAATGCAAATGCAGAATGCCAATGTTTCTGCATCCATTCGAGTATATCTGCTCTCGTTTGTTCGGATCTTCATGTGTATTTGCATTTTCTTAGTGAAATGCTTCCATCCAGACGCCACCGCCGCAGCTGTTACCTACTTCGACTAATGTGCTTGGGTATGAGGAAAATTCGCCTCTCAGCATAAATGAATGGGTAGTAGGTAGGATTTAGAGTCGGACGTACTTTGGTCAGCTCCCATCTTTGACGTGCTAGATTTTCGCATATACTCCTATAACAAAATTTTGCTTAGACGTTTTGACAAAATGCTAGTTCCTGTTGCACAGAAATACACGACTTCAACCGACTTGCGTTCGGGCTAAGAATCCTTGAGTGTTCGTTTCCTTATGTACTATATATTTTCTGTGCGAGTGTGCATTTGCATGTATATGCATGTGTACAAACACATATGTATGTATCTGTGTGTTTAATTCTCTAAAATGTGAAATTTTACAATCGCCTAGCGCGCAGCTTTTCTCATTTCTCTTTTCGCTGCCACTGACGCCGCACAGCTTCTTTGAAATGTTGCCTGGACGTACTTGTTCAATATTGGCTGACCGGCAGGCAACCCATCCCACCCTATCCGTCACATGGTCGCCGGCCAGTCATCTATACGATGTATATACATATGCATCTATCTATTCATCTGCCCGACCATAACTGCTAACATCTCATAGTACGTTCACTCTCATGCCGAGAATTTGTTCGCCGCATAAACTCATGCATAGACACATACACACTCACTCACACTTACATATCAACTCGTAGACATGGCCATAATACGGACTTGCACAGACTCTTATCCTTTTCACATGTCGCAAGTCGTATGCAAACAACATTTTGCAGGAGCAAGCACTTCTTTCCTTGGTCTTCATTTTATCTTTATGCAGACCCTTACACCGCATTGTCCTAGCGTTGCTACTGCCGCCCATCGCCATCTCCCCGCGGCCCATTCTGCTTCTTGTTCTTCTCGTCCTTCTTCTTCTACTTCTTTTACTGCACGCCGTCTGGTGTCGCTCTTTTGCTTAGCTTCGGTTTCGGGTACATGAAGTCCGGTCCGGTCCTGTCCTGTCCGTCCGTGAGAATGTGTATTTGTGTGTAATGTAAACGTGCTTAGATGCGAGAGGCTGCTACTGTGAGTACGAGTGTATTTGTGCAGATGTCCGCTTCAAAATTCGCATACACAGCAATGGTCAACTATGGAAATTATCGATCGACTTTCGTTTGGTGTCAGGTGGTTGGGTGCGCTGATGGACGCGCGACCCAACCGATGGATGACGGTCTATGTACGGCGGCCAAGCAATCTATGGATGTCTAGTGGCGTGCGGGTATGTTTCAAAGAAGGAGCGACGTACGAAGGATACGAACGACGACGATAGAAGTCGCTGTGGTGGGCAAGTGCGGGAATAGTGGCAGGGAGTTCGCATTGTAACCAAATGGCAAGAACGTTAGCGACAGCAGCTAAGAGATGCCCAAAAAGAAATTGCGGACTTTCACATTATGCGTTGTTGTGAGCGAGTGGGTCACTGAGTGAGTGTGTGAATAAGAGTTGGTAGGCGGGTGTGAGTAAGTATGTGTATGTGTGTATACAAGTATACATAACGATGAGTATATGTAGACTTAGAAATCTGTGGAAATCGGTCCCTTACTTCTCGGTCTGTACATCAAAGCTACATGAGATGTCGGACAGATGGACGGACGGAAGAACTAACTGACAAGTGGACCGACAGGCTGAACATGAAAACGAAGAATGCGTGGTAAGAAGAGCGTGCTCAGGATGTGAGGGAGTCGCTTTAGTAACGAAGGAAATAGTTGATATTGTGTACTGCGAGTTTTAGTTTTTGCGTTCCTAGGAAGGTACGAACTTCATGTATGTAAGTAGTTTTGAATACAGAATTGAATGATTCAACTTGGCATCGCATCGCAGTGCAGCACATTACTCTGTCGTTTGATTTGGTCTGTACATTTTCTCGAAACCAACTGACAAGTCTGTTCCCAGACGATGGCTGATGTTATGATGATAGCAAAGGTGGCAGGGACAGATTCCTGCTGAGCACGGTGTCCCGCAATGCGCAGTTCTTCGACGCTGCCATCGCTTGACCGTTATATATTGCTATAGAATGAAAAACATGGCTTTCCGTCGGAATCGTGGCAATCCGATACGCCGATTAGTTTACTAGTAGTTGCGATTAGGACGGGCCTGGCGCTATATATATGAATTAAATTTTCAGTATCTCTTATTGTTTCATGCAAATTTGGAAAAAATTTTAATACAATAAAGTATATATATTCGTGATCAGCGCGATAAGACAGGGCGATCTATCCATGAAGACTTTGTATTTATTTTGTTTTATCGAACATTCTTGAATTAAAGTAATCATTTTTAAAATAATAACACTGTGAAAGTATAAAAAAGGACAATGCCGACATCGACGGTTTTACCCAATTTCGTACCCTACAAATTGAACTGCTTACTTTTACTATCTTTTTTGAGTTCTCATTATGGTTACATACAACATTTTGTTTAAATGTTTTTAGTCTAATGGTGATTTTTACGGGCTTAACTCAAAGTCCCTGACTTATACGTTGTTGTGTTTTCGACAAATAATGATTTGCCCCAAAAATTTATATATTGACATAAGCCGTAATTTTTCGACGTTTTTACCAAATTTTTCGCCAAATTTCCGTCAGCAGTAGGCATATCATATGCGATGCTTGCACAAAAAGCTAGTTTGTGTTAATCTTAGTTTTTGGAAACACACCACTATGATAAAATGATCCAATAAAGAAATGCACCCATGGTAAATGTTAAAAAATAGTTTTGTTATTAGTTTTTTTTTTTTTTTTTATAATGAAGCCTATTGCAAATATAGATTTTGAAAACGAAATATGATATTATACAATCATTTTGATTTTTTAGTTCTTTTTCGTCACTCTCAATTTTAAAGTTCCAACATACATAATCATCAATCCACTGCACCAATGCTCTAGCGGCACATCGAACAGGTGAGATCTTTCCTCGAGCTCACAAATGTTCTTATGGTAATGTAGGACATATATTTTTAAGGACATATTGACACATATGTTTTCAAAAGATGGCAGCATATCATAAGCTTGCTAATCTTCCAAACGATTAACTCCTAAGTAATTTTTAATAACTATCTTTACAGAATTCCTCGCAATTTGCTATTTTCTAATCATCAAATTTCTAATATCAGGTCCGTTGACAACACCTAATTATAATAACTTAATTTTATTAATGCCGTGAAATTTTTTACTTACTTAACTGACCTTTTATCTTCTTTTATTCACATTTTGATGAGGAGGCTGTAACAATTTTATTTCTATTGATACAAGTGGAATGTTAATTATATTTCACTTAAATTCATTTCGAAGCACCCAATCTAACTTTCTATACTGATTTCCACGGTATCTTGAGTCTCAGTGATTCATAATGCAACCGTTTTTAGTTAGCCCGTCTGTAAACAAGAAAACAATGCAATCACCTTCAAGTCCGCACATACACATTTCATATAAACTTCCATGAAATCGTATGCTTCTTTTGTATTTGTGCTAATGGCAATCGGCACAGGATTTTAGGTGTTATCTGTATAGATATTATCCGCTAGCTGTTGCGACAATTTAGGTTATCGTGCTAATATGGTCACAAGGTTTTCCCTCTTCTGACATCGATACTTCGAGAATGATGAGTAAGGTATTAAATTAACTGTTGATGGGATATAATTCTACGTTGGACTTATCCATTTTTCAGGTATTTAAGCAAATAAACCCCCTTTGTTAAATTTGCCTAATTTGTTAGTTAGCAGTTATAAGTGCTAAGACCTTGTGGATCTATCCAAACGATTGGGATTCAGAAATCCATTTCACGCGCAATTTGGACCAATTGATTACAATGTTGTTACACGGTATGGAAATATTATTCTATGAACCAACGACCAATAATTAAAAAATATTTAAAAAAAAAAAAAATTTATTTTTTATTTTAAAGTTATGTATGTTATAAATTTGGATGTTTGTTGGGAACATTTTTATTTGCACATTTTATCATCGTGATGTGTTTTGCAGAAACTATTTAGCTTAACACGATCTACCTTTTATGTAAGCATCGCATATGATTGTACCGATTTCTGGTGAAATATGGACGAAAATATTGATATAAAATTGAAAATCCAAATCCTTTTGTCCAAAACACCCTCAAAACCTTAATTTTGGGTGAAGTTTGGTTGGCAAAAGTTAAAGCGTTGAACATTTTCAACAACTCATAATAACGTACAAGTTAGAGACAAATCTAAGTTAAACCTAAAAAATTAACCATTTTAGTAAAAAATTTAAAACAAAATTTGTATGAAATCTTGATGACAACTCAAACAAAGACTACATTGTTTCAGCTAGTTATGTTAATGTACAGTCTCTAAGCTAAATGCCTTAATGTCACTCTTTAGTATGTCATACTAATGTATTATAGTTTTTAACTAAACTGATTGACATTGACGTATGATGTTACTCTATGAGTACAGGATATAAAAAGTAATGATGCAGTCCGATTTCTATGACCCGATATAGGGTAAAACCGTTGACTTGCACATTTGATTTTTTCTACTTATTTTATGCAACAGAACTATACACAACCGTCAAGATTGCAAAATTCGTGCTAAGTGCTATGTCTCTTGATTTCTTGAGCTATACTTGGCATCTGAAGATCGTTCGAGTGATTTTCCTAAGGGTGATGTTTTGATACCGTTGAAGTATTTCGATATTTGATACAGCTGCCACACCCCATAGCTGGGTGCCGTCAGTCCAGACCGGCTTAAGTATGGCTTTGTATAGTCTGACTTTGTTGTCCAGACTGAGCTTAGATTTTTGGCCTAATATCCAATACATCCGACGCGTTTTTAGGTCTTATTGCTTCCTTTTCGCCACTATATGGTCTTTAAAAGTTAGCCTTTTGTCAAGCCAAAATCCTAGATAATTGACTTTGTTTCGTTTAGGAATCACCACGCCATTAAAGCAGGCCCGATCGTTACCCTTATGTCGAAGTGCGAATAAGACATGAACGGACTTGGCTGTGTTTACTGCGATATTCCACTTGTTCATCCAGTCTTGGGTTTTGTTCAGTTGGTTTTGAAGCAATTGAGTTGCTGCTTTAGCACTGGAAGCTGTAGCAAGAATTGCTGTATCGTCAGCATATGTCGCTATAGTTACTTTATTGCAGGTAGAGTCGGGCATGTCAGCTGTGTATATGGTGTAAAGCAAAGGGCGCAGCACGCACGAATATCACCTTCGCGATTAGCCTTGTACGAATAAGTCCCGACTCCAATACATTCGTTGAATTGATTCATCATACGCTGGATATTATTCACTCCTGGTATAAGTAGCGGCGGGGTCTTGGTTCATTAACTTCGTCGGGGGCTCCATAGTAACTGGCTCTTCAGGCTGTGATAATGCTGCGAATTGATTAGAGGCTAACAGATTCGCTGCAAACTCAGTATATTGTTTGCTGCCTATGCTAGTTGAACTAGTGACATTTCTGGTTGATGCTAAGCATGCTTTTTTTAAATAAATTTGGAGATAATAGCGATCGCCTTTTCAACGTAAGCTTCCCGTAATCTGAATGCACTGTTTGCCATTCGCCTTCGTCGGCCACCTCGGCGCCGTCGCCTTCCATGGATGCGCGCTCAGTGCTTTGTGTCGGGGAGGCGGCCGAAAAATGTTGGTACACCCAAGCGTTAATACAGAAAAACTGTACGCGAAATTTATGTAGTTGTTTTTCTTAGATTTTTTATTATTTTTAATTTTACTTATTTTTTTATTTTTTATTTTTATTTCAAATTGATTTAAAACACGTCCGAATTTAAAGTATTCATACATATGTATCTATGCTTTTGTCTTATTTATCGGTCAGCGGCAAAATGCTGAAGAGGTGGACAGTCCATTCATTTGCACAAATGTAGACGCATAAAAACTATAAATTAGGGAAAAAAAATTAAAAAAGCTTTTTATACAAAAGCACAAAAGTTGGCGGTGGATTTGTATGGGGTACCTAATGAAGTAGACAATATACTGCCATTAGTATATTTTTATGAAGCGGGATTCCTTAAAAAGCACCATACCTAAATTCAAGCTAAGGTTGACTTAAATAAAGAAGCTTATCATGCAATAACACAAAAGATGTGGCTACCCCAAAAAGTGGGAGTCAATATAGATGCTCTATAAACTATTGACCAAAAGAAGCTGTGATACCGGTTGGTGTACTTACGTTAATCCTAATAAAATATTCAGATTGCTCCACTATAAGGAGGTGCGCCCAAAGAAACATGCCTCCATTACCATAAAGTTGCAACATCTATTGGTTACTATTCCGATCATCCTTGTAGAGATCTGTAGTTTACATGTAGCCATGAGTGAAAGGGTATTTTTTTGTTTTAGTTATGGTATCCTATTACCATATACTGATCTCTTTATAATACATCCACCATACAAATAGACACTATTATATGAGCTAGTTTTTAATTACCACAGCTGAATATTTTATAATCGGAGTGGTTGCATTTGACATAAATCCCTATAAAATAGTGTAACAAGCAGAAGGTGTGGCACACCATATAAAGTATATATATTCTTGATCGGAAGGCGAGTCGATATAGATATGACCGTATTTCCGTCCATTCAACTGTCAGTATGAACGAACAGATCTCAGTGACTATAAGAGATAGAGACTTTAAATTTGGATATTTAGACTCTCATTTTCCGCTCTTCTTCAGATAACTAATATTAAATGAACTTGCCAACCCTCCTTTAAAGTGTAACCCCATACAAACCTGGCCCCATTTTATAGTTTTTCTTTGACATTTTTGTTGGTTTTGTTGTTAATTACATTAGGTTAGGTTAGGATGGCCGACATGGTTGAACCCCACATTGTCACTTAGGCCAGCATAGGTCACTTGTGATACCATATATATTTCATATTTCAACCGCAGCTACTCTGAGAGCCTGTCAGAGTCAAGAACGTCAAGATGTGTTTAATCTCTTTTTCCGAGATCTCAGCTAAGTTATCCAGGAAGGGGCGTCCTTATAACGTCAGTCTCTTCCTACTGTGGGCCAGACAGTGACATAGCAAGTTCTCGACCGTCTCCTCCTCCTCGGCATTTCCACAGCTTCTGCAGAAGTCCCAGTAGTTTAACCCTAGCCTTGTGGCATGTATCCCTATTATGCAGTGGCCTGTGAGGGCTCCCACAATAATAGCTAACTGATCTCTCTTGTGCTGAACTACTGTTATTGTTCTTTTGAGATTATTATTGGCCAGGTGAGTCTAGAGATTCTGCACGTGCCAAGGTTGCACCATCTATTGGTTACTATACCGATCATCTTTGTAGAGATCTGTTGTTTATATATAGCCATGAGTATACCTACTGTGGCCTTCCCTGAAAGGATATCAGCAGTGGTACCCTCTCTGGCTAGTTTATCCGCTTTTCCCTCTATATTTTGGTGACCAGACATTCAGATGAGATGTTTAACATAGTGCTCGGCAATCTAGTTAAGAGATTTACGGAACTCCGTTGTGGTTAAAGTGTTGGAGCTGAAAGAGTTCAGCGCTTTCAGGGCAGCCTAACTATCCGAGAAGATAAACTATGTGAGTATGACCTTAGGAGTTGCGTAGCTTCCTGAATAGCTAGCATCTCCGCCTGATAAACGCTACAATGATAGGACAGTCTAAAGGATTCTCTAATCGCAGGATCTGGTGAAAATACACCTCTTATCCGACCATCCATTAATTATATAAGAAACGGAAAATTTGGTGTACCTTACGTAAATCCTAATAAAATGTACCACATACGTCCAGATCGGGCCACTATAAAATGTGGCCCCCACACAAACCTAGCCTCCATTTTTACGTTTTTGTATGAAACTTTTTTGTTTTTGTTCTTAATTAGGCCAGGCGTATCTTACGTCAATCCTTTCAAAATATTCCATATAGGCTCAGATCAGACCACTTTAAGGGGTAGATCCATGAAAATCTGCCTTTAATTTTTGAGTTTTTGCATGCAAATTTACGAATTATCTTGCACAATTATTTAATCTCTGTTTAGCTTTAAGATTTCTAATTAACATATTAATAACATTTTTATTTAAAAGCAATTTATGAGGTGGTAAACCGGACGGCTTAATGAGTTGCATAGTTATAGGAAATACAATTTACCATGGCATCTTACTTTGCGTTGGACAGAATCAGAACTAAGCTAATTTGTCTCCCCAGATAACATATGACAGGAAATGACATATACATTAATTGTTCTACAATCGTTGTTTTTAGGACATAAAATTGCTGTTGAATAGAAACATGAAATATTTGTATATCATTCTTACATATTTTCACTATAGTACCAATATAATACCACTATACTTAGTGATATTATCAGTTTATCTGGTAGCAGGCATCGTAGACCCCATAAAATATATTTTTTCTTTATCAGCTCGACGAGACGAATCGATTTAGCTGTGTCCATCCGTCTGTGGCGCATATTTTTTAATAAATTTTTAAGATATCTGACTGAAACCCGACGCATAGACTTATTTTATAGCAGATCAATAGATTATCCATATTGAAATGCCGTGCCTACTTTTTGGGGGTAGTCAATATTTACCTAAAAATGTAGCTTGCTTCTTCTGGATGGACGCTTGATATATATAAATATCAATGGGTGTGACCCCTACATTTTGATTGCAGTCGTTATCAACTTAAAATTGTACATTGTAGCGTCTTACGGATGGACACTTCCCATAATTATCAAAGGGCGTGCCCCACCCACCTTTAGAGGTAATCCCCACAAAGGTACTACCCAGATTAAGGTTGTATATAGCTGCTAATTTCAAATTTGGGGTTTCGATTGATTTCAGTTACGTTGAAAACGCTAATATCAATGCTATAGTACACAAAAAGATCAAAATCAGTTTGATATTCTTCATTAAATTTCTTCAAAAGAGATGAAGAGAAGAAAAGTGGTGCAAGAGAGACGATATGTGTTGAATCTAAAACTAGAAAAAAAAAACTTATTTTTATTTTGAGGGGACAGTCGAATTGGTTACGGATCGGCAAATCGACTTTTTGGGTGCCTGTTAGCCGAGGTTGCTAAGATGATGAAAAGTTGCAAGACAGCGCCATTGGCCTTGTCTTGTCGTGCTTTGAATGCAAGCTTCCTCCAACAATGAACATTTTTCTAAATGAAAATGAAAATTTATCTAAATTCAACAAAAGTTAAATAATAATAAAGTTCAATTCGCTAGACGTAGTTTATACACATATATTCTGTTATTAAAATTGATATTTAAATATTAACATGAAAAAACGTTAATTTCGGTGGAACCTAAGCTTTAATATTCTTCACACTTTTCTGTATTTTACTTCAGTTTTTAAACATTTGAATCGATGCGTGGTACAACAAAATAAATACCAACTTTTTTTGTATGGGAGATATGCCCTCCATTTATTAAATCGTTAATTATAGAAAGTCTACATACCAATTTTCATTTTACAAACATTGAGGGAATAGGGCGGACAGGAAAGCACAGACAGACAAACGTAAAGACAGAGAGACCTAAACACATACAGACGGACATGGCTAGATCGATTCGTCTTCTCATGCTGATCACGAATATACACGGATGTACTTTATTGGGTCTCTGATACATTCTGTATTCCTTTGTGTGAAGATATATTGAAGAAAATCAAAATGGTATTTGAAATGTCAGTTTGGTGACTCTAAGATTAGCTCCTTGAAAAAAAAAAATTAATTTTGATGATTGATTTTTCTGGTCTTATTTCTTTACATTACAACAACAATTTTGATCGGTTGAGTGGGGTAATCTGTTTAAACTTCGAAACCATCGTTGCCCAATTTAAGTAATCATTCAGTGAAAACATTAACTTATAACTTATGTCCTCATTAACTTATAAATTTTAACATGAGACCTATACAAAATAAATACGCGATTACTTAAGGTTGTAAT
Source organism: Leucophenga montana (assembly GCA_035044765.1). Classification (NCBI taxonomy): domain Eukaryota; kingdom Metazoa; phylum Arthropoda; class Insecta; order Diptera; family Drosophilidae; genus Leucophenga; species Leucophenga montana. The sequence continues at coordinate 62,135 of JAWNNQ010000873.1, read as the reverse complement.
AATTTCGATTAAATTATTAACTAATTATTTTTAGCTTTTTTTTAACGCAAATAGCAGCATGCTATATACTTAAAAACTAAGTTCGAAAATCTTTTTAAAAAAAGTGGCAACAGTAAAAAGCAAATCGCTTGGCTGTCAGCTGTGCATGGAAAATTCAACTAGTGATTTGATAATTGGTTTAGTAAAATGCTAATTTATAAATTAAAGCATATGAAATGATTAATTGTTTAGATGTACATTAATCAGAAATTCTACACCCTATCTGCAACGATAGGCCTTTTAATTACAAAATGTATTTTGGAGACGCATTTAGTCAAATTGCTAGCTCAATTACAGCCGATTTGTAAATCGCTAGAAAATGAAGACTGTGTCGTGGTGAATTGAAATTGAATTCAAATTCAAGCGAAACTGATTTCTGTGGCACTCCTGTATATATACGTTTTATTTACTATATATAAAAAAGTTTTTTTTAAATAAAAATTTAAGTCAGAAAATGAAACTACTCTACAAATTTTTACCTTGATACAAAAATATTTCAGTGGTAACGTATTCATCACTCGGTAGAAGAAAATAAAAGAGTAGAACTAATTGCATGTATTTTTTTCGCGATAGCAAAATCAACAAACATCGAAAACACGTATCAAACACTTCGCACATTTAGTCAAACCTAATCGGCGACAGTATCGCATGACGCTATGCATTCAAGTCGAGCCTAGTTGAGCCAAGTTAAGTCAAGCTAAATAACGTGGAAAGGAGTAAACAGGAGCTGCCTGGCCACCACACAAAAAAATTTCAAGTGCATCTAGCTGCATGCTTCCGGCAAAACAAGCGGTTTCCAACTGACTTACTAATCCCCTTAACCAACTTGCCTTTGCTCGTTGTGCTACGTTTTTTTCTAGATATATTTCAGTGGATAGCTGCAGTTTTTGTTTCACCGCAATTTTGGCGCATCAACAAGAGTCCGTTTGTATAAACGAAGCCACTTGATTGACCTCTTTTTGTACAGCACCGCAGTTTTGACGTTTTTGTTCGCTATTCTTTCTTTTTCATAGAGTTTTATTTTTTTCAATGTGTCGGGACGCAGCGCTGTGCAATATCACGGCCTTTGCTAACTAAATTTCCATATGGTGCAATTTTGATGCGTACAAACCGCCGCCATTCAAGGCCAGTTTTTGCACTGTTCTGAATCGGTTAAAAGTGAATTTTTTTAACGCTTTAATTTGAATGCAACACCTTCAGCGTAACACAATACTCTGCTGCAAAACACGGTACAGTGTCAAAAAAAAGGACACAAAAAAAACAGGACTAGGCGTTTACTTTAATGGAACCGAATTATTAATACCCTTCACGGAAAATTGCATTTAGTGTAGGAGCATACATCCCAGCCAAGAAAAAAATCGAATTTAAATGAAAATGAGTTCGCAACATCTGGAAATTGGCTTTAAGAGACATATAATTTTATGCCATTAGTGTATAAATATCATTTCTGGCTGACTCGCATGTGGCGCATTCTGGAAGTTCAATTTTCGATTTCTTTTTCAAGCAATGGAGGCCATAGCTCAGGAATGGTTCGCACAATGGTCTTCCAAGTCAAATCAATGTTAATCAATGTTCACATCAATGAATTCACGTAACCCTAGAGAAAGTAATCCAAAAGCGTTAAATCGATCTCGGGAGCCAATTGACTGGTCCATTTCGATAAATACCGCGTTCACTAATCTATGAAGCGCATCGAGCAGTGATATAACGGATACACGTAGATATAAAAAAGTTGTACGTTTAAGTTGCAGTCCAATACATTAAATAAAAATGATTTTAAAATGACCGGTGATTTATTCAAATTAGCGTTTTGCATGAATTTCTCCTTTTTGACGGTTGTACATGGGATAGAGGGTTGTGGATAATTTTGTTCCGCATGGAATTATTAGAAAGAACTAAATTAAAATTTAACGAAATTTTTAATCAAGCGATAGTTGAACCCGGGTCGTCTGGTATGTTAGGCAGAACTCTAGACTATTGAGCTATTGAGTCATCAAATGTTTACTGATACAAATGTACAATTTATACAACATCAATGTTATTAATTGAATATTTTGTATGTACTAGATGACCAATTTAAAAATAATGATTATTTTAATATTATTAATTCCTGCAATTAAAACATGTTCGATAGAACAAAATAAATACAAAGAGTTTCTGTATGGGAGTTCTACCTTCTAGTGGATAAATTGCGGTCATTTTCGACTCTAAGTTGCTTTTGGTTATTAAAAGTCTCCATACCAACTTTAAAACCAATATTTTAAAGGTTGACGGAGTAAGTTTATCACGAACGCACAGACTGACTGCATCCTTTAAGTCGTTACAAACATTGTGACTAAATTATAATACTATGTTGGAAAAAAGTGTATAAAAACGTAAAGCGCCACTTAACAGATGTCACTGACACAGAATGGCGCCAACCGATAGCTCGCAGTATACAAACGTAATATGTGATGACGTTGCAAAACGACCTGTGCAATAACTAAATTGGTTCAGTGCTTTGGCTATTAATCGGTGTATTTATACGGAGAAAGACAGATCTTTCTATAAATTAATTTTTGTATGTAACATCCAAAAAATAATTATTTTTTCACCTGCCTCTTTAATAATACTGAATGCATTGGGGTGTACTTTTTTTCTAAAATTAGGTAAAATTTTAAAAATTCAGTTAAAGTGGACAGGATTTTGTGTATCGCTGCAGAAAGGCAAACTTACAATGCCTGCTTCTTAAACGATCATGTGTATAAAATGTTTGCGAGGTTCGAGGTTCGTATTGAGTCAGTTCAAAAACAGTTTCTTCCCTTATACGAGGCATATCCAGCAAGTAAGTGTACTGAATTACCAACTCTTCGCTACCGGTCTTGAATAACTCAGCTGGCAACTCATTGGAGTTTGCTGCTTTGTTATTCTTCTCCTTTTCGACACTCCCCGTCATACCAAGAGTTCGTCACATTTTTGTGTTTTTGTTTGAAGAACTTTTATATTACCGTCAATAGTCACTTCAAAATGGATATAGTACCTTGGTATGGACAGAAGCAACGATGTATATGTAGTTTGAGAAATAATAAACTAGTTTCCGTGTTGTGTTTGCTTATTTTGCATCATGACATTGAATTTCAGATATTTTAAATGTTCTGAAGTGCGGAGGCCTTTTGCCGGATATTTTATCCCATACATTAGCGGAACATGTCTACATTACAATGCAATAAAAATATCATCAATCGCTCAAAAAATGTACGATTCAGTTTCTCTGAAAGTTTGCAACGCATTAAAGGAGGCATCGTAGACCACATAAAGTATATACATATATTCTTAATCAGCGCGACGACACCAGTCGATCGAGATACGTCCGTCCATCTGTCTGTTCGTCTGTATGGTGTTGTGCATTTTTTGGGGTCCATTTTTTCTGGGATCAAGTTGAAAATGAGAAGAAGCACTACTTTTTATTGCAGTTAATTAGAGTATCAAGCCACGTCCACTTTTTGGGGTAGTCATACAAACCCCCACTTTTGATTTTTTGTATGAAAAACTTTTTTATTGTAGTCAATATCATCTCAATAATTGATATGGTAGCTTTCACGGACGCTTATCATATATGTTAATGGATGCGATCTGCTCACTTTTAGGAGTAGCCCCATACAAAACTACTCCCCACTTTTGTGTTTTGTATGAAAAACTTCTACATTAAAGTAAATATTAGGTTGAAATTTGATGTGGTGGCCTTTCATGGATAGCCTCTTAACATACATAGACTAATGGGTTTGTCCCGCTTACTTTTTTGGGTTGCCCCATACAAACCCACCGACCATTTTTGTGTTTTTTTTTTTTATGAAAAACTTTACTTAAATCGATATAAGCTTGAAATTCAATATGGTGGCTCCTTATGGATGGTGGCTTCACTCCAGAGGTCTGCATGAATTAACTCAAAAAGGCATATGACCTATTTAAATTGAATGAGTGAATTCGGCCGCACATTCGAATGAATTTGAGTGAATAAATGTCCTGGTATGAGTGTCACATTTACAACATACAAACGATACCAAACCTAATTTGAGTGAGAGTGAATATGAGGTATGCATAAGTTTACTCAAAGTGCCGCACAGCTGTTTCTTATGCAGTGCGCAGCCAGAATAACTGTGGTTTTATTCGAGTTCATTCGAATGTGCGGCCGAATTCATTAAATTCATATTCCTGCTAATGCCGTTTTGAGTCAATTGTAGAAATGATTTTTTTATACCATTCACACATAGTGTGAAATGGTAATATCAGTTTGTCTGAAAGTTTGTAAAGCATTAAAGGAGGCATCGCAGACCCCATAAAGTATATATATTCTTGATCAGCTCGACGAGGTGAGTCGATCTAGACAAGTCCGTCTGACTTTCTCTATGTTGTTGCGCATTTTTTGGGGACTAAATTGTATGCTATCCAGTTGAAATTTTGCACATACCCTTCTTTTTATTGCAGTTTAATAGATTGATAGATTTTATAGATTTTATTGCAGTTTAATAGTTTAGAGATTGGCCCGCCACGCCCACTTTTTGAGGTAGCCCCAATACATACTGCTCACTTTTGACTTTTTGTATGAAACCTTCTTTATTAAAATCAATATTAGGTTTCAATTCAATGTGGCGCCTTTCTATGGTCAGCCGGTTAACATACATAGACTTTTAGGGATAGCCCCTATTTAAACCCCCACTTTTATGTTTTACAATACATTTAAATTTTCGCGTGAAAGGTATTGGAGCTTCGGTTTAACCGATTAGTTTGAGTAGAATTATTCAGACATTTATACACATTCATTCACTCAAATTCATTCATTTTCAGGGTCGATCATATCACACTCAATTCAACTCAAAGATTCAAAATTCAAAACAGCATGTGTGTTGCACTCGATAAAGACTGTAACATTTACTTAAAGTTTGAGTGGAATCATGCAGACCTCTACTTCACACACAAATACTAATGGTCGAGTACCGCCCACTGTTTGGAGGAGGATCTAAACTAACCTATCCGTAGTTTATGTTTTACAATATGATTTCATCATATTCATGGTATTGGAGCTTCGTTTTTTCTTGTTTTAACTTACCTAGTGTAAATTGGTCAATAGTTGATGATTATTTTATGTTAATTCCATCTGTCACCATGATTTTCTAGATAGTCTTCTTGATTTGTCATTGACAACATTTGCCAAATTTGAGGTCGGCGTCTAAATTTTGTATTTTTTGATAATTGTTTTAACAAATACATTGACAGGATTCCTCTAACATTGCCCGATACAGCTATCTTTTCAGATCGTTAAGGTTCCCTGCTCATGTAGTAATGATAACTCGCATCGTCGTGTAAGATGTTTTTAAAAAAATTGGTGTGTTAAATTAAGTCTACTACTCTTCTTGATTGGTCAATATTGAGACGGCATCGAATATCTTTTATTCAACCGTTTTCATTTATATTGCCAGATGTGCTCCTGTCACTACTGTATCTAATTTTACTTGTAATTTACAGTGCTGCACTCGTAGTCTCAGTATTTAAAAAAATATTAATTTAAACAAAGTGGGTCAATCGTTTGTTATGGTAAATATTAAACAGTGTTACGTTACGCTGCCTATTTATTTCGAGTAAAAAATAACGTGCGCAATAATCCTAAGAGCTTTTTCAGCTTCGTCAACATAAAGCGTAGGCTTACCCTTAAAATTTTCATCTTGATACTAGTGCTGCGGCCACTGATTTTCAAATATTAAGTTTGTTTCCTGCTTTCTTTCAATCTACCTATACAAACTTCTCCTATAACTCTAGTCCATATTATCCTTACAGTATCCCATCCCTTGACTTTGTATTATCTCCTGTAATTGCATGACTAATGTGTTAACATGCCTTAAATCTATTAAATTTTAATTTCTACATGGTCCAGATAATATTCCTAGTCGTATACTGAAACAATGTGATAGCTTCATTTGTGCTCTTTGTTCTTTTTAAAATCTCTATTCAACAAACCAAATTTCCTATGGAAAACATCCTTTATTACATTACAGAAAAGAGGCAATAAATCTGATATCTCGAATTATAGCTGTATTGCTAAACTAAGTGCTATACCTAAATTGATTAAAAAAATTATTACTGAGCAATTGCAACGATCGATACTGTCAGTTTTTAGCCCATTTCAACATGGATTTATTAAATGTAGATACATTTCCAAAAATCGTTTAGTATTCTATTCCATCGTCAATAAGGGCTTTATGTATGATTGCCAGATCGATGTAATATATACTGATTTTAGTAAAGCTTTGACTGTGTGTGTCATAGCCACCTTATACATAAATTAAATGCCATATGGTATCCACTTTTTTCTGTAAATTGGATAAAGTATTATTCAATTATTGTTTATATAAATATGTCCAATTAACCGGACTGACTGTATGAATGTTACATTCAGGGTCACATACGTACCTCTATGATTCCTCACGGTCCCAAAATGTTTAACGTCTTTTCAAGCGCCGCCAATTAGTTTGTACCAATCGATACGTGCACCTTTTTGTCAAATAATGTGAGATCCAACTAAAACACATCATTTCACGGCTAAATGATCATGCAATATTTTATGTATGCTGGTGGAATTAATGCCAAAGAGTTCCTCAATCTCATAGTAGGTCACATGACGATCTTTCAGTTTTTCGATCAGTTTTTGCAGAGCAACTTTATCGATGCACTATTGTCTTGATGATTCGTATCAAAAATCGTAATTCGTCATTCCATTATTTTGTTGTGACACAACTTTCACTCCATTATAAGCACAAATTATGCCTAAATAACCAAACTTTCTGAATATGGTTATGGTCAAAAATGTCAAACACTCCAGTGGACAGCTAACATCACTTAGGGCTGCCTAGGCTTACAATATAAATAGTGACCGTTGCAATTTAGAGCTTAAACCACTGCGCTTTGTTGAGCGAACTAACGAACTAACATGGATGCTGGACACGAAAATAACTGAGTCAAAGAAAGTTGGTTGATATTGCTGCTGATGATGGTGGAGTGTCCGATTGCTTTTCGTCTAAATCGTTTCGATACCGCCTGAGTAAGAGTATTTCGTGTTTTATTGAAAGGACAACGACTAATATATGACGATGACCAAAAGGAACTGTGTACTGCCAGATTTGAAGTGGATGTGCGGGCTTGTGGACATATAATGTAAATTTATACATATGTGTGTCTGCACGTATGTAAGCTTGTCATCTCCTACACTTTTCCTCAAATTCAATGTAAATTTCCTTTGCCCGTTCTGAATACACAACGCGAGGAATGCCATGGTCCTTTGCTTTAGTCTTGGAATGGTTACTCCGACCGAACGCACTTAGTTTTCATTTCGAAAAGGGAGAGTTAGTATTTTAAGATGACTGAAGTTGAAATTTGTTTTTGGCGGATACTTGGCTTGTTTTTGTTTTAACTTGAGTCGAACGGATTTCGCTGTGAAGCAAGCGTTCGAAGCGGATAACAATACAGTGAGAAACGATGGTTGCAGGCGCTGTACAACCTTTGTAGATACATTTTTGTATGCACATACAAAGCAATATATGCAGAGTCTACTAACCTAATACTCGTATACCTATACAATACAAGGCAATACTAAAAGCAGTCTCACATTGCTCACTGGTTTTGTCACCGCTTTAGCGGAAATAAGTAAGTTTATCACTTATATACAATATACTTGATGCAAATCCCATTCTCTTAAAATAAAATTCTTAAATTGTTGTGGAACAACAATACAAAATTAGTAACAATACAAAAGCAACGGGAAAACAGTTCTCCTCCTCAAACACAATAAATATTTCCAGATACGACAGAATAAAATTCTCCAATCTCCGCTTGGACTACACCAATCTACCGCTAATCCCACACACGTACCTGTCAAAACTGCAGCTCAACCGTAACTATCCCCCAAATCCTCTTTGCCTGTCTAGTTTTTCAGCCACATAGAACCAAACACCTACCAAATTATTCTACCAAAGACTAAATAACTTCATTAATTAACATACGAGAGATGAAAGCGAAAGCGGGAGCAAAAATAACAGTGACAGCGACAAATATCTGCCTGATATCTGTTTCTGATTTGCTTGGCGGATCTGAAGACAAGAGTGAAACGATGAAGAAAAAGAACAGATTGGAGATTTCGTATACGTAGATCCTATTATCGTTTGTAGTGAAAACAATGTTTGGAGCTCTGCGCCACCTTCCGCTCTTGGTGACCAAGCATGTACGTGGAATGTCATAAATTATCGGGTACGTTTGACTGCTTACGCCAAAGCACGTGTTTTGGACATAAAAGATACATTTATGGTTTTCTTTACGCCGGCCATACGGCCGCGAAGTCATATAGAACTGACCTCAGAATTGCCTCGCTTTGTTTGTATGTAGAAGAACGAAACTCATGGAATGGTTGGCGATAAAGTCGACCGACCCCTGTACAGAGCTTTAATGCCGGCGAAAATGTTTTCAAAAATTCTTCGCACTATTTGCTTCGATAAAGTTTTGAGTCGGAGGCACCAATACTTACTTTACTTAGGTGGCTCTACAACCGCCTATCGGTCAAGGCCACACGTAGGAAAGCGCACCATTCGGTATAGTTAGGTGTGTGCCGGCGCCATTCGCTGGTAATCCGGAGCTTCTTCAGATTATCATAGACCTGATCTTGCCGTCTTAACCTCGGACGTCCTCTTCGGCGCCGTCCAATTATCAACTTCAGGCGTCGTAAACCTTTAGTGCTGGAGCTTCGGGGTTCATCCGGATGAGGTGACCAGGTGACCAGCCCAATCAGGGTCCTTGGTTCTGTGCCATACAGCAGGACCGGGATTATCAATGTCTTATAGATTTTTATCTTCTAATTTGCTTGCTTATTCCAAAGTAGCAACGATTAGCAAGCTTCATTCTTCGTCTGATCACTCGACTGACGTTGTTTTCGCTGGTAATTTCTGTTCCCAGATAGGTAATTTTCCATACTTACAGACCGTCCAAGAGTGGACACCAAGTACTTCGTCTTTTCCTCGTTCACCGATAGGTCCATAAGACGTGACTGTTTCTCAATCTCCGAGAACGCCCTGCTAACTCATTATCATCAGCATAAGCGAGTAGCATCCCTTCCTTATGGAAGATTCAGTCGCACGATAAAGCATCAACCGACCTGAAACTGGAAACCTCTTGGTATCAAAGTCTTCGGAGAGGTTCTTACCTACTCTGACGACTCTTTGTTTGTGTGATAATGTCTTCATGCAAAAACGAACTCAGTTCGGACAGGGCGTTGAAGAACTTCGTTCTTATCTTCGTGTGGAAAGCGGCTTTATAATCGACAAATAGGTGGTGTGTGTGTGTTTTTTTTTTTCTTTTTTTTTGTACTCTCGGGTCTTTTCCAGGATTTGGCGTAAAGTAAAAAATTGATCCCTGGTCGACATCTTTGGTCTGAAGCCACACTGATACTGTCTTTTTCGTGCATCATGTATGGATCCAGCCGTTTACACAGTACGCGTGAAAGAATTTTGTATCCTATTGAAAGGAGACTTATTCCCCGGTATTTCGCGCAGACAGTGGGGTCTCCTTTCCTAAAGATAGGACAAAGAACACTGAGATTCCTATCGTTGGGAATCCATTCATCGGACCATATTTTGCATAAGAGTTGGTGCATACGCCATACCAACTCTTCGCAACCGGTCTTGTATAACTCAGCTGGCAGCTCATAGGAGCCTGCCGATTTGTTATTCCTTAGCTTTTTAATTACTGAGTCGACCTCCTTATAATCCGGTGGCTCTACAAGAGAGTAATCATCAATTGGTGGTTCTAGGTATGCATGGGGATGAACTAAATAAAAGAATGTCGATCATGTATAATACGCAAATTTGATTTATATGTTCCCTAAGGAATGAGGTTATTTATCTTGAAATGTTGGCGGGGCATTCTTTAGACCGAATGGCATTTTTTTACCCCGAGAGGGGTAAATAATGCAGTTTTTTTTCTATCCTTTTTTTTACATGAGTTCGATAAAACCCTTTTGCCAAATTAGTTTGTTTTGTGATGTTGAACTAAGCAAATTTATTGCCAAAAGGAGAGGACCACCGAACCCGATTTTCACAAGAAAATTTTGTTCAGCGATGACGCTCACTTTTTGTTAAATGGATGGATACGGAAAATTGTCGCATTTGGAGAATTTGGAGAAATGATAATCCACAAGCCATTGTTGAGACGCCGTTACATCCTCAAAAAGTCACTGTTTGGTTCTTCAAAAATGAAGCCGGCCATAATGTCACAGTCAATGGGGAACGCTATAGAGCCATGATTAATTTTTCGTGCCTGAATTGGAAAATGTTGATGTGGACGATATTTGGTTCCATCGCGTTCCGATTTCGATTCGGAGCCGTCATAGGAAATTTTAGTACTCGATTAAATGAATGTCGTGAACGCAACGGTTTACCTTTGGGCAATATCATTTTTAAGAAATAAATTCCCAAAGTGTGTATTTTTATATGTAATAAACACTTTTTTTAAAAAACTACTTACTTTTTTTTATCGATTTTTGAAATTTTGAAATACGCACTATATATTACCTTGTGCCTATTTTTACTCTAATAATTACATTGAGCATTAAAACCTGCTACACACTAACAATCGTGTATGCAAAAAAAAGAAGTGAAAAAGAAGTGTGGCGGCAGCATATGTAATAAATTCAATATAATTAAAATTAAAAAAAAGAAGAACTAAGTGATTATTTATTTGAAAAACAAAAAAAAGAAGAGAAAAAAATCACATCTACGTGAGTATTTTTATACATCATGTGTGATAAGACTGAACATTTTGAGGAAAAAGCGATTGGAAACAGCGTCGACTGCAGAATAATTAACAACAAGAAAAATACAGCAAAGAAAATTAAATTGGTGTGGGGCTACGCACAAAGGGCAGATGGCAAGTACAACATAATTCGACAAATTGCGCATAGACATATTTTTTTCACAAAAGATTTATTGCACACACACACGCACTACCACCTACACTCACACGCAAATTCAAAGGTGCACGATCATATACAAAAAAAAAAAAGAAAAACCAAGTGCATTGCAATATTTAAGTGCAATATATTTTAATTTTTGTGTACTAGGTTTTAACATAGTACATAATTGTACTATATTCTGAAATCCCAATAATATTGCTAAATAATTGAAACTGCATACTAAAAACACATTGCGCAAACTTATAATTTTCTAGCAATAGAGAAAATATACATACACATTATACATATTAAATATTATACATATCAAATATTATACATATTAAATATATTATACATAAATAAATATATTATATTATATATATTAACCCTCATGACAATAATCCCATATACAATCGTTAGTCATCTCGCTCACACTCAGGCATTATGTGAGGGAAACACAATAGAAACAAAAGCAGGTAAGGGCTGATTCAAAAAGTTCCCAAATCTATTTACGACTAGATGCATAATAATTTTACAGTTTGCACTAATTGAAAAAAAAAACACTGATTTTTGTTGTTTTTTCCTAACTCTGTTGACTCACTCTCATTGAAATTATTTATTAAATAAAAAATAAAACTGAATAATACGACAATATATACCTTTTGCGTTTGTTGTTGTTTCTCTAAGCCCTATTGATTCGTTAATTGAAATTATTAAAAAAAAAAATATCCCGTGTTGTGTGATTGTTTCTCTAAGTTCTGTGGATTCTTCAGATATAGAAAGAAATAATTACCACACTTATTGTTTAAGAGAAACGCAATATAAAGAGAATGGCCTCTTAGAAGAGTAGAGGTACTTGAAAGAGTGAACACCATGAAAATCACAAATCATCCCAAAATCATAATAAATTCCAATCCTTGCATATCTCTTTAAAATCAAATAATTTAGAATGCAAAGGCTGTAGGAAAAATCATTCAATTCTCCAATGCCCTGATTTTATACACATGAGTACCAAGGCAAGATTCGAATTAGAAAAAAATCGAATATATGTGTAAATTGCCTCTCGTCTGTTATGCAAAAGCATAGCAACATGCTCACACTGCAAAAAACGACATCATACCTTATTGCATTTCGACATACAAAAGCCATCGAATAGTGTCAATAAAATGTCTTCGTCATCTCGTCCTACAGCACATATGGCACAAGTTTTTGAAGAATCTCCAACAACATCTCATACAATTCATGAGATTTCTTCAGATAGTTCTAGTTCCCCATCAGTGTATGCACATTACTCCTCAAATAATCAAGCGATAGTACTTCCAATGGCCCTAGTACACGTTTGGCAGAATGGCGAATTATATACATTACGTGCACTGATTGATCAAGGCTCACAACGGTCTTTCATTGCTCAAAAGGCGCAAAAAAGATTAGCTCTTAATACCCAGGATGAGATAACTAATATCTCTGGAATGGGCGGAAAGTTTGTCGTGTTGGACAAACTAATAAATTTCTTAACCTCAGTTGTATGCTCAAGGAGAGAAATTCAAGAAATTGATAGGCTCAAATAGATATTGTAATCGGTTCATATATATGGCCCAAATCATTCTAAATGAATGTAAGTCTCAAGTTGGTGGCACCTTGCTCGCCCAGAGAACAATATTTGGATGGATAATATACGGGTCACTACCGGCTACTACATGTTAATTTTCCACGATAGTATCAGGATAATCACATAATGACCTGAATACGCAGCTATGTCTCTTTTGGGAAATTGAAGAGATAAGTGTGCCAAAACCCAAGTCAGATAGTGATAACTATTGTGAGGAATTATATACGTCGACTACATTTCGCTAACCCAATGGCAAGTATGTAGTCCGACTTCCATTTCGTAAAGACTTTCCAAAGACAAAGTAAAAAAGAAACTATCAATACGGAATAAAACTCGGTTCTCAATGAATATATTGATTTAGGACATATGACTCAAACTTCACGTAATGAGATATGTCGAAACGGCAAATTTTTATCTTTTTATTTGCCCCATCATGCGGTTGTTTGTACGCAGAGCAAACCACAAAAGTCAGAGTAGTATGTAATGTATTGCTTGAGACGAAGCCTACTCTTCAAAGTTACCTTCTTGGCATAATAGTTAATTGGCGTTTTTACTAGTCCGTGTTCAATGGCGACATAGAAAAAGTGTACCGGCAAATATACGTTCACGAAGATGATCGCGATTACCAACGTATCGTTCTTCAAACTGCTCCTGATGTCCCTCTTCAGGATTTCCAATTAAGTACGGTCACATTTGGAGTCAGTTGCTCACCATATCTCGCAATTCGCACGCTACATCAAAGAGACAAATGTTGACGACATCCTACATCCCACGATCTACAGACAGCTCAAATAAAATTGCGCAGGGTTTAAACTGCGAAAAATCTCATCCAACAACATAAAACTGCTCCATCAGATTACCCCCGATGATCTGCTCGATTCAAACATGGTCAAACTGCCAGATTTCAGTGCAACAAAGACCTTAGAAATAAAGTGTAACGCAATGACCGACACTTTTTCATATTCCATCAAAGTTGCACCGGTAACATTGTCAATAACGAAGCGTCAAGTATTACCCTTTATTTCAGCTTTGTTTGATCCGGCAGACTGGCTTACCCCAATATTTGTGCAAGCCAAAATTTTAATGCAGCAGCTTTGGTTAGAAGGCGATTATTGGGACGATGCCATAAAGCCTCTTTCACTAATCAGATGGTATAATTTTCTAAAAAATCTCTGTGCTATTGAAGCAATTAAGATCCCTCGCTCGACAAACTTTTCTCTAAATACCGACGTACAGCTTCATGGATTTTGTGATTCTTCGGAGAAAGCATATTGCACAGTACTCTTCATGCGCACAGCTTCTCCTGAAGGCAAAGTTTCATCACACTTGCTTGTTGCAAACAGTAAGATTGCACCCCTTCAAACGCTCAGCCTCCCTCGGTTAGAGCTGTGCGGTGAAGTCTTACTAAGTCGGTTGATAAAGCATGTACTGGCCACTGTGCAATCATTTAATCACAAACTCTATTTGTGGACATCTAGAGACAATCCAGCACGGAAGAACTTCGAAATTGTATGATATGGCTCATCCAAACTCCACATCAAATCTTAGCCACACTCGACACCCGAAGCAAAGAAAAAAGATGTTCTTCATGTCGACACTGTTAAGCGTGACATCTGCGAGGGCTGTAAGAGGAACCGCTTGTATACTCAAAATTATTAGAGCGCGTAAATAGCCTAATAGTGAGTCGCAGCTCACCCAAGAAGACCTCAACATGGCTAACATTCGTGATGACTGGTGATTGCAGCGCAGATGGACTATTACCCCAGCGAGTATGCTTTGCTCGATACTCCAAATCTCGATACTCGCTCCAAAATAAAAAAGCGATGTTAACCAAAAGTTCCCTTGCTACGCTTAACATATTTCTGGATTCCGAGGGACAAATCAGAGTTAACGGTCGGCTAACCAACGCAGCTCTATCGTACAACGTCAACCAGTCTTATTACCCAATAAATCTTGTTTATGCCAGCTTTTCCTCCAGTTTGAATTTTATGTGACGAAGCTTAAAAATAACGTGAAAGCATGCATTCGCAGTTGTAAGACGTGCACTATATATAAACAAAAATTACAATCTCAGTTGATTGCACCCCTGCCTCCTGACCGAGTTCGGTTTTCTCCCCCATTCACAATCACTGGGGTTGAATTTGCTGGACCATTCTCGATAAAATCGTCAATCCTCCGCGCGTTGCTCAAAGGGTATGTTTCAGTGTTCATATGTTTGGCAACAAAGGCCATACATCTCGAGGCTGTTTCCTCTTTGACGGCAATAGCATTCTCTGCGGCTTTTGACCGGTTTGTTGGACGACGAGGACTCCCACACAAAATGGTATCCGACAATGGGCGAAATTTTGTAGGCGCAAGTCGAGCCTTCATGCAAAGAATTCCTTCAGACTGCTTCAAACATAGTATTTGATAAATACAGAAGTCAGGGATTCTACTGGTCTTTTATACCACCAAGCGCTCCTCATATGGGAGGATTGTGGGAAGAGGCTGTAAAAAGTTTTAAAACGCTTTTTAAAAAAGTGGCTGGAAATCACAAATTCTCCTTCGAAGAATTCACAACGCTTCTAGCCCGAATTGAAGCTGTTCTGAACACTCGACCGTTCTCACCAATGAGCGACGACCCGTCAGAGTTTCTCCCGTTGACTCCGGAGCATTTTTTGCGTGTATCTCCGTTGATAGCGTTTCCGGAAGTTCCAAGAGACAATATCGCGCTACTCAATCGTTGGGAAAAGCTAAAATATCTGCTCCAAGAGTGTAGCCGCCGTTGGAAAGCGGAGTATTTGACAGAGCTACACCGTCGTAGTAAATGGAGACAGCCACAACTCTGTCTAATAGAAACCGATTTCGTCACAGTATATATATATAAGTTTTATATATAAGGCAATGTGTACGAAGACATTTGGTGTGTTGGTAGTAAAATATTTTGTAAATTTCAAAAACGAGGCTGGGTTTTTTAAGTAATTTCTTGCCGGTTAGCCATACTGAAAATTTGTTATTGTATTAAAATCTAAATCGATTTTAATTGCGGTGGCTTCATCTTGATGACTTATCTGGTAAACGGACGTCCAAAAGCCTTGCTTCAATAAACCTTAAAGTGTCTTACAAATACTTACATATATATATCAACATATTTTTCAAATAAATTTCATAAAAATAAAGTGTTTTAATATAATAATTGGAAATTGGCGTACGGCAACACGCAGCACACGCAGAGCATACGGAAGACATCGACTAGGAGCCACTTGGAAATATTTACTTAACCTCATGTAAGTCCGCGGCAAACATCTCTATTCTTTCTAATCAAGTTTCGCTGGAGCCCTCCGAGCTAGCAGCAACCCTTTATAATCGAAAGCAAACGCCTCAGTCGTTGCTTTCTGATTTTAATTTCTTAAATTTGTACCCTCTGAGTACACAGACTTAAACAAGTAGCTTCAGTAGTTCTGCAGAGATTCGTTTACAAGTGCCAACTTTAATTTTTCGACTGCTTGTTTTTGCTTTCTTTCAATTTTAAATTCAGCATCCTTTTTGAGCAGCTCTGTTAATGGTCTAGCGAGTATAGAGTAATCCTGAATAAAAATTTTCTAAAGTATCCCGTCAATCCAATAAAAACCTGTACTCCTCTTAAATTTTTCGGCATTGGAAAATTTTTAACCGCTTTTACTTCATCTTCAACATCGCGTCCCAGAAAGGTACTTTTTTCTTTTTAAAATTTACATTTTGACCATTTTATCTGTAGGTCAAACGGCTGCGCCTGCTTCAATACTGTTTGCATGTTTTCTAGACACTGTTCAGCTGTGTGCCAGAGAAATACGACGCTCTGCATTTTCTCAAGGACTTCATCGACGATTGGTACTTAAATTCTATGTTTTCGAACCATTGAATTCAACTTGCGAAAGTCTACACATAATCTGTAACCACCATCTTTTTTCTTTGCAAGCACAACTCTGCTCGCTACAAAAGAACATGACTCTCGTATAATGCCTTGCTGAAGACATTCCTGTACTTGATTTTGTAAAACTTTCCGTTCTGGAAAACTTTCAATTAACACATTACTGCATTTTTTTGCGTCCTTCTGTTCAAACTTTTCAGTCAACAGTCGCATGAATTCGCCGAATTCGTTGCTTTGTAAGTATGGATGTGTTTTCTGCTCATTTATGTTATCCATGCTGCTTTGCTTATCTGCTTCTTGATTGTAGTTGTTGTTTTCAGAACTCTTATTTTGTTGTTTTTGGACTGCTGTTTTGTCGCTCTCACAACTGCGATCGGAACTATAGTTTATGTCTCTTTCGTGTGCATCTTGTTTATTTATCTCGAATGTACCGTTTGAAATGCCTTCTTTTTTGTTCTTTTTTTTTTTCTTTTTATCTGAGCGCAACATAATTTCACAATTTGTTAAATACTTTGTATTCATTTTTCAGCATACAATTTTGGTTTTTAACGAAATGATTAAATTTATATACGATTTACTGCTGCTTTGCTCTTCGGTTGAGCCTTAATTTGTTTATACATTTATACACAGATAAGATTTGTGAGATCTTTATTGTTTAATAAGTAAGATTTGATATTATTGTAATAATAAATTGTAATAATAATAAAGTAATAATATTTAATAGTTTGAATAATTGTGGTTTTACAATTGAAGTTTGAAAATTGCATAAATTCATAGAACGTTTGCTGCTGTACATTTATTTTCGGCTAAACTCCTGTGACTGCTGTTCGACTTCTCGCGACGGCGACTGACGATCAACTGTTCTCCATAGCGGCTGACGATCGAGTACTTCAACGACGGCGTGCTACGAACTCTCCTACATTTATAACTGCGTTAAGCAAGGATAACATGGGTTGTCACCTTGCGCATATATAGTTTAACTACCCTTCATGTATATGTGTATAAGTTAACATGAGCAAATGTCTGCAACAACTAATCAACAGCAATATTGATCATACGATATCTTGCACGAGTAGCAAGATAAACATTATGATCAACGGGTCAACTTGAGCATCGTCCTCGTTATCAGCAAAAACGTATATTCGACACACGATATCTTGCACGAGTAGCAAGATAAGCATGTTGAACAATGCTACGTCAGCGACAGCAACATAAGGATAGGTTTAGTTTTAAGTTAAATAAAATGTTTAGTTTTGTTTCGATCTAGGTTTGAATAAAGACACAACAGAAGAGAACATTCCCGTCTTAAAATTACTCGGGCTCCACGCTTTAACAAGCGTGTAAGAAATTCAATTAATTTAATTTGCGCCCTCGATGGGTAAAAAAACTGTTTAAATAACAAAAATCAACAAAATAAAAAACAAACAAAAAATAAAACAAAATTTTAAAAATATTTTTTTTTTTTAACTAGTGTAGTTTTGTAAAGAAACAGCACAAAAAAATTGTGAATAATTTTTTTTATATAGGAAAAAAACCACTAGAGCAATAGATTGGCTCTAGGCAGCACAAGAAAAACACGACCAAAGAAGGAAGCATTGGTAGCAGTCTAATTATATTAAGCGTAGTTAGTGTAAAAAATCATGTAAGTGAACTACTTGTACGATTAAAAGAATATTTTTTAAAACAGTGTCTGCCCTCATTCTTGCAAGTTCTTTTATTCAGACATAAAGTATATATTTCATGAATGACTTAGATAACAGTATAGAAGAATTGTCCCGTGAATTTGGTGTATTGAGTGTGGCTGTAGGTAAACACGGAAATACAAACATGGCTTTGAACCAGGATCAGTTGAGGGATATAATTCTGGCTGCCGTTAGCTCGGCCCTGGACTAACAGAAGACTGCTTTTGACAGTGAATTAAGGAATTTAAATGACCGTATAAATTCTATTGACATCAGGTGGACGTTTTTGAAGAAATCACAATTAGAACCGGTGTAGTGTGTGACGAGCCTTTAGATACGAGAGCAAGCAGCTCACACCGCGTACAGAATTTTTCAAAATTATAACGGTAGTTCAAGACACTACCAGGCTGTTGCTATTATTAGAAACAAAATTAAGGGACCCGCCGACATGGTTCTAGCGTCTTTTAACACAGTCCTTAATTTCAAGGCAA
Organism: Leucophenga montana; assembly: GCA_035044765.1. Classification (NCBI taxonomy): domain Eukaryota; kingdom Metazoa; phylum Arthropoda; class Insecta; order Diptera; family Drosophilidae; genus Leucophenga; species Leucophenga montana. The sequence goes on along the minus strand of JAWNNQ010000873.1, from coordinate 43,459 downwards.
TTATAGCTCGGTTGGACTTTACATATGCGGATAAACGACCCGCATATCTAATCGAACAGGAGTTATCCACCCTGAAATTAGCCCTTCTTACAAATAAGACGATTATGACCCATAGTGGTACTGTGGCGGAAGCCATGAATGAAAAGTATAGAAAGGATGCATTGAGTATTTTTATTTCTTTCACTAGGAAGGCGCTCAGCGACATTTTATTTGCTGCACGCCCAACTGACCACCTCGGCCTTAGCATTATCTTACGAGATCGAGGCAAACCACGAGCGATATCACTTCGCTGCGAATTTCGGAAGAAGTGCGGAGGAAAAGGCTGGAAAACAAGGAAAAAGCTAAATAACAGGAATAGGGCCAGCCCTGGGCGAATCCAGACTACTGGTACCTCGTCGACTACAAACCCTTATTTGAATAGGCATCAGAGGTTTAACAATAGACCTCCACAGAATTCAGAATCAGTACAGCCCATGTAGGTGGATCCTTCGTTGCGCTCTAGCCAACCAGCGCAATATCGATCTACCAATGGCGGTCCACCCCAGGGTCAAATAGTAATCGACATCAAAGTTACAATCAGGCATTTAAAAGGCCCAATAACGGTTTCTCAAGAAGAACTTGTCTCAAACCCAGAACTGCATGACTATCAAGGGTTTGCAAATTCTGAGGTGGCTCAGGTAGGTGAACAGGTCAATGAGCCTAACCAAATTAATTTTTTAGATAAGACTCCCTGCTATCGTTCATAGAGCGGACACTTGCAGGGAGAACTATTAAGCTGTTAATAGATACGGGGGCTTCAAAAAATTATATTAAACCCGCAAGGGAGTTGGAACACTGAAACTGAAACTGAAATGTTTGCAATCAAATCGATCCACGGTATTGACCATATAACAAAAAAATGTGTTATAAACATATTCAATACAAATAGTTTTTTTTTTTTGTGTATTGCTTGCGCTTTCGACATTCGATGATATAATCGGCCTTGATCTGCTAACGCGGACAGGCACCACATTGGATTTTGTCAACAGGCAAATAAGAAACAGTACGGGTTCAGAACCCATAAAATTTTTAAAGTGTGCTCACAAGTTGAGGACATACAAGTACCTCATATAGTAAATGACATATTTAAAGAAAAAATTAAAAAACTTTCGGGAGTCTTTGCAGGCCCTGATAAAACTCTTCCATACAACACAAATGTCGTTGCCACTATTCGCACCGAATGTGACAGTCCTATTTACTCGAAATTGTACCCATACCCAATTGGTGTCGCTGATTTCGTAAACCAAGAGATCCGTGATTTATTAAAGAATAGTATAATTAGGCCTTCCAGATCTCCTTACAATAACACTATTTGGGTTGTGGATAAGTAAGGTACAGACGAGCACGGAAATGTCAAGAAGCGCCTTATCATATATTTCAGGAAACTGAATGAAAAGACAGTGGGCGACAAGTACTCTATCCCTAATGTACCGGTAATAATATCGAACTTAGGGAGGGCTAAGTATTTTACAACTTTGATCTTAAATCGAGGTTTCATCACATTTACCTATCAGAACGGGATAGGGAACGGAAAGTATGAATTTTGCAGACTTCCCTTTGGGTTGAAAAATGAGGAACATTTTGTTATGTCTATGTTGATGACAGAATGGTTTTCTCTGAAAACGAGCGATATCATGTCGAGCACGTCGACTGGGTCTTGCGAAAGTTGTTTGAGGCAAACATGAGAATTTCTAGCGAGAAATCGCATTTTTTTAAAGATAGCGTAGAATATCTATTTTTCGTGGTATTCGGTTTTGGCATTTCAACAAGCCCCAGAAAGGTGGATGCGATACGCAATTATGTTCAACCGGCTACGTTATTTAATGTTATATCATTTTTGGGAGTAGCAAGCTATTATCGATGTTTTCTAAAAGACTTCGCCTCGATAGCCAAACACCTGACCGACATCGTAAAGGGTGATTACCGCAATGTTAATGCTGGTCAATCAAAGAAAATAAAAATATCCCTCGATGACGAACAAGTAAGAGCTTGCAATAAATTAAAACAAGTCTTGACATCTGAAGATGTAATATTATTGTATCTAGATTTTGGAAAGCCATTCGATCTAATGACAGATGCTTCATCCATTGGCTTGGGTGTGGTTTTGTCCCAGAACGGGAAACCAATCACAATGGTTTCTAGGATCTTAAAGGATAGGGAGAAAAAGTTCGCAACAAACGAACGCGAACTACTAGCTATTGTCTGGGCTCTAAAGAGTCTAAGAAATTATTTGTATGGCGTTAGAAATTTGAATATTTTTACAGATCATCCACCGTTGCGGTTTCAGATCGAAACCCAAACGTTAAAATGAAGCACTGGAACCCCTTCATTGATGAACACAACGCAAACATTTTTTATAAGCCTGGCAAAGAGAATTTTGTTGCCGATGCACTGTCGCGTCAGAATATCCACGCGCTAGAAAACGAAGTTCATTCTGATCTGACCACCGTGCATAGTGAGGAATATCTGACATATACGGTTGAAACATCGGAAAAACCGATCAACTGTTTTGGAAATCAGATAGTCTTAGAAGAAGCACCTTTCAAATCGAAATTGACTTCATTCTCTTTAATGAAAAAACACGTCACTTGATCCAGTTATACACACCGAACATAATCGGGCGCACAGAGCCGCACAGGAGAATGTAAAACAGATTCTCTCCGATTATTACTTCCCTAAAACGACAAAATTGGCGAATGAAGTTGTAAAAAACTGCAAAATTTGCACTAGAGCCAAATATGAAAGGCATCCTCGAAAACAGCCGTTTGGTGTGACACCAACACCATGTTATGCTGGCGAAATGTTGCATGTTGATATCTTTTCAACTTATAAGAATTATTTCCTGACATGCGTGGACAAATTCTCGAAACTTGCTGAGTTCATCCTATATTGTCTCAAACAATCGTGGATATCAAGGCCGCAATAATTCAATTGATGAATTTCTTCCCTCATACTAAGACAATCTATTACGACAGTGAGCCATCTTTGAATTCTGAAAAAATTGCCAAGGCTCAACAGGTGGTGTTGGAGCGAAATAACCTATTTAGAGAAAATAGGGTCTTTGAAGTGGGGGAACGTGTAATGGTAAAAACCAACAAAAGATTTGGTAATAAACTAACCCCATTGTATGTCGAAGAAAAAATAGAAGCAGATATGGGAACCACGGTTCTCATTAAAGGGAGGGTGGTCCATAAGGACAATCTAAGGTAGAAAATAGCCCAAGCGGTTCCGCAGGCCGTTTTTTAAACACAACACAACATAAGAAAACAAGCGTGCAACCATGTACTAAACTTCTTATAATCTCTTGTTGTTATTTAGGTTTATGGTATTACTGTTAATCACAGCATTCACTGCCAAGCTGAGTACACCCAATCAAACTACAACGCTCCAAATATAATTATTATAATGGAGTTAGAAAACTTAATGCTCTCCATAACACTTGCAAGGATAGGGGTAATTTCAATGACATTCTACATATAAGCATTTTACGAATATTTCTATAATAGAGTTATTATCTATATCTAGTATTATATCATAAAATTCCATAGACCTGCTAAGAAGATTAGCATTTTCCCCGTGTCGTATAATGGGACAATATTAAACATCGAAGAAAACAATGTGTTGTAAAATACTGCCAAACGCAACATGCGCGCAACAACTTCACTCTGGCACCGTAGCGCACTGCAGCACTAGACCCAGCTATCTCCAGCCAGTAACAAAAATTGATGACGGCGTTATTACCATCAATAATGATACGGTTACTGTGGAAGAAAATATGCCCATTAGGACTGTTAATGGTACATTTTTACTCACATTCAACAGTTCTACTCGGATAAACGCGTCGACATATGAAAATAGAAATAATATCATAAAGAGGACACTAGTCATTATAACATCGACATTTGTAAATATCACAGATCAACAAATGACGTTAAGCTTCAGAGCCCAAAACCGTATCATTCAAATTGTCGTTGAGATCCTGAAGACGACCGACGACGGCCATCACTTAAGTAAGGGAGGAGTTAACACGAGCATTGCTTATCAGCAATAATGTCAGCAACAACGAATCATCAGCAATATTGATCATACGATATCTTGCACGAGTAGCAAGATAAACATTATGATCAACGGCTCAACTTGAACAACGCAAAATCGACACACGATATCTTGCACGAGTAGCAAGATAAGCATGATGAACAATGCTACGTCAGCGACAGCAACATAAGGATAGGTTTAGTGTTAAGGTAAATAAAATGTTTAGTTTAGTTTCGATCTAGGTTTGAATACAGACACAACAGAAAGGAACTTCCCCATGCCCCTTCACACTACCACCAATTCTCCTACCCCTCTTCTCTTCTCCTCTTCCTTGCCATACCTATCCATACTTTACCGCTCCTTTTCCCCTTCGATCCCATTAACATGTATGCAACATTTCATCACTCTGCGCAGCGCATTGCTGCCATTCCCCTTGCCTCTCCTACCTTGACCCATCATTCTCTATGATCCCTTACCCTACCTCCCATTCCCCTACCCCTCTTCCCCCTGCTCCCTTTAATTACCATAATATCTGTGTTGGATACATTATAAATTCGTAAAACGAGCATATTTCGAGTGTTTCGGTTTAAAATTAGAGGTTATAAACAAGTACTGGGTGCCCAAAGTTTTATGAAAAATCTGTGTTGAAGAGTAATGTTTATGGGCCACTAAGAAGGAAACCTTTTTCAAGTTCCGGTTTCCAACATCATTGTGGGCTTGATCTGGCGTGAACCTTAACTGATATTTCTGTGTTGTGAATATATCAGGAATCAACAAGAATATATTCGAAGAATATAATTAGCTGTTAGACCTGGAGTTCGAATGACCAATTTTTATTGCTACCATCTGCATCTAAACAAAGTTCTGATGAATTGGATGAGCTAAGCGAGACGAGAAAACCATTTCGAAACGAGACCATTCAATCAAAACGAGTTCAATGATTTAATTAGAGACTTTGGACTGTTGAAAACTTCTTCTAAATTTCTAATTTCCCGGTTGAAAGAGAAATCTCGTATAATATGAAACCTGGTCTAATGAACCAATATGTTAAAGCACTAAACAAAGACGGTGAATGTTTCAAGTATACTTCAAGGAATCTGAGTTCAGCAAAGATCAAAGCAGGTATATTTAACGGATGATTTCAGCAGTTCAATGTCAGAAACTGAGGAGAATGCATGGGATCCGTTTGTATGCGTTATTTGAAATTTTTTGGAATTTCTTGAAAATGATGACGATTACGTTAAGCACGGTGAAGAGATGTTCTCTTATTTCCAGAGACTTGGAAGCAACATGAGCATCAAAGTACACATCTTGCGCATCAGTTTAGATTGTTTTCTTGAAAATCTATGTTACTTGAGTGAAGAACAGGGCGAACGAATCCACCAAGATATTCGAACTATGGAGGAACGATTCCAGGGTCGCTGGAATACACAGATAATAACCTACTTTTGTACAGTATTCAGAGTAGCACATTGTCATTCAACAATAGTAGAAAAATTATATAAAAGAGTTTTTAGTTTTTTATAATTAAATATTTTTGTCCGGCGTGTGTATCTTTTTCTTAAAAAACAACTCTTTATAATTACTAGAGGCAAAATATGTATACAAACTGATAAAATATTTGAAATCATCGTGAAAAATAATTTCATAATCATTTCATGAAACAGCATGTCTGTGGGCGGTTTAATATTGATATTGTCTAAATTGTACATTTGTATCAGTAAACATTTGAGAACTCGAACTGTCTAGCATGCTGCCTAACAAAACTGACGCGGGTTCAACTCCCACTTGATCCAGAAATTGTTTAAATTTTAATTTTTTTTTTTCTAATTCTATTTAATAATTTCATACGCAACAAAATTATAAACAACCATCTATCTGTCTATCTACCTATCTTAATCTAAGCACCCATTCAAAAATTTAAAAACTCAAGTAAAACACTAGCATTGCCGCGCAAATAGGGCAAGTGTGAAGAGTATTAAAGCTTCGTTTCCCCCGAAGTAAACGTTTATTGTTTTTTTTTTTTTTTTAATTAATTTGTGATATTGCGAAACCTACCTACAAAAAAACATAAGTTGAAGCAATCGTAGATACCTCTTAATTATCCGTTGCAAATCGCGGTAGACAGCGAAAGACATGCGAAAGGAGCGTTCGAAATTCTTCCTCTCCAGAGAGAGAGAATAATGCATGGCGGCGTTTATGAAATCCGAAAGTGGAGTTTTACAGAAATGCATTTTTTCCACTGGATTACAAATTTCAATTTTAAAAAGATATTATTACTGGGTGTTTCAAAATAAAGTTCACATTTGATTTGCTGATTGCGTGAACGCAACTGTTCCGAGGGGCGCGGGGGGTATGTCAATCGGTAGCCTAGCTTTTGGGAATTTAGTCGCTATGGAGTGTTTCTCGGGAGCGGACCGTGCGTTGTGCGTACGTGAGTTTTACAGAAACGGTAATTCAGCGACTATAGCGCGTAGAATGAACCGAAAGCAATAAAAAACCAGTAAAAACGTTAACTTCGGTGGTACCGCAGTTTTAATACATTCACATGAAGTATCACGTTGTGAATTTAGGTAGTTATTTGTAAAATAACTACAAACAAATGTAACTACCCCAAAGTAGGCGTGAGACATAATTATGCGAATTGTCCGTTCATATGGATCTACCATGTCAAATATCAAGCTGATTTTGCCGGAAATGGTAAATTTTTTCATGAAAAACTCCAAAAGGGGGTGGGTTTGTATGGGGCAGTCCCTGAAGTGGAGAAATCACATCTACACGGTATAAAATAAAACAAGCATGGTATTATGTTTCAAAGCTTATATTTATGCAAAATTCAATCCATTTAACTCAATACAACGTTTGAAATGCTCAACCAATTAATCCATAGACTTTTTAAACTAGCTTTTTGGAATGTGTAACGGCTGGTTGTTTGGCAGGAATGTCATCGTAAAAAGCTCCTTTCATTGCAGTTTTAATTTTTGAGAAGAGAAAATAATCGCACGGTGATAGATCAGGCGAATACGGAGAGTGGACGATGAGACAAATCTGCTTTTTCATTAAAAATTCATTGACTACACGAGCGATTTTTTGATCATCATTTAATTGATCTGCAAAAGCTGCACACACCTTTTTTTTACCCAAATCTTCAGTTAATATTTTGTAGATTGTACGGTAATATGAATTTAATTATTCTGCCAGCATTCTCACAGTGAAATTTGCATCGATACCGATTATTTCACTTACTTTTTCCACTAACTCAGCGCGATTAGGTACTTCGGGTCGTCCAGGTCTTGGATCATCATTTAAATTATCACGACCATTTTTAAATTGTGTAAACCACGGGTAAACTTGGGTATGACTCATACAATCAGCATCATAAACTTTTTTTTTAACAATTCGTAAGTCTCGGCAAACTTTTTACCGAGTTTAAAGGATAATGTAATATTTACTCTTTGTTCCATTATGTTTTTACGACATAACTTCAAAAACTGCTGTTATTAAAACGTATGTCATTTTGTAACCTGTCAAACGATTAGCATGAACTTAGCTGCTTTCAAAAGAATAGGAGTCACCGCAAAAAGTGGACGGTACTAGTCGATGTGCCGCCCACTAGTAGATGTGTATTGGGCGGGAAACATCTATTTTTATATGTATATGAAGGCCATGTCCTAATATTGACTCTAACAAAGAAGTTTTTCATACAGTGGGTTTGTATGGGGCTACCCCAAAAAGTATATGCGATGCGTCCATCCACTAGAAGCTACCATATAAATTATTATATTGACTACAATAAAAAAGTCAAAAAGTGGGCTTGGCTGGTCAATCTTGGTAGTCTATTAAACTGCAATGAAAAGAAGTGTATGTGCAAATTTTCAACTGGATAGCATAAAAATTAGTCCCCAAACAATGCGCAACAACATACAGACGAACAGACAGACGGATATGGCTAAATCAATTCACACTACTTGTGAATGGTACAAATATATATATATATATATATATATTATTCCACCCTTCCGGTGCCTTATATTAATCCACCATGCCCTGTGTAATGCAGCAGCTAAATGTATATACGATTGTGCGTATTAATAAAAGGTGTGTGTGCAAGCAGCCAGCTAGCACTACATAAGAAACTCTGACCACGAAAGAGATAGGGTGATTGTTTGTTTGACTTTGTTTGTGTGATTTGCTTTGATGGGGGCTTAAGATATTGATATTGCGTGTTTTATATTGTGTGATTCGTTTTTTAATTAACAATTGGTGACTCAATAAATTAGAGCACTAGGACTAAATTACATTATATTAATTTTCGTGGTTTTAAAGCCGTAGTTCTATCCGTTGCCTTTCAAACATATTTGGATTTCCAAGCGTCATTTCTTTTAGTTTTTTGTTTGTCATTTAACCACCAAAGAACATGTTGAAACACAATTTTCTTCACCTATGAGCCCCATTTCTCATTCGGTGGTTACAAAAAATTATCGCATTTGGAGCTCTGAAAGTCCTAGAAATTTTGAAGAGATGTCCTTAAACATATTATATGGGCGTCCTCGAGCCATATTTATTTGAAAATGACGCTGGAAGAACGGTTACTGTGAATGCAGACCTCTATGGTTGTATGTTACATTTTTTTATTTATTTTTTTTTTTCGGCAATTGAAGATTTCGACTTGGACGATATAGACAAGAAGGCGACACAGCACGACTAAATTTATCTTTATTGCGTGTGAAATTTACGACTGTACGAGTAATAGAACGAGTAATTTCACGATTTTGCGATACCAATTGGCCATCGAGTTTATGCGATTTACCACCGTTTGAGTTTTTGTGTTTATGTAGATAATCCTCAAACTGTAGAGAAATAAGGACATTTATCATGTTTTGGCCGATATACCGACCGAAATATAAAAAAGAAAAAAAAAACAAAAAAATTGTCGAAAATTACATCAAGAGGATCGACTGCTGCAGAAGATCACGTGGCGATCATTTACATTGTGTATTTACATTAGAATATTAGGTGTTTCACACATAATGTCAAGTTCTAAGCTTTATAATAAACAACAAAATTCATCAAAAAGTTAAATTTATGTGATTTATTTACGCTTACTTTTGAAACTGCAAAGTGGACTACCATATTTAACGCCATGGGAGAACATGACCTGGTGTAGTGGGCAGTAATGGGTTAAATATTTTCAAAACTAATTAAAGCTTTTAAAACTGTTAATTGTTGTCATCTTTGTCATATATACTTTTTGGTTCTTTCGCACTTTAACATGCAATGAGTATCATACGATAAAGCAGTTATTCGATTGAAATGATCCCGTCCGAAAGCTCATTATTCTCATACTCTTAGATCGCGACTGATGCAGCCAAACGCATGATTTTCACTTTGCATTGGACTGTTCATCGTCACAGACATAAGACCGTGGCTAAGCGGCAGTAATTTAAATCAAACAAAAGTTATATTGAATTATTATATTGAATTATTGAGTTAAATACATAAGTGTAAATCATATTAAATTCTTTAACTTCTTTGCAACATTCGTGTTATTGTTTATTGCAACGCAACGAGGAGAATAATTCTAGATTTGAATTAAGTAATTAAAAAAGAGCTTAAATTCATCTGCCTGTTGTTAACTTCTGACCGGCCGGCATCAGTATATATTCCTGGTCGTTAATTTTTGCACCACGACACCCTACATACTCTAACGACGAGGATCAAAACCTAACCTCGACGTCATACGTCATATGTATACCCTACACGTGGGTTTACATTAACTGGAGAAAAAACCATAAGTCGCATACTTCTATTTAGTTTAAAATAATTTCTATCCTATTACTTTTTTTTGTTGCAATTCTTTTATTAAATTTTGGTAATTTTCGATGCAAGGTCTAATTTAAAATTTACTTATTTATATTAAATGTATTAAAATCCTTTTTAAAAAGTTAAGTTGTAATTGTATGACAATGCTTTAACTTCAATTTAAAAGCTTAATTTGCTTAGTAGCGACATTCCGTAATATATATGTAAAAGTATTTTATTTAGTATAGGTCCACAGCTTATTCAGCAGTGACGTCGATGGGCCCAACGAACGAGCAGCGGTAGATATATATGTGAGTGAGTAACCATATGAATTATTAATTGAACTTGCAGTATATAACCTTTATACATTGACCTGCCCTTAAGGCCTAATTAGATGGTATTTTATGGGGTCTACGATGGCTCCTTTAATGCGTTACAAACTTTCAGACAAACTGATAATATCATTTCACACTATGTGTGAATGGTATAAACATATAATAAGCCTATTCACAATGTTGTTTTAACGTCTGAAAGTATGCAAATTTTAAAACTGTATTGTGTACACATATTTTCACATTTGTTCCGTTTAACTTTGACGCTGAAAAAGAATCACTCGAACCACAGAATAGAGTGAAAAATCAACTAATCTATTACCATAAGGGAAACTGCTTTAATTGAGATTACAAATTGGTTACAAATTTAAAACATCTGAGTCAAAATTTCTCAAAAAAATCAAAGTTGCAATTGGGTCTTTCGATTTCTTTGATACTTGGTGAATGCTAAGTGTTAGATATAAGAAATTTTTGTGCCAAAGGATTTTTTCAAAATTTTCAAAAATTCTGGGAATTACCGGGCACTAAATTTTGAGGTACCTTAATTTTCAAAATTTTATATCTCTGAAACTTTTTAATGAATTTTGATAACACATAAAAATTAGCTAAAAGTCCTGTAAATGTGAGTATTGAAGCTTCTGTTCCTCCGAAGTTTAATTTTTTTCTTGTTTAATTGTAATTTCATCTTTGTCATTCATATTTTTTGCGTCCAGCCGATTTCTAATCGGATTCATAATAAATATGACGCCTGAAAACAAACGCTCTACATATACTTGCGTAGCTGGAACTGCGAGAGTAACTTTTGACAATTCGACTAGTTCTGGGAAAGTTTCTAACCACAATTCCAGTAAATTTTCTTTGTTGCTTAATCGGTCTAATCTAATACATTAATGTTTGTATCTTCGCGTTTCTTATTATACAAATCCATGTATGCATCGAGTTCATCTCCAGTTGCAGATAAATTACTTGAGCTAGCACTACTTCCATCAAGTTGTTGCACTTTTTCAGCAACAGATAAAACTCTGGTATATAAATCTGTCAAATCAGCTATACACATACTTTCCTGTTCAGAAAATATAAAACATAAAAAGGCACTATTCTCGAAATTCAGAGACTAAAAGTTTAGTTAACCCATAAGCCAAATACCGTTAAAATCGCCAAAACTAACTACAACAATTTCATTAATATTATCCTACTTTTGTTTCTATAGAAAAAATGATTGTCTTACGTGATAACGTCATAAGAAAACATTGATGATAATTGATTACAATAGACTAGGTTCAAATAAGCTGCTGCCTTCGTGCTTCGTATTGATTCTATTATTTCGCTTGTTCGTTTTGACTTCGTGCATGTTGATGTGTGCCTAGCTGTACCCTGGCAGACGTCGTTCTGCCCTTCCCCTTGCCTCTCCTTTCCCTGCCACTCCTTCCCCCTGTCCCTACTATAAATATATGCTGCGATAGAAAGAGATAAAACGCGTTTCATATAGTTTGGCGTTGCCGGCATCAAACACAAAAAAATTAATCTTTTAAACATTTCAATTAAATACAACTACAAATAAATATTACTCGTGCATATTTAATCTCTGTATCTCGCCCCCTCACGCTTGCATTAACAACAACAGCAACAGCAGCCACAAGTACAACAATAACAAGATCGTATATGACGTATATCCGCACCCCCCACATAACTATAGCTTGCACAAGCCAGTGCTTCACACACAAGCCGCCTTAAGCAGGAACGTGAGGGGCATGGCTCTTTCGTATTTGGCGGCGTTCATCGATTTAAGAGACGTTATCACGTCAAAAACCAGCTGTTGCTAAATTGGTGCAGAAATCATACAGTTCTTCTGCAGCAGATACTCCAGCATCATATAGGGCGTGCTCCAACGCGTAGGACAATCAATTGGTATCTTCTTTAACTTCTTATCTAGCATTAGATAGCTTAAAGACGGCGTGCGAAGCTTTTTGACTAGGGCTCAGGCATTAAAATGCCTTTTAAAAAACTGCGCAAATATTGTCACTACTCATATTGTCAGTATATACCACATACTAGCTGTTTTTTTTTCCTTTGATCAATGCGCATAAGTACACTATGCATAAGTAATTAAACCGAAACTATGCCGGTATAAATATTTTGATTCCAGTACGGTTCTATGATTTAATTATATTTCGGTAATAGGTTCCGGTTTTTAAAATTATAACCTCGGTTCCGATTTCGGTTCTCAATTTGAATCGGTGAATTTCGGTTAACAGTTAACAGTTAACGGTTACCGTTTTGATTTTATTCCCTGGTTAAAACACATATATAACATTGCAATTTATATATTAAAATTTGTTGCATTACTAAAAAAAATTTAAAATTGTTCTCTAATGGCCGTATAACACTCGAATACTATGAATATATTGTTTCCCCTTCATTGTTTTGGGATTTTAAAATCGACTGATAGTTTGCGAAAGGGATAGCTATATACATACATCAACATTTTTCACATCGAGTCGTACAGGTCACACTTGACTTTTGTTTATGTTTCTATTAAAATATACAGAATCAATAGAGAAAAGCTTTTTAAAATTGCTTTCATTGAGTATATTCACCATTTGCGCATGACATGCCAAAGCAAATGTCTTTGCATTATTCATTATTGTTCTTTTTCCTAGTTTTATTGTGCACTAATTTACTTTTGTGTAAAGAGTGTCCACATGAAGAAATAATTAAAAACACTTTTGGTACTTTGTAATTTTTGAGTTCAGAGTTGTCTCATCTTTCGCGTAGATGGTAGTTTTCTTCATTATTGTCCTCATGGTTTTCGTTTGGTTGATGAAACTATATATCAACCTCTCGCCCCTGTATAGTTTTAGCTTTGTCTATTCTTTGATCTGCTCTAGCAACAATGAAGGGGAACAAAATGTGGTCATAGTATTCGTGTGTCATACAGCCATTAGCAATCCTATATAGTACGGCAACAGCCACCTCTGGTTTCATTATTTCCGTTAATTTTTTTTTATTTTGGAAATGAGACTTTCGGTTTAAAAACGAAAGCAAATCGTTCGGAAATGGGAACATCTTATATCACATCGTTCGGTTCTGATCCGTTTTGAAAACGAAAAAAAATTGTGAGATCGGGAACAGGACAGATAGTCTTCTTAAAGTTTTAAAAAATATTTAATTTATACCAAGATCCAGAAACATACACGTATGTAATGAATGAGATTATTTTTCAAATACCTTCCCACGGTAATCCCACTTTAGGTTTGAAGTAGGAATCTATGAAGGTGAAATCTATTTTTGAAATTTCAAAACTTTTAGATACAATATACACCGAAATTTCTAAACGATTCCACTTTTTGCAATATTACAAATGGAGAAATCAAAATCTTAAACAAAAATTTTATAACAAACTATCAAAACAACTTAGTTATTCCCCACATTCTTAATTTTGACGACTTTCAAATAAACAACTCACTTGGGACCCACACGTTTTCAATTTGTTTCCAATCGAACATTTTGTAAGCCTACCATTACGTTTATACCCAATGAATAACTGTAAAACTTATTTTAGAGTTAAATATGTATTACACTTTAAAAACTGTTTCATTTAATAATAAACAAGAAAAAAATGGTAACTTCGGTTTAACCGAAGCTCTAATACCAATTACAGGAAATTTTAAATCATATTGTAAAACATAAACGAGGGGGTTTAGATAGGGACTACCCAAAAAAGTGGGCGGTATATTGGCGTTTTCCATGGTTTGTATGGGACCACCTCAAAAAATGGGCGGGACACGCCCATTTGTTTATGTATATGAAACGGTAGTCCACTAAAATTCACCAAATCGAATTTCAAGCTACTATAATTTTAAATAAAGATTTTTTTCACAAAAAATACAAAAGTGGGTACTGGGTTTGTATGGGGGCTACCCCAAAATGTGTGAAGCGTCCATCCACTAGAAGCTACCGTATCAATTATTAAGTTGATATTGACTACAAAAAAAAGTTTTTCTTACAAAAAGTGCAAAGTGGGCGGTTGGTTTGTATTGGAGCTACCCCAAAAATTATGCGTGGGGGCTCAATTTTGATACTCTATTAAACTGCAACAAAAAGAAGTGTATGTGCAAAATTTCAACTGGATAGCTAAAAATTGGTGCCCAAAAAATGCGCAACAACATACAGACACACAGACAGATGGACAATGTTGGATCGACTCGTCTCGTCGAGCTGATCAAGAATATGTAAACTGTATGGGGTCTACGATGCCTCCTTTAATACATTGCTATGTGTCAATGGGATTAAAATAAAGAACAGGAATATTCCGGTGTTAATTGAATAATATATATCCTACTAATATTATAAACGCGAAACTTTGTATGGATGTGTGTTTGTTACTCCATCACGCAAAAACTACACGTGCGACCTTGACCGATAGACGGTTTTAGAGCCACCTAAGTAAGTAAGTATTTGAAGTATATTGGGGTTATATTCAAAAGAAGTATATCAAGGGCTTATTTTAGCGCGCTTGTGGCCATGTTAAAAAGATCAGTATAATCTTGTTTAAATATGTATTGGGGTCGTCTTGAAAAGAAGATTAGTTTTGTCTTGTTACAAGAATATCGTGCTCAGTTTAAAACGAATATGTTTGGCCTTGATTCAACATTATCGGGGTCAACTTAACGGGGTCAAAACAAGATTTTTATTATCTTGATTCATTATTATCGTGGTAATATTAAGAATTATAAGAATTTCAAATGCAAAACGAGTGTCGAAGAAGAATATGTATTCTCATTATATCCGTTGCTGTTTGCTGTTTTGCTATTCAATTCTGTGCACCAAATCATGTCAAAATATCTCGTTGCGATTCGCCTGGCCGTTACCATCTGTGCGCGTCTGGCTGCGGCTATTCGCTCAGTTCTTCTCAGGCACAATTGCTACCAAAACTTTCTATCTATCAAAACGATCGAACAACTTGCGATCAATTAATAATCGCACCTAAAATGAGTCGATTTGCTAAAAAAAAAACAATGTTGTTGCGTGCAGGAATCAAGAAACAATACAAATAAAAAAAAAACAGATACCTATGGATATAACAGCTGATAGGGGAAACGGGTGTAATGACTACCGCACGCCCCATCCATCCATGAACCATTGGTTATTGGTTCCCACTATTTCACCTCATGTCCCACTTTATATGGCAGTGTTGCCAGAAATTACCCACCCGTGAAAAACACTTTTAGCACATTTTTTTAAAAATTTATAACCTAGGCATATTTGATATTATCCGGTTTAAGCTTGTTTGCTAAGTACATTTACGAAGAGATGAAAAAGACAACAAAAAATATCCAATAGATTAAGACGAATATATGGTTACAACTACAATTACAATATATTTAACAAAAATGATTGATACTACAGGTCTTAATTACAAAATATAGAAGCTGTGATTTTATACGAGAATATATATACGAGATATCATAAAAGTTGGTGCCCAAAAAATGCACAACATCCAGACAGATATGGTATATTTTTATACCATTCCCAACCCATTTGCAACTCATTAAAGGAAGCATCGTTGATCCCATAAAGTATATATATAGCAATGTCCGTCTGACTGGATGTTGCGAATTTTTTTGGGCACCAATTTTTATGCTATCCAGTTGAAATTGGCACATACACTTACTTTTAGTGCAGTTTATTGGAGATTGGAACGCCACGCCCATTTGTTGGAATAGCACACATACAAGCTCAACGCCCACTTTTGATTTTTTTAAGAAAAACTTTTTTATTGTACAATATCAACTTAATAATTGTTATAATAGCTTCTAGTAAACGGACGCTTCACATATACATAAATGGGTAAGACCCGCCCACTTTTTGGGTAGTCCCCATACAAACCTACTGCCTACATTTATGTTTTTGTATGAAAAACTTCTATATTTAAGTCAATATTAGGTTGAAATGTGAGGTTATGCCTTTTTATGGACAGCTGCTTAACATACATAGACTAATGGGCGTGTCACGCTTACTTTTTTAGGTACTCCCCATACAAACCTACCGCCCACTTTTGTGTTTTTGTATGAAAACTTATTTATTCAATATTATTCAAATTCAATGAAATTCAAATTGGAATTTAGTGGGCAGCCGATTCATATACACATACCAATGGCTATGTCCCATACAAACCACAGCTCACTTTTATGCATTTGTAAGAAAAACGTCAATATTAACTTGAAATTCGATATGGTGGCATCTTATAGATGGTCTCTTGTGGTGCATTTTTTAGTTTGAGTATTCAGAACTTGCACTTTCGCAAAGGGCACTAATAACTTTTGTTCCAATTTACGGGAAGTTTTGCTTTTGTGCAAAAAAACAGTTGAAGCACATCGTACGCTTTGTGAGCCCTGCGGGGACTATGCTCCATCGATTTCAACTTGTAAGTACTGGTTTCATCGGTTTTAAAGTGGTGATTTTGATACGGAGGACAAAGAACGTCCGGGCCAGCCTAAAAAGTTTGAAGATGAAGAATTGAAAGCATTACTCGACGAAGATCCGTGTCAAACCCTTCAAGAATTGTCAGAATCATTGGAAGTTGACTTGTCAACAGTTAGCAAACGCCTCAAAGCCATGAAAATGATTCAAAAGCAAGGAAATTGGGTTCCGTACGAATTGAAGTCAAGAGACGTCGAAAGGAGATTTTTCACTTGCGAACAGCTACTTCAAACCCATAATCGGAAGAGTTTTTTGCATCGTATTGTTACTGGCGATGAAAAGTGGATCCATTACGACAGCCCAAAGCGAAAAAAATCATGGGGACCACCCGGCCATGCATCGACATCGACGGCCAAACCGAATATTCATGGTGCCAAGCTCATGCTCTGTATTTGGTGGGATCAGAAGGGTGTTGTATACTCTGAGCTGCTGCAACCTAACCAAACCATCACTGATGAACGTTACCAACAACAATTGATGCAATTGAGCCGAGTATTGAAGGAACAAACGGCCGGAATATGCCAAAAGACACGACAAGGTGGTTTTGCAACATAACAACGCTCGGCCACATGTTGCAAGATCAGTCAAGGAAACGTTGGAGGCATTGAATTGGGATATTCTACCCCCCCCCCCCTTATAGCCCAGACATAGCCCCTTCTGACTACCACTTGTTCAGATCGATGACCCACGCCCTGGCTGAGTAGCGCCTTACTTCTTACGAGAATACCAAAACATGGGTCTGTTCGCGGATTGCCTCAAAAGACGAGCCGTTCTTCCGACGCGGAATCCATATCCTGCCAAAAAGATGGAAAAATGTTGTAGCTAACGATGGACAATACTTTGAATAATATACGAGGCATAACCAGAAAGTAAGTGTACTGAGGCTCTCATGGCCACGGCCGGAGGAATTATTATTATTTTCGACATGTTGGCAATACGGCAGTGTAGCCTGACTTCTCCCCTTTGCAACGATACCGGTTCGAGGTTAGTACGCTCAGAACTGTCGATGCGACAACACGTTTCGTGAACAATGTCATCATGTTGAGCAAGTGTCAGCAGAAAAAGAGAGACGGTACACAATTCGTTTTCGCCGTCATGGAACATACAAAGACAATATATTTTCAGGATGAGAATTCTAGATTCTAGAACAAATATAATACTGTATCAGACTGTAACAGTGAAACAGTTAAAAGTTCATATAAATTATCATAAATCTCGTCCATGAGCGTCTTCAAACAAGAATGGATCGACAACTGATAAGAAACAATTTCGGGAGGGTAAAGAATCGAAAACAAGAAAAGTGACTAAATGTTTTAATATGGCGACGAGTCACATGTAATGAAGGATTGTACCAAAAACAATTTTGCTTATTTCATATATCGTCAGCTAGGTCTAGCGCAGTGTAAGGTTGAGAATGAGATCACGTGAAAAAAATCAACAAATGTTGTACATGTCAAGAAGTTATCAATTAAGCCGTCAAGTAAGTTCGTACCTTCCGATTTGATGCTGAAATACTTTCAATATGGTACAATGATTTTCCAATGTCTTGTTGATACAGGAGCTGGCTTGTGTCTCATGCGTAGATATATTTTCCTGAATCCAAAAGTTAATCGGTTGTGTGCCAAGAGAGTCAGGTTTTAAAGTTTGGAAGCTTTGTATTTCCTGTTCAGATTGATAACATATAGATGAATGTTGAATTTTATGTGGTCATTGATGAGCACATGGGATTTGAAACAATTCTAAGGTGGCTCGTAAAAAAAGGCGGCAGTTAACATTAGACATGGTATTTGTTTCCACTAATTAAGTATGTGCATGTTCAGTGTAGAGTAGAGCACACAGATTGAGAAGCCAGATTTGCGACATTTGAGTAGTTCGCACGAAATGGAGATTAAGATACTGGTATGATCTTAAAAGCTGATAAGAATTCTAAGTGCTCCAATCAAGATTTTTTTATACTCCATATTATTTTTGCACCTATCTTTAAGATACCGAGCAAATATTATAATTATACTAGCTGGTACCCAGCGCGTTGCTGCCATTCTCCCTCCTTCCCTATGCTCCCTTACCCTACCTCCCACTCCCCTGCCGCTCTTTCCACTGCCCCTTTTCCCCCTACTCCTCTTCCCCTTCTGCCCATTTCCCAGCACGCACCTTCCCTGTTTCGCAATTCCCCTACCTCTTCTTCCTTTTTAAAAAGAACCCGGCGTCTTACTGCCCTTTCCCCTACCTCTCCTTCCAATGCCCCTCCGGCCCCTTCCCCTTCCACCACAACCCATACAACTTATTCGTCTTCCCCTTCCCCTCCCCCTACCTGCCTTTCTTTCACCTCAACTTCTCCCTGCCTCCTTTCCCATGCCCTCCAAGACCCCATAAACTCGTATATTAATTATATTATTAATATTAATTTTAATATAATTTTATTTACCGTGAATTGTTAATACAACTTTAATAGTTGTTCTGCTATTCGGGGCGGAGGCGAATTCAACAAATCAAAAGTCATTAAAATCGGTCCAGCCGTTCTCGAGTTATAAAATTGTTCATACAAAAATACAAAAATCGCGATTAAAAATGGCGGAGGGGGGTAGGAGGGTGAAAAATAGTTTACGACCTATTCTAAAACCTACCGAATATACAAAAAAAGAAATTCATAAAAATCGGTCAAGCTGTTTCGGAGGAGTTTGGTTACAAACTCTGTGACACGTGAATTTTATATATTAGATTATCAATTAGCACAGGATTTTTTAACAATATAACACTAACCAGCGACTTAAAAATTGTTATGGGTCTGATTGCTGTACCATCTACCGGGTGTAACTGAAATTAAAATAATACGATCACAGCTGTGCCATTTGTGAATATTCGACCACGCGATCACAGTGCCGCCTGCCGGATCCAATGTAAAACATCGAAAAATGACTGATAGCAGTACCATCTACCGGGTGTAACTGAAATTAAAATAACGCGATCGCACCTGTGCCATTACTGAATATTCGGCATCGCGATCACAGCGAAAAATTAACAATAACAAATAAATAAATTAATTAATTAAAAAAACGTTTTCTAGTAGATCGAATTGTTCATTTCAAACCCCCATGAACACACATACAAATTTTTATCAAAATTAGTCCAGCCGTTTAGGAGGAGTTCATTCACGTAGAAGATTTTTATATATAAAGATAGGTACTATAAATTAAGTATGTAAGTATAAATCCCGTAGAAAGATGCTTTAGATTATTTTGTTGAATTTATCTAAGCAACTCTCTTCCTCTTATGGTTACAAGTCTGGAGCCACAAGCGGTATGTTTGACATGATAGTCTACACCAATAATGAATTTGGCTTCTTAACTTTTAAATAATATATTAAAACCTGTTTCATCTACAACATTCGATGGTCGATAGGAAATTGACGCAAATGAGAAAATTGTAAAGCTCAGTACTTGTAAATTGTATTTTGTTTGTTGAGCATGTGTGTACTTGTACGTGTCGGGGCGAATTCGGTATTTTGTTATAACTGTTGTGTCTCTCCTAGCTGCTCCAGTTGGGTGATTTGTAGTGTAATCATAATTTTTGATTTCAATGTAATTTTTCTTAGGAGTGTTTCCATATAACTACTCGGTGAGAGTCCTTTATATAATTTTTGTAACCACGGTTTAAAGGAGATTAATAAGAGTCCCCGTTTGCTCCATTAGTGTTTTAAAAATTATAAAATGTCTTCATTTGAGGTCGGCTATTAATTTGACAACTCCACTTTCGAATTATTATCACGGTTCCGTTTGACTACCTTCGAAGAAGGAACAACTTGAATTGGTAATTTGTTTCCCTCAATTGCGGATACTGTTTTTTGTTGAAGTTTTTTAAAAACAGTCCATCCTTTGTAGTAGCCGGGTGATTACCATTGCAAAGATCGCATTTTTCGGATTTTCTTAGATTTTCTATCGCTATAATAGTATTAATTAAACAGTTAAAGTGAACATAATTCTAATAATAATCTATTGTTAGAGAATATTCTCAAATTCTATACAAATAAAATATAAAAGTAAGAATAAAATATTCAAAGTGAATATTATCTAATCCTACAAACGTATGCTTCATGGA
Source organism: Leucophenga montana (assembly GCA_035044765.1). Classification (NCBI taxonomy): domain Eukaryota; kingdom Metazoa; phylum Arthropoda; class Insecta; order Diptera; family Drosophilidae; genus Leucophenga; species Leucophenga montana. Next base: position 22,673 of record JAWNNQ010000873.1, on the reverse strand, counting down.
GTCTGCCCCGTCTGATTTTGGCTGTCACATTAATTTGCTCAAATGTAATATACCATTTTACCTTATGTGTACAGCGTATAAAATGATTGATGATAAAAGCCAAGTAACGAGACCCTACATGCAACTCACATAACTTCCGATATCAGTTTTGTGACGAATTGTATTTTACTTTTGTATTGTTGGGATTGACTGTAATATGTAATTGAGCGTTTGTCATGTTGTTAATTTTCCAATAATTTAAAAATGCAGTCTACATTCTAGGACATCAAATTCGATTCTGTAATTAATTAAAAACATCTACTCGAAAGTCTTTCACTCCATAGCAACATTAAGAATGCTCAATCACTGTGGACCGAAGGGAAGAAAGCCCACCTCAGTTTTCGAGCACCATATTATACGCTCAATAACGAAGCTTTACTGATACGAGACGTGTAATATAACATTAAAAATGTCTTGAAATGTACGTTCAAAAAATATACCCGAAGCCAAAATAAAGGGAGTTGAAAATACCCACCACCAAGGGTTATATGGGAACGTGGGGAGCATATCACCCCAGACTTGTTATACCATGTGTTTAATTCTGAAGCTAGTGGCGTCCCTTGGAGATGTCCCAGTTAAAAACGAAGTGCAACAGAAGTAAAAACCACAGATTCAATATTTAATTGAATCTGTGGTTTTTACTTTTGTTGCATTTATTGGAACAATGTTGTTATAGTTAGGGATGGTTTGTGCGTGCAGGTCATAGAGAGCCAACTTGCCTTGGTGAGATGCTGAACCGAAGTGTCGATCGTTGTAGGAATATGACAATTGCACCCCTGCGATGCGCGATACAAAACATAAATAGGACTAATTTACACATTATGAATATTAAATTTAAATATTATTACAAAAAAATATAAATCAATATTAAAGCAAGCTTCCTAGTTGAATTAGGCTTCAACACCTTGTACCCAAAAGGACAATGAATATAACAGACAGAAGAAGGAGTGACAGACACCTTAAAGTATATATATTCTTGATCAGCATCTGAAACTGAGTCGATTTAGCTATGTCCGTTTGTGCGTCCGTCTGTATGTATGATACAACAGATCTCAGGAACTATAAGAGCTAGACTTCTTGTTAGATTCTCATTGACCATGCACAGATGTCTTATGTTAAATTTTGATGATCTTACCTACAACGCACAATTTTCAAGGCCGCATAGCCGGAAAAGAGTTTGTTTGCTTTTTTTAATTGTTTTATTTTTAACACAAAACGAGTAAATCCTGCTTAACTTGTGTAATTTTGAGCTTCGCAACTCTCGAAGTACTACCAACTTCACGCTGCTGTAGCAATTTGGCAAGCGTCAGTCTGTTATGCTGTTTACATGCCTACAGAACCATGTCGTAATCGAAATGGAATTTAAACGCAGCAATGTTATGGCTTTGTATTTGGCTGGATAATCGCAACCAGCTATTGTTAGTGTGCGACGTCATTTAAATGAGAATAAAAGGTTTGTGTATGGGATCATTACATGTTACAATGATACTGGTAGCATCAAAAACTGCCATGGAGGTGGACATTCAAAAACAGCAACATCGGCAGAAATGGTTAGAAAGGAGAAGGTCAGAATTTAACATAATCATCGACAAAGCACAGTACAATTGGTCACATATAATATTAAAAAAGTAACTACGATTGAAGCCCTACAAAATATAAAAAGTGCAAGATTTATCACCTGAACAAAAGGTAGTTCGCCTAGCAAGAGGTATTAAAACACATGCACGTTAGTGGCGAGATTGAAAATGTGGTCTTATCTGTTGAAACAATTTTTACGGTTCTACCGTGAAAAGATTTTCAACGATGCTTTGTTACCGTAGGCACGTAAATAATTCGGTAGAAACAATGTTTCAACAAGACTCGGCACCATTTTTACAAGATAACGTTCCCAACTTCAGTCGAAAAATAATTTGCCTTAAAAGTTGGGTTAAAACCTCGTTCTTTGATAATATTTTACCCAAATGATGTCATTTCGAAGACACTTCTGTACTTTTGTATATGCTGCAAGAAATGCTTTGATCGCGGCATTTTTTACAAAGAAATAAACAACGAACAAAAATTGTGTCAAATCAAAAATAAACAAAATTGATATCAGAAGCTTTGTGAGTTTCAAGTAGGCGTTCGTCATTTGGTTTTTATCTCGTCAAGAAGTTTTTTAAATTTGATAACATATTACAATGAATCTCAATGTATTGTGTGAATGTTTTTATCAGTTTAGCCCAATAGTTTGTTGCCGATTTCAAATCGATGTTGTCGTAATATTATATATGTATGTATATCTGTATATATGTATAGGTATAAGTGCAACATATATAATTTACTTCAATCTGCGCGAAATTTTTGTATTTTTATCTTCATTGAAACATCAAAATTAATATCATAAAAGAAGATATTTATTTTTCTACTTCAAGGTCATTTGTATCGAAATTTACTTTTTAATGATTACAATATGTACGGGTATAAGTATTGCAAGGACAAGGAAATATATACAAAGGGACGAAGTAAAACTTTTTCCATGGACAAATTCCTATAATAAAAAGAAAGTGAGTAAAAATATAATAACAACAACAACAACGATAGAGTAATGCATAGTTGAACTTGACACGAATACGAAGAAGCACAGACAAAAAGCAATAAAATAATTCATTCAGAAAAAAGGAGCAGAATACAAATAAATGAAATAAAACACTGTTTATAGTATGGGTGAGTTTGTGTATGGATGTATGTTTGTCGACTTGTTGCTCTGCCTTTGCAAAAAAAAAAAAAAAGTTTGTGATAAAAATTCTCTTGTAAGAACTAAGCACACACAGATACATCGAAGCACATATACATGCAATCTCACCAGGCTACATAAACATTCACTCACTAACCAACTATGCCAAACTATGGGTGCAACACATTCGCAGATATACCCGTATACGGACATTGAAATAAACGATTTTACTGCATTAAAGCAGACTTCCATAAAAATATATAGATTACGTTGACCCATATAAAGTTTTTCACTACTATTTCTTTTATTCTTGTTCTGATTTGTTAGCATTGATACTATCAAAGTCAAGGTCATATTATTATATCTTAAGCACATACTTATGTGTGTAGGTAGGTAAATAGGAGTACTTTTATAGGCACATTAAGCAAATTACGTTTACAGTCGAATTGGAAAAAAAGAATGATGTACGTACTTCACATCGTGCTTTCGAAGGCCACGATTTGTAATCTGTGCTAATATATTTTTACATTTTAAACACTTTTTTAACTTCGGGTACAGCCAAATGATCTAAAGTAGAAATAGTCACATAAAAAAACTCTTGACGACTGTAACTCACAAATGTTCTGATATCAATTTTGCTACGAAAGATTTGTATTTTTCATTTGTATTATTGGCGTTCGTTATTCAAAACGTGAGTATTAGTACTATATAAGGTATTACCAATGCCAACCACCCCTTCTTTTACGTATTGTTCTATTTTGCTTTTTCGTCTTTGTTTTAATAACCAAGGAAAAAACTAAATCATATCAAAACTTAAATACTCTTTATACTAATCTAACAAATTACTTTCAGTTCTTTTAATGCTCTAGTGATAAATAAAAAACTATGCGGTTTGTCTTTATGCTGACTACTCCTAAAAGGGCGCGTAAAGCTTCCGTTGAATAGAAGCCACCATATCAAATTTTAAGTTGATATTGATGTTAATAAAACATTTTTTATGCAAAATTCGAAAATTTGACATTTTTTATGAGAGCTATTATATAAAGTGGGCGGATCACGCTCATTAATAATTATGTGAAGCCACCATGTCGAATTTCAAGTTAATGTTGACTGTAATAAAAAAGTTTTTCCTACAAAAACCTAAAAGTGTGCGATGGGTTTGTACGGGGGTATCGGTAAAAGTGGGCGTGGTGTGGTCAGCCTAGAAATATAGAAAGTCTCAAAAACTGAGGAACTACTTTTGGTTCACACAGACAAGGGCAAACGGACAAACAGGCTCGAACCGATTCGCCGAATATATATACTTTACGGGATATTCGATGCTTCTTTTAATGCGTTACAGATTTCGTGACAAAATAATAATTCTATTCACATTACGTGTGCAGAGTATAAAAAAAAAAATATTTTTTTCACTGTGCTACATATCAATGATGAACGCTCAGTTACATTTTCCAATCAATCCCAACAATACAAATGAAAAATACAAATGTTTCATAGCAAAATTGATATCAGAAGTTTTGTAAGTTGCAGGTAGGCTTTTGTCACTTGGTTTTTACCTCGTCAAGAGGATTCTTTATTTTATCAGTAAATTCATTAAAAAATATCACAAATATACACATGTATACGGCACACTTCATGAAATTCATAATGTTTTATTAAAATCCCTGTTTATATGAAACTTAATTTATTATGTAATAATCTGAAAGCTGTCACCTTAAAAACATGTGCAGCAAGATGGCAAGACATATCAGCAAAAGTACCATACATATAAAAAATGTAAAAAATAAAATAGAAATTGATAATAAACTATATATTTGGCCCGTGCGAATATTAATATGTGTACGTACACGTATATGTATATATATATATATATACATATTCGTATATGTATATACAACGGACGGCGCTCGAAGAGACACCAAATAAAAATGCTGTAATATTGTAAATTTTTTTTTTTTTATTTAAAAACTTCAGTATACCGTAAAAACATTTAAAATTTTAAGAAAAATATGATATTGTACGAGCAGTCACCTTTAGTTCATATAATATTAACGAGTTTATCCAGGAAGGCTTCACACTTTGCCCAATTTAACAAAGCATTGTTCCATGTCCAATAAAACGAGTGGTGAGCGTCTTGTGGCAGTTACCGCGGACCAAACCATCACTGATGCAGGCGCTTGCTTTCGCAGTCTATTCGTCAGAAAAGACCACATTTTCAATCCCGTCTCTTGCAATCGTAGTTCATTTTTTAATATGTGTCCCATGCAAGCAGACACAAAACAAGACCGCTGTCGTTAGCCGTTTGATTGCTACAGCAGTTAATAACTCTTCGAGCGCCGACCCCTGTATATCAACTAAATGCAATTATTTATTAATGAGAGGTATTTTTGTTTTAAAACATAGTAATAAATATCATTATAACAATATTGTTAATTGTAAAACATTCAAATAACTTCTTAAAAAAACTTTCTTAAAAACAATGAGCCTATTCACAATGTTGATTTAACGTTTTATAGAATCAAAAAAAAATTTTTTTTTGGGTCTATGTATTTTTGATGTGACATAAATACCAACGAATCAACGAAATCGTGAAAACGTCAGGCAAAAGTCTCCATTAGTGATGCACGAATCCCACTTTCTTTGCATCCGGATCTTTCGAATCCAAGTCCAAAAGGATTTTAATAGTTAACGACGAATCCAAAGTATAACAAACAAAAAAGAGAAGGGGCCAACCGCAGGCAATACGAAGCATCTTCAGGTCATCATAGACCTGGTCATGATCATACATCTCGTGGTACATACGGGTCCTAACTCGATGCTAACTCTAAGAGGACCAAAAATTCTACAAAGAATCTTTGTCTCGAACACTACCAAAGGCGCTGAATTCGATGATGTCAGGGTCCATGCTTCTGCATCATAGAGCAGGACCGGGATTATCAGTGTTTTAGAAATTTATCTCTTCGTAGTAGAAGTAGAAGCGGTTGGCAAGCGTGATTCTCCGTGTGATCTCCAGGCTGAAGTTGTTGATGCTGGTTATCACTGTACCCAGGTAGACAAAGTTTTCTACAGCATTGTAGTTCAAATTATCCAAACGTACAGACCGTCCAAGACGTGACGATGGTCTGCGAGTGACCACCAATCGTCTTGTCCTCGTTTACCTCTAGGCACCTGAAACGTGACTGTTTCTCAATCTCCGATAGCTAACTCGCCATTCGTTCGTGACGATGATGTCAATATCATCTATGGAAGATCCTTCCCGACCGTTCTGCGAATGAGCATTTATATAGGATGTACTCCATCAAGAATATAAAAAAGCACCACGGTAAAACACCCTGCTTGAAACCTCTCTTGGTTTCAAAGGGCTCCGTAATATCATTTCCTAACTTGAAGACGCTTTGTGTGTATGATAGCGTCATCATGCTCAGACGAACGATATTTGCTGGGATACCAAGTTCAGATAATACGTTGAAGAACTTTGTTCATATTGGCGTGTGGAAAGCGGCTTTATAATCGACAAATATGTGGTGTATGTCATTATTGTACTCACGGATTTTCTCCAAGATTTGTCGTTGAGTGAAAATTTGGTCACTGGTCGACATCTTTGGTCTGAGCCACACTGATATTGTTTTTTTCGTGCATCCGTGTATGAGTCCAACCGTTATACAGTACGCGGGAAAGATTTTTATTTATAATTGAAAGAAGATTTAATCCACGGTCCATTAGTATGAACTAACTATCAGATTTGTGCGCTTTCAAATCAGTTAATACATTTTTCGAATTTATGTTAAAAAATCGACTATTTGACCATAGTGAAATGGATGCAATGAATTGTCAAATAAGAAAAAGAATGTTTGGAAAGCTGTAATTTCTTAGACCTAAATTAAGTCGGACGGTTTTCTTAAATTTCATGCGCACTTTTGTGGTTTGTTAGAAAGCGTTCTTCTTCCCATGTAAAAATTCTTGTGATATGTATCTACGAATATATGACAATGAGGTTGATTTGCCTATGTCAACAAAACTGCTGTCAAAGTGTCCATCGAATTTTTCATACAAGTCAAGATAAAATTCATCTAAAAGTTTCCATTAAATCGCCCGTAGCTATATACATATATATATATATATATATATATATATATATATATATATATATATATATATATATACGAGGTGTGTAATATTAATAATGATTTTTCATTTATAATATTGGAATAAACTCAAATTCGTCATGCACTCCTTTAACTTTTAATAACAGGGCTAGAACTCTGATACTGGATTAGTTTTTGGCTAGTCACTTGCAATCGTTTGAATGTTTCCTAATATCCATTGAAAGTAAGTGTGGCACACTGGGAAAAATTCTAACGGTCTAAACCGACCAGCTAAAGGCAATTCCAGTATTGCCTTTAGCTGGTCGAAAAAGTATGAGAAACGTAAAAGAAACCAAACTTCCAAAGTAATTATTTCAAAGGAGACGATGTTTAATTGTAATTCTATTCGAATAATGAAACTGAAAAAAAGTATCATTACTACATTTACACACCTCGGCCACCAGTTTTCAGTTTTGCACTAAATCGCTAATCATGTTACACGGCACGTTCAGTGAACTGTTGCAGCGACGAATATATTTTGACAATAAAACCTAAGTTTTATTTGGCGAAGTGACATATTCATTAGAATGTCCTTTGTCAGAGTGACGTCAAACGCGTTTCACGGGACAATCCGACATTTATACATGTCTTTCATCGGACAAGCGCTAATCGTTGACATCAAAGGGATGAAACCTTTCGCTAAAGATTATAACATTTCATTCTACATCGATAAAACCATAACATAGTAAAAGTTTTATCTACGGAGGTATTTTATAGTTGCGGGGTTCGTTAAAGGGAAAATGTCTGACTTATTTGATGATTCTAATAAAGGCATTGTTGTCAAAGCAGCCATTATTGCATTATTTTTTTAGTAAACTATTCTATTCACATATAGTGTAAATTATATATATAAAAATTTTGTCAGAAAGATTGTAACACACAGTCTCCATCGCAACACCAATTTATTCCGTATGCATTATTTTTTTTACAAGTTTCATAATTTGATTTTGTATCGAAATTTATTAACGATTTATTTTTATTTTACATTTGGGTAGAAGATGTTGGGATCAGGGATCTGCAGCGGTGTACTGCAACTTCAGTCATAACGCTTCCACACTCATTATCGAATAGGGAATACCATTTTAAACTAACCGATAATCAGTAAATAATTCAGCCAAGAAGCCCATAATTTACCGATAAATTTTTGTACATTTTAAGTTTATTTACTACCTATAATACAAATATAACATCCCTTATAATTTCAATGTACAAAACAGTTCAACTATTAAGTTAAAATTTAAAAAAATAAATTATATTTCAGCAAAGATATTATAAATTATGTTATACAGGCCTGTGACGGCTCGCTCTTTCGAAGATGTTTTGAATTTAAATTCGATAAAGCCATAATTGTTCACGTATGGAATCATTGCTTGATTTGAAATCATTTATCATTGATCAAATGCAATTCATATTACTCAACGCAAGTAAATTCAAATCTCAAAATCTTCACCATTCCTCTTGGTAGCACCTCGCTTTTAGCCCAGTTTATCCAGTAGTAGCTCCAACGTAATGTCTGCAATGAGCAGCGAGGCATCGCGTCCACCGATGACTTCAACGTTAGCCTTAATCGGATGCAGTGTTTCAAAAATGTCCTCCAAATTCAAGACATCATCAGTGGACAACGAAGTAGGCACCTTTGAATCTATCTAAGCTTTATCTACAACATCTTGTTACTTAACAAATCTCCAAATTATATTTACTAAACTGATTCACCTGCGCAAATATAAATAACAATACTTGAAATCAATTTATATTGGAAGTCATGCAAATAATCGGTAATACCGAAGCTTCAATACTCTTCCCAAGCGTCTAACAAATTACTGTCAAACCTTTTAACGCTAAAGTGATAATTTGAAATATTAATACACATTTTTAAGGTGGTTAGCTCGCAAAATAAGAACATTTTAGGGGGACTACCACTATCGAATTTGCAAGTGGAAATTGACTGTAATGAAAGTGTTATTCGTTAAGTGGTGGGTTTGTTCGGGGGCTACATTGACAAGTGGGCGGGACACGCCCAATAATATACATTTGAAGATTAAGTCCATAAGAAGACATATCCAGTGTTTCAAATTGTTATTGACTGAAATAAAAGTTTTTCATAAACAAGCGAAAAGTTGACGGTGGGTTTGTATAGGGGCTACACCTAAAAGTAGGCGTGGCTTAGTAATTGCCTAGGAACATAAGAAGTATACCCATTCCCGATTTCAGATCGATATCTTAAAAACTGAGGGCCTAGTTTTGATTCAAACAGTCAGGGGGCAGACGGACAACTAGACGAACAGACGAACAGACAGACGGAAATCGCTAGTTCAATTCGTCTCTTCGAGCTGATCAAGAGTATACATACTTTATGGGGCTTCGATGCCCCTTTAACATGTTACAAACTCCGTGATACTTTTCATACTATGTGTGAGTAGAATAACAACAAAAAACGTTAACTTCGATGGAACCGCAGTTTTAATACAATTCATACGAGGTTTGAAATTATTTATCAGCTATAAATACTTTTTTTATAGAACGTTCGAACCTAAACGTGAATGGTTGGACTTGATGGGAGCTACACATTAACTTGGGTAGAAGATGTCCATAAATATATAGTTGTGATATTTACATCCATACGAAACCACCGTATTCAATTTTAAGTTGACATGGAAAATATTTTTTTTTTATTTTTCATACAATACTTAGAAGTGGGTGGTTGGTTTGTATGGAGGCTACCCCTAAAACAGAGCGGGACACACCTACTATATATGATAACCTCACGTTACTAAGAATCCACCATACCAAATTTGAATTTGATATCCAATGTAATTTCCAAGTTGATATGCCTAAGTAACAATAACTTTTCTTTATTTAAAACTAGCGAAAATACGGCGTGTGCTACCACGTTGTTTGGGTGTTCCGGCTACTCTTTCTCTTTTTTGTTCCTCATTGTCTATATTTCTTCCATTTACAGCTCTATTCTGTGGCATTTTTGAAAATTAATATTTTTTTATGTGGATAGATTATTTTTTTGTACTACACAAAGCATTTCCAATTTTTGGATTTAGAATTGATTGTTACTGCATTTTTCCTTTAAAAAGTGAGATTAACTTGAATGATTACTTACAATTGCAAACAAAACTCAAAATCACCACCAAATTTCACGAAAACAAATATTTTTTATTATTTATGAGGTTTTTAATATTTTTTAATTCGATTATTTGACATGAACGACGCAATAACCACAATTGATAAAACTTTCTGATGAGAATGGCAGATCAGTGTTTTTGTGTTGACAGTCTGAATTATGTTGCAGCATAGTTCAGACTGTTTACACTAATGTCTACTTGTATATGTTACATATAATATCTGTTCAGGTCTTAGAAGAGTTTATATATTCGTGATGGCATGCTTTTTCTTTTATAGTCTCCAAGTTCTCGGTATTGAAGTACAGTTTGCTTGAACAAATTTAATATGTATACCATTTAACACTGTAGGTAATTCGTATTCAGATGAAAATTGGCAAACTTTTTGGGGTTGATAGTATTATTGTTAGCAATCAAACTTTAAATTACTAACTCAATGTCGCATAGTCAATATAATAGCCAATATCGAATGCCAAATCAATTTTGATTGAATTTCGAGTGTATACATTAAACTTTGCTGATTTTTAAACGTAGTACCCATAGGGACAAGAGTGTAACAAATTTTTTTTGAACGTATGTACCAGGCAGAAAGCAGCACATTAGACCCCCTCATAGAATTTATTTTTTGAGCAGCATCGGAAACTGAGTCGATTAAGCTATGTACGTCTCGCCTGTCTGGATGCATGAGAAACAGATCTTAGGATCTATAAAAACCAGAGACTTTTAACTTGGACATACGCCGATCTCTTATATTAAATTTAGTGGATATCCCACTACGCCCACCTCGCCCATAATATGGCCATTTAACCCGTATATAAACACTTGACAACGTCGCATAGCCGGAAAAAAGTTTGTTTCTTTTATTATTTTGTTTTTCTTTTTAATTAATTGATTTATGTAAATATTAATTTTTATTAATTTTTTTTTTGTGACTTAAAATTAAAAGTCTGCATAGATCTACTTTAGCATAGATCTACTGTATCCTTAAGAAAAAAAAAATTATTTAGCATATATTTACTTATGATTGATCCACTACATTGAATTAATTATCATAAATTTTTGTATCAACAACTTCCAAAATACCAAGTTTTATTATTATTACATATTAGCAACTACCTACCCTCCAAGGATGTAGCCAGTGAGGGTATTTTTATTTTTGATTTTCGAAAATCCGCCATAAATTCAATTTATAACTTTGACATTATTTTCAAAACCACATCTAATCCGTTAAAAGTTCATCGGATTTGTAGAACTGACGTATATGAACGCAGAGATTAAAGCTGCTACTATTTAAAGATTTTGAGAAATGTGTGCGACTATGTTTTAACGGATGTGCTACAATGACTGGAAAAATTGGTGGTCCTCAGAAAATCTTGAAGCAATCATTTGCAAAAAGTTTATATTCTCTCTGCGCAAGTCATTTTAAATTTGGTCATCAACGATATGAAAAGCGTTCCCGAATTCCAAAACAGCATTTCACATATAATCCATATTATTAGCTTTTTCGAAGAATCGGTTATTCGAGGTCAATATGTGCCAATGTTCACTCATTTTCTGAAACACTTTATTTGGAAAAATGTTGAATCAGAAGTGATTTCAAATAAAAATTTAATTAAAACAGTTGTTGATTGGAAAAAGTAATACTTGCAGTGAAAGGAATTACTTCCACGAGAAATAAAGCAAATTACTTATACAGTGCTGCTTATAAAATCGCGTTTGTTATTTTTCTTTGAAATAATTCAGACAAATTTCAACCAATTTTAGAAAGAAAACAAGAGTAGATCTTACATTCTCGTTGTTTTGAAAAGAATAATGAGAATAAGTAGGGTTTTGAACGAAAGAGTCGTTTTTTACAATTTTTGAACTTTGACCACCATTTACTGCAAATTTTTCTTCATGATAGCATTGGACACAATATTTAAAAAAAAACGTTAGACTTTTAATTCATCAAAATCAACGTAATAATTTATATGGTATCTTTGAATGCACAGACGCTTAACATATACATCAATGGGTGTGACTCCCACTTTTGTTTTTGTCTTTTGTTTTTGTATGAAAAACTATGTAAATCAATATTAGCTTCAAAATCAATGTAGTAGCCTTTTATGGATAGCCGCTCAGCATACTTATACAAATTGGCGTGTCCTACCTACTTTTTGAGGTAACCCCATACAAACACACATGTGTGAAAAACTGTTTCAGTTAATATCTACTTGAAATTCGATTTGGTGGGTTCTGATGGATGGACGATTTAAAATTTGGTGTGAATGATATTAGAGCTTCGGTTCAACCGAAGTTAATGTTTTTTCTCGTAAATTTTATTTAAAAAATCTAGGTAAATGTGTTATTTTTTATTTTAAGTTAAAAATCAAAAAATTATAATCACCACATAATTTTCATTTTAAATATCAAAAATAATAGTTATAACTAAATTTTAATGTTCTTATCTCAAAACTAAAATTTTAATAACAAGTTAATTTCATAAAAAAAATTTTTTTTTTTTTATTTAGGTAAATTTATGTATAATTATTAATTTTGAATTTTAAAATAGAAATCATGAAGTGATTTTTATTTTTTGTTTTAATTTTTTTTTTTCAAATGAAAACCAAAAAAATATTTTAATCAGAATATGAGTTTTATTTTTGATTTTTAAAATAAAAAATTTTATGGTCCATATGAATAGCTTGACTCAAAACAATTCATGTATGCTACATAAAATTCAAAATATTTCGTTCATTGATAACTGTTATTTTCGGTACCTGCTTTCTAAAAATTTCATGCTCTTTTGATTTCCGTTGAGAAAAATAGGGGTTTTCGAGAAAAATCACTATTTTTATCTCAACGATAGTGGAGATATAGTGAAAATGCATATAGAGAGTGTCGATGTCGTTTTTAATGATATGTTTAAAGATGCATCTGCATTAACAGAACTAATCCTGCATTTACAACTGTATTTGTATACTATCAGCCAGCCATATTTCTTCTCCTTGACTCTTTGAAAGACTTGATTATTCAAACATTTTCCGAAAAAAAAAATCCACTGAACATTCTGCATCCAAATTGTACTGCTAAATCTAGTTTTGACGACATGATAGCTAACATTGCTGAGCCAAGAACAAAAAGAGACAAATTTAGTTTGCGCCTAATGAAAATTTTTTTACCAAAATAATTATGCTGACCCTAAAAATGTTGCTTCAAATGTCTGAGAAGTGTTAAGACACAGCTATGAACTATGATGACTGAATCTCGTCTGAATTGTAATTAAAACTTTTTCAACCATTTTAGTACAGTTTTTCTTCAAATAATTGTGTATGGTGAGTGCGAATAGTCTACGAAAGGAAAGTGGAATTGAAAAAAGTTTTTATACGAGTTTGTTAAAAACCAAAGCATACTTTTCATTGTTTAGTTTATTAATATATGGTTAATACGCAGGCTGTCCCGTAAACTTTTCGCAAAACTAACCATATATACCACTTACGGCATTTGCGTAAATGGTACCGTTTTCGAAAAATACGAGTTTAAAAACAAGTAGGAATGGAGCAGTCCTGTGTTCACGTCCACCCTCAAATACCCTGCACCCTTGCTAATGTAGACTTATAAATACTTTAAAATTTTAAATAAAAAATAGAAAACCTTTGAAAAATTAAAAATTAACTTATGAAAAGAAAAATTAATTAATTGAAAAGAAAAACGAAATAAGAAAACAAACTCTTTTCCGCCTATGTAGCGTTGCATATCGGATCAAACGGCCGTTTTATGGGCTTGGTGGCCGTTGTGATCGTGGCACCTACAAAATTTAATATAAGACATCTGCCTATGGTCAAGAAGAATCAAAATGTCGTTAGAAGTCACTAGCATTCAAAAAAAAAATGAATTAATACACATAAAAGAATAAGGAATATTTGAGGATGTCAAAACAGCTTTAGCAAGCACCAAACTTTTCCCCGATCATTCAAAAATTGTATTTATGTTTGTTGCTGACTTTACATTTTTTCAACTAAATATATTGTTTATATACATAAATAAAACATATTTAATATGTGAATTGACATTATCACTTTGCCTTAAAGTTTGTAACACATTAAAGGAGACATCGTAAAGTGTATATATTCTTCATCAGCTCGATGATCTAGTCGATCTACCTATGTCCGTCTGTTAGTTGGTGCTCATTTTTTGGGGATACATTTTGTAGATATCTGGCTGAAAGACGGTTTTTAAGATTCTTTTGGACCGATGTTTAAATAGTAACCATATTGATATGCCATGTCCACTTTTTTGGGTAGCCCCTATACACCTACGATTATGTTTTACAATACAATTTGAAATTTCGTATGAAGGGCATTAGAACTTTGGTTCAACAGGAGTCAACGTTTTTTTTTTTGTTTTCTTGTTTTCTACGAATCCAGCTTTTGTTTATTTCATAAACAAAAATATTTCAATTTCTGTAGACCTACAGTCCACACAAGTCCAGCGAAGAACTTTGCGTTCATTGGTATCAAGAAGGCGGCTGCTACAGCCAGCACATTTACAGTGGGAAATATTATCGCATATGATTTGAAAATTTGGATTGCTGGACTATCTCAAAAATAAACTCTCGAGATTGACTACGTTTTTTTCTATAGACCACAAAGATCCGAACGACAAAAGAACCAAAAAGTTTAAGTCGAAACTCAAATGTATGCAAATTTTGAGGTTTTTTAAAATAAATAAAATAAAATACTAAGGGCCGTTCTTTATCGCTCATATTTTTCAGGCGATATCATAGTTTTCAATGTCACGATCAGACATTTTTTGCAAAGATACCTGCCAACTCTATCGATCAAAAACCATAGCAAAAGCAAAATGAAAACAAAGAAAATTGAAATTTTGTACGTGCACTTTATATTCATAGATTGGCTCGTATTTTTCTACAGCGGTGGCGCTCACTCTCATCCAATTTTTTTTGTTCTAATTTATAGTTTTTATGCGTTTACATTTTTGGAAATGAATGGACTGACCACCTGTTCAGCATACCGTTCATAAGACCATAATTATAAATAAGACCAAAATAATCGATTTCAGACGAAAATAATCGGAATTTTTTAAATAAAATATCGAAATATACTCCAGTGATACTCAAACTGGATTTATTACAATTGTGAAGTCGAGATATGCACTACTCAATATTTTTTCGCCTACAGCATATCTTACCAATTTGTATTTGCAAGTCGTGAGAATGGCCCTTAAAGTTACAATAGAGAATACGAATTGCCAATATATGGTATTGGCGGAATAATATTGAGCAGTGCATGTCACGACTTCACAATTGTCATAAATCTATTTCGAGGAGCCCTGCAGTATAATTCAATTTTTTTTCTGTTATCGTTTACTTTTTTGTTTGTTATTTTTGAAATTCGATTATTTTGGTCTTATTTATCGATCAGCTGCAAAATGCTGAAGAGGTGGACAGTTCATGCATTTCCACAAATGTAAATGTATAAAATTTATAAATTAGAAGAAAAAATTGGATTAGAGTGAGCGCCGCCGTTGTAGAAAAGTACGAGCCAATCCATAAATATAATATGCAATATTATATTTATTAATACAAAATTTCAATTTTGTGTGTTTTCATTTTGCTTTTGCTTTTGTTTATTATCGAAATTGTGACGACAAGTTGACAGGAATCTTTGAAATATATTCATAGGTTCCCCGAACTCGGCAATACGATTATAGGCTTAATAACAGTCGTGACATTGAAACTATATCGTGAAAAATATGAGCTATAAAAATATAGGCAAGTCATGAGAATGGCCCTAAGTCTATTCTCAAGATTGTCTATTATTTTTAACATATACAAATTTCAAAACAAGCAACAACAAAATTTCTAGCCATACGTTTACGTGTTTTGAGAAACTCCTAGTCGTCTAAACTTTTTCGGCTTATCGTATTAAAATTTTAACTTTGGTATTATTGGAAAAATGATAAAAGTGTTGCCAAAATTGAACAGTTTTTCTCAGCTCTGGTGCCTGGTAGATATTTTGGTATTGTATTTTTGTGATTTATTAAGTTCGAATACTCAGATTTCACAAATACCAAAAATTTTTGGACCTCTGCGAATTGTGTCAATTTGAAAATATTTCGATCTTTTGTTTCTATGTCGAGGTACCCAGAATTTATCTGTCTTCAAATCTGATTTTAAATAGATTAGCAGAATAAATGCGAAAAAGGGCACTCGCAATACAGTTTCAAAATTGTCATATGTTACGATAAAGTATTTACGGGGTGTGTTCAAAAAATTGATCTGGAATAATATATATTTTTTCATCAATATCTCTTTTGTTTCTTGTGACAAGAACTCAGGATACATTGCGCCATAGTAGTCGAAGAAAATTGTGAGCAAAACCTTTACATTTGACTGAACTTGGCGTGCTTTTTTCGGACTTGGCTTTTGGCTCTTCTATTGGAATGATTGGGCTTTGTTTTCGGCGTCATAAACATATACCCCTGTTTCGTTACCAGTTACGACATTATTGATAAAATCTGGATCGTCGTTGGTGTCATTCAGCAGCTCCTGAGCGATGCTCAGGGTGTCAAAATTTAGGTTGGAGCACTTTATTTTATTTTTCACCTAAAATTTAATACAGATTCTTTGATCCTCTTTTTTTGATAGCAAAAAATCGCCAAGCATACCAAAACTCGTGTAACTTTTATATCTGTCAAAAACAAACTAAAAATGCAAAATGGCTGATTGTGTCAACATATGTTAGGAACATATGTTCATAAAAAAATGTACATATGCTCAACATAAAAAAGTCGAATGTACGTAGTCCGCGAAATTTGTAAAGTCACCTATTTTGAAATCATATTTCAGATCGACAAGACGAATCGATGTGGCCTTGTCTGCCCGTCCGAATCAATCGACCACCTCGACTAAAGTTTTTTCATGTTTTTGTTCGTCTATCTATCAGTAGCTGTTACCCTTAAATTGGCAATAAGGAACCTGTTAAGTGATATATTCGTCCCTGAATCTGCAAAGCTAAACAGACAATAAATAGATGTACATCGAATTGTTTGTACCACCGTTTGGCTTTCAAGATACTTTGTCAGCACTGCCATTCCCCCATCAACTTTTTAAATATACTTATAACCTACTTTACGCTATTTTAATTGATTACCAACGCATTTTGCATCGGGCACCTTGTGGTAAAATTGTATTGTTTTTCAATATACTTACACTGAAAGTTGGCATAAAATGTTCTTGAATAACTTTTGTTGCGCCAAATGACGTCATTTGAAAGCAATTATTGTATTGCTGTATATGAGTCAAACAATTTTTAGAATCTGTCCCATTTCCGGAAACACAATTGGACTGTGAAAGTGTAAAGACTTATTCATTGCGATCAAACGACATATTACACATTACTATTTCTTTTGCAAAAAAAAAACAAACAAAAAAAAAACAACATAAATAAAAACAAACTTCCGTTATCAGTTCGCCTGCACCTGCTGCATCTGTGCTAAAAATAGCATCATGAGTAGCGGCGACGGTATTGAAGCAGCTTTGGATTGGCAAAGAATTGAAACAACAAAATCAAACAAACGGTCAATCTGCAGCTCGCCAATTTTTTCCAAGAAAAAACTGCTGTTAGACCCAATACATAGTACATCTAAAAGTTCAAATCGTTTTGCTGAACTCGAGAATCTTGATAGCAGAGAGTAGACGGAGGAGGATAAAGAGGAAACTGGAAATGCTGAAGCGAAAATAGGAAAAAACAAAGAGGAATCAACTGAGCGAAATACTACTCCGAAGCCTCCGCCAATAATACTGGCTAATGTTAATGACATAAATGGTATGATAAATTATATTACCAAAACTCTTTCGAAAGAAGATTTTACCTATAAGTCCCAACGAAACGGTCAAATACGCGTTATGGTTAAATTTGTGGATAGTTATAGAAAGTTTATAACAACACTTAAGAGAGATAAGGTTTTGTTTCACACTTACCAGTTAAAACAAGAGCGAGAGTTGTAGTTAAAAATCTACATTTTTCTACAACAATTGACTCAATTAAAAATGAAATTGAAGAGTTAGGTCATTGCGTAAGAAATATAAGCAATGTTAGGAGTCGTATTACCAAGCATCCATTGAACATATTCTTTATTGATCTGGAACCGAACAACAACAATGCAGAAATTTATGACCTGAAATACCTAAACAATGCAGTAATTAAAGTAGAGCCTCCCAGGAAAGTAACTGACATTGTATAATGCTTTCGATGCCAAGAGTTTGGACATACCAAGACGTATTGTACAAAAACATTTAGATGCTTTAAGTGTTCAATGTGCCATCCTACTCCATTCTTCTCGTCAGCATTCAAGCAAACCACCTCAGGAGCATAGCTTTTCATCTTCGCACAGACCAAATGAGTTTAATACTAGCGGAAACCGCCCATCTTATGCGCAAGTACTACGAGAAAACAGAAGTTCAAATGAAGAAGAAGTCCAAAGAATCGAAGGTTTATTAGCCAAACAGTTTGAATTAACAAACAACCTCCTCAACATGATATCTCTGTTAATATCAAAAATATGCAAGTAGATCTTCAAATTGCTATATGGAATGCAAATGGGCTTTCCAATCACTCAGAAGAAGTAAAACTTTTCCTTAAATCTAATTACATTGATATCCTCTTGGTAACAGAAACTCATTTTACCAACAGGACACACTTTAAAATTCATGGATATGCAATATTAATTAAAAGAGGGCTTAAATATAATATCATGGAAATAGTTAAAGAAAATGCTATACAGGCTGCTTCATTCATGTTGAATGCATGTCATTTGATATTACAGTTTGTGCAGTGTATTTTCCACCCCGATTTTGTTTTAAAGAACAAGATTACTGCAACTTTTTCAAAAAACTTGGTTGTAAATTTATTGTTGGTGGAGATTATAATGCCAAACACCCTTGGTGGGGATCAAGGTTAGCAAATCCCAAAGGAAAGGAGCTATATAAATGCATAAATACCAATAATTTTTCAACACTGTCTACGGGAAAACCAACGTATTGGCCATCAGACCCCCGCAAAATACCGGATCTTTTGGATTTTGCAGTTTATTATGGTATACCACGGCATCATCTGGAAATTTCGGACAACTACGACCTAAGTTCAGACCATTCGCCAATTATAATTACACATGGCACTGCTCTTCCAGCACTATCAAATAAATATAAAATTGTCACATCTAGGATAGATATTTTAGCATTTCAAGATTGGATAGATGCGAAACTAAATACTAATATATCTCTCAAAACTGGTTTAGAAGTGGATACGGCTGTGGAATCATTTACAAACATTATACATGAAGCAGGTCTGTTGTGTACTGCACCAGCCAAAAGTTCTATAGCGAATATTGTTTTTATATCAGCTGAGCTTAGGAACCTTATAAATAATAAGCGAAAGCTTCGGAAAAATTGGCAAACCAGTAGATGTCCAGCAGATAAAACTAGGTACAATACAGCATCATTCCAACTTAAAAAACGCTTGCACGAAGTAAGAAATGAAGCAACTGCAGAGTTTTTAAAAAGTCTGGATTCTAACACGAAAGACTATGAATACAGCCTTTGGAGAGCTACCAAATATTTAAAACGACCGGCAAAACGAAATGTTGCTATACGTAATCATAATGGAGAATGGTGTAATACCGCCAAAGCTAAGGTTGAGGCATTTGCAAAAATTTACACTCAACATTTCAATCAAATTCAAATCTACCACCTGAAGATACTGAAATAATAGAGTTTCTGGATGTACCTTGTCAAATGTGCATGCCAATTCGTAGAATTACTGTGTCTGAAATCAAAGAAGAATTCGCAAAACTGAATCAAAAAAGGTCACCAGGCTATGATAAAATAGACGGAAGAGATACGAAAATGCTCTCTCAATAGTGTATTAAAGATTTTAGCACTAATTTACAATGCGATTTTGAGGCTAGATCACTTTCCTACACAATGGAAATGTGCGGAGGTGATAATGATTCCAAAACCAAATAAGCCTGAAAATATTCTCTTGTCCTACCGTCCTATTAGCTTGCTGGTGACATTCACCAAAGTATTCGAAAGAATACTTATGAGTAGATTGTTACCAATTTTGGATGAATACAATATAATACCGGAACATCAGTTTGTGTTTAGGAGAGGTCATGGGACTCCAGAGCAATGTCATCGTATAGTGGATATAATTACAAGTGGATTCGAGAAGAAACTGTATTCTGCGGCAGTATTTCTTGATATACAACAAGCATATGACCGAGTGTGGCATCCAGGCATGTTATATAAAATGAAAAAACTGCTTCCTGCTCCATTTTTCCTCTTATTTAAATCGTATCTAAGCAATCGACACTTTTATGACTATATAGTATCCATGCTGGTGTTCCACAGGGCAGTGTTCTGGGACCTGTCCTTTACACAATATTCACTGCCGATCTTCCTGTTGTCAGTGATGTTCAAGTAGCCACTTATGCTGATGATACAGCTATAATTGCATCTAAAGACACTGCGGCAGAAGTATCTCAAGATATTCAAAATGAAATAGTTGAAATAGAGCGATGGCTTAAGAAATGGAAAATAAAGGTTAATACTGAGAAGTCGAAACATGTCACATTTGCTCTGAGAAGAGGAGATTGTCCGTCAGTATTTTTAAATAATTCACAACTTCCTCAGAGTGACTCCGCAAATTATCTTGGACTCGATATAAATCGGAGAGTAACTTGGAAAAGTCATATTAAAGGCATCACAAGGAAACTCAACATAAAAACTGCTTGGGAGAAAATCGCAGCTTAGTTTGGCTTTAGAAGGCTATTTTAATGCCTGTGTGGACATATGCTATCCAATTATGGGAAACTGCAAGCCAATCAAATATTGAAATTCTTGAACGATATCAGTCCAAAACGCTTAGACTTATTGTTGACGCCCCTGGTGTGTGGCTAATACCAAATTCACAAAGATTTAAATATTCCATACATAAAAGATGAAATACGTAGAATAAGCACAAGGTATGTTGAGAGACTACATGATCATTTAAATGTTTTGGCAATAGGCCTACTAGATAATAACGATACAACTCGAAGACTTAAAAGAAATCATGTGTTAGATTTACCTTTTAGAGATTAAATTTTGTATATATTGTAAATAAACTCTTAATTATAGAATTTTGAATATAATAGCTGTTCTCACTGGAGTACAGCTATTTCTGTTATATTATGAACTTTCAACTAACTTATTGTCTTATTGATAGATTGTAAATTAATAATAATAAAAAAAAAAAAATTCCGGAAACCAATGAATTGACGTGCTCTTGCATATATTTGACTTGCAGTATTGCGAGCTCTGCGACTTGTGTTTGTACGTCTAATTGCTGGCATTTTTAAAAACAAAATACTAAAAATAAAAAAATATTCTATTGCATTGTTCTTTATGTCAAGTCTCTCAATCAACATAGCCTATTAGGTTAGGTTAGGTTAGGATGGCCAACATGGGAAAACCGCACATTGTCACTTAGGCCAGCTTAGGCCCCTTGTGATTCCATATACGTTTCCTACAGGAGCAGCTCCTCTGAGAACCACTTTGTCAGTGTCAAGAACGTCGAAATCTGTTTGATCTCTTTTTCCCAAATCTCAATTAGGTTATCCAGGAAGGGGCGCCCTAGTAATCTCTTCTTACTATTGGCCGGGCAATGACATAACAAGTGCTCGACCGTCTCCTCCTCATCGGTATTTCCACAGCTTCTGCAGAAGTCCCAGGAGTTCAACCCTAGCCTCGCGGCATGTCTCCCTATTGTGCAGTGGCCTGTGAGGGCTCCCACAATAACAGTTATCTGATCTCTCGTGTGCTGGAGAAGTGTTATTGTTCTTTTGAGGTTGTATTTAGGCCATGTGAGTCTTGAGATTCTGCACGTACCAAGGTTGCACCGTCTATTGTTTGCATATTATCTCTGTTGAGATATGTAGTTTAAAAGTTGCCATGGGTATACCTACTGTGGCCTTCCCTGGAAGGATATCAGCAGTGGTACCCTCTCTGGCTAGTTCATCCGCTTCACAATTTCCCTTTATATTTTGGTGACCAGGCACCCTGATGAGATGTATAACGTAGTGTTCGGCAATCTCGTTAAGAGATTTACGGCACTCCATTGCGGTTTTGGTGTTTGAGATGAAGGAGTTCAGCGCTTTCAGGGCAGCTTGACTGTACGAGAAGATAAACACATTTTCTTGTGTGTGAGTACAGCCTAAGGAGATGCGTAGCTTCCTGAATAGCATCTCCGCCTGATAAACGTTACAATGATCGGGCAGTCTAAAGGATTCTCTAATCCCCAGATCTGATGAAAATACACCTCCTCCTACCCGACCATCCAGCTTAGAGCCGCCAGTAGAGATATTAATAGCATTTTCCCTGTAGTGCGGCAGGTTGTGCAATTATTGTCTGGTGGGTATTATGACATCATACTTTATACCGAAGTTAGGGTTTGGTATACAGTAATCCGTATTTGATGGAATATTTCTTTGTAATTGTAATATCCTCGAGTGTCCGAAGAAGCTACTATGCCAAGCTGAAGATTCCCTCAGTCTAAAGGCTGTAACTATTGTCCTCTCTCTCTCTCGCAATGAGATCAAGTG